>CM060337.1:30903613-30926113 GCA_030674155.1 Stramonita haemastoma
GTCTCAATATTCATGGTTCCTAAGGCAGTGCTATGGCAAACAGACTTGTCTAAACTCTTTACACAACTGGACAGCTTCTTCAGTTTTTATTCTAGGCAAGGTACCCAAGCCTACTTTGAAATGCTGCTGTGGAAAAGGCGAGGGATAGGGGGAGAGAGGGGCGAGGGTGGCAGGATAGCCTAGTGGACAGAGCGTTGAGTTTGTAATCTGACGGCCAAGGTTCGGGCCACCACCAAGATACCAGTTCGAGGGGATTTTCCCAATGGAGGTAGCACCAGTACCGACTCCATTCCCTCAAAAAAGTCCTTCGGATGAGACTACAAACCAAGCTCCGATGTGCGAACGCACATAGAACATATTGCGCTCACGTTACAACCCGTTCCGCCTTTTTGAAAGTACGCCATTGCATGTCAGTAGGGACTGGTGACATGTACTCGTATGCACACTGGCATAGTGTTTAGACGTCATCCTTAAAGTCGGAATGGGTTCTACTTTAATGGTGGGTAAAAACAGTCGGATACGAAAACTCATCACCATCGTGAACCTCGAGATTCAGCCGAGGAACTGTAAAAATGCTGCTGTGCTTAAGAATGTTTTTGCTGAGACTGTCTTCAGCCCTGAAAAAGGTCATGGCATAACAATCTGTAAATAAAAAAGGAAAAAGGAAAAAGCTGCCCCATAACCTGTGTGGTCGTTGGTGAGCAAGGTGTCGGAGACCTCAGCTTCTCTAGGGGCTGGGCATTTTGAAGGCTGCACCCATCTCTTCCCTCGCTGCTTTACCTTCCCATGACCCTAAAGAGGTCGGGTACCCGTTTACAGCTGGGTGAACTGGGGGACTGTACTGAAGTCAAGGTGCGCAAACCGTCACCCATCCAGTTGGTAACCACGCTCGATGCTGCTTAACACTGGCTGGGGGAAAGGGAGCGTCGGGTCACTGAGCTATCCCGTCCCCTGTATGATAATGAGACACAGTGCATATTCAACACGACATCGCAGCTGTTAAGCTGAGGAACGCCAAACAATACACAATATACAACTTGGTCAAGGAATCCACCTAGAAAAAAATGTCTCCAGCTTCATAATGAATACATTAGTTAAAGTTCAAATGGGAATACTGGTTGGTTTTTCTTAAAACTTTCATGCTTGTGTAATCTACTGAAGGCTTACTGTATTTTGTTCCAGCCGACACAATGGCCTACTCTTCCGAAGTGCGGAACAGGGTTTTAACATGTGTGCAAGATATTCTGCGTGCGTTTGCACGCGGAACCTCAGTTTATAGTCTCATCCAAAGGACTTCAGGTGGAATGGAGACGGTACTGATGTTAACTCCAGAGGAAAAATTCCGTCGAAAGGGCATCTGGTGATGCCCTAAACCCGGGTCGTCAGCTAACAGCTCAATGCTCTAACCACGAGGCCATCCTAACCTCTGACTTTTGTGTGTGAACACTGTGTGTGTAGCAATGGCCTAAATAGGGAACGTGTACTAGTCTTGTAGTTTTTGTCTATTTTCAAATAATTTTTTAAGCCCTAACCAGAGCAGCTGCTGTGGGTAGCTGTGTTTGAAGTGTGATATTTTTTTTTTTACCAATGTTTCTATGTAGATTAAGGAAATAAGTGCATCCCTTTTCAAATTCATTCAATTGTCTTTTCTTCCTCACACATATTGAAAATGGTTCTCATATGGGACTATAGAATGGACTGTTTCATGAGCTAACCAACCTTCCCACGTGTCTGTGTTCTTTTTTTTCTTATGATTATTTGCATTTCTTGTTTTTCTTCTTCTTTATTTTATCTACTGTACTTTTTTCTGCACTTTTCCGGGCATTTTCTTCTCTTCCTGTCTTCGTTCTTTGTTTCATTTTTATATCCAAAGCTTTCTTCTGCACATTAGTGGTTTTCACTTTAATTGCATAAGCCATTTTGAACAATCACTGCTAGCTGTGGAAAGCCAAGCTCCTTCCGAGTCCGGAGATCGAAGTCAGTCAGCGGGCCTTCTTAATGGAGGTGAGGGGGCGATCAAAGAGTGTTTGTGAGTGAAGACTTGGCTAGGGCCATTCCTGCAATGAGGCAGGCAATGAGGAAAATCAATCAACCTTTTCTCCAACGACACAAGTCCTGGATCCTGCGCTGTCCTGGTCAGAATATTCTATCTTTTCGATGTATCATTATTATGGTTTACATCGTCCATTTTCTCTTTCAGCGAGCGGAGTGTAGCTGCCTTTACTCCGATATGTGTACCAAAGCAAAAGGGGAAACCCCTATGCCCCCTCCCCCCCCAAAAAAAAAAAATCTCTGCATTCGGCATAGTGTTACTAAATTAGGATTGCCCATATGTGGTGACGTTCCATATCCTGCGCAAGATGGCTCTGGATACGGAGTAACTTGCCCTCAAAAGTGAACACCGCGATTTTGTTTACATCGGTCCCTAAAAGGAAAAAAAAACAAAAGGATGTATCTATTTTTATTTCTGTGAAATTCTCTTTATGAATGTAATCTATTAATGCAAATTATGTATGTTACAGTTGAGATTTGTTTTCTGAAATCCTCCATGCCCCAAAAGGGGTCAAAGGCGAAATAAATCTTGAATCTTGAATCTTAAATATTGTCCAGGAAGGATCGCACCTTCTTGAAAAACACTGTGTGCGGGTTTATGATACCAGGGAGGCATCCTGCCTGACATCTTGCAATGTAGCTATGGATCAGACAGCAAGCCTAGCACAGGTTAGAAAATAACAGAAAAGCGAAAAGTCAAAAACCGGGAAGACAGACCTGAACAATGTGTTAAGATAGCTGTCTGTCCTCTCTGGAACCCTTTAGCGTTTCTATAAGTCTTGACTCCAGGCGGGATGCCTTACTTTAGAGCTGCAGGAGGAGGGGTGAAAATACGACTCATTTACGTCTTCTTCCCGTTATGCCATGGCTGTTATTAGTGGGTGAGATGTGTAGTGCCTGGTCTCCTGTGCTTGTAACTCTGTAGGTGGTCTGCTTGCTGGTCTCAGCCGATACATTCTTGACTTCAGGGCTGCTCCTTGAAAATAAAGTTCTTTTTAAAATGCCTGGAAAATGTTTGTCAGATTTGCTTAGAAGAAAAGGCAAGAGAATGGAATGGGAGGGGAAAAGAATATTTGCAAGGGAGGGAGAGTATAGAAAAGTATAGAAAAGTATAAGAAAAAAGACAGAAACAAAGAGAGGGATAAAAATGGGGAATTTTTTGGCACAGTTTCCAGAAGGTACAGATGCTATTCATGCATGAAAGAACCTCAAGCATCCCAAGGAAGCAGGAGGAGGTGTTTAAAATTTCTAATGCTCTCATCCCATCCCCAATTTTTTAATCTTTCACCATCGCTTTCTTTGTGTTCTTTTTTCTTTCTTTGTTTTTGTCTTTTTCTTTCTTTCTTCTTTTTTCTTTCTTCTCCTTTCTTTTTTTCTTTCTTTCTTTCTTTTCTTACCTTTTTCATGTTCCTGCTTTCTCTTTTTTTGTTTTTTTACTTTCCATCTTGGTATTTTCCTTTGTTTCCAAGACTCCTTTTCTGTTTTTTTTTCTGTTTCTCATTTTATTGTCTTGTTTTATTTTTCTCTATGTCATTTTTCTTCAGTCTTTCCCCCTTTCTTTTATTCCTTTTTCTTCTTTATTTCTGTTTAATTGTTTCTGCTATTTTGTGCTATCTTTAACCTGAAGTTTCCCCCCTCTCTCTATCTTCTTCTTCTATCTTCTATCTTCTTCTATCTTCTATCTTCTATCTTTCTTCTCTCTCTCTCTCTCTTCTCTCTCTCTCTCTCTCTCTCTCTCTCTCTCTCTCTCTCTTCTTCTACTCTCTCTCTCTCTCTCTATCTCTCTCTTCTCTCTCTTCTCTCTCTTTTTCTCACTTTTTTTCTTTGTTTCTATTTGTGACGAGTATGCACAGTACAAAGCTTTTGAGCATCCATTTTTATTCTAATTGAACAAAATGTCCACTTTATATGTTGTTCTTCCTTTGTCCTTATATTTTCCTGTTCCTGCTATTTCTCCCTGTTGTGTATAGATCCCTTTGTTTCGACCCTTTCTATTTCTCGGTCATTTTTTCTTCCTGTCTGTTTACATCTGTTCCTCTGTTCCGTCTATCTTTATGTCCATGTTTCTAACGCTGCTTTCTTTTATTTTTTCATTTGCTCTTATCTAGTCATTCCTCTTCACACCACACAGACACCGTTCAAGTGGGATTTTTCCCCAGGAGTTAACATCAGTATTGACTCCACTCCCCCGAAAGATTTTTGGATGAGACTATAAACCTAGACCCCCATGAAAACGCAGGCAGAACATCTTGCACCATGTTAAAACCTGTTCTATCTTTCGGAAGAGTAGGCCATTCATGCTGGTGAGAACGACTGACAAGAAGTATATTTAAAAAAAACAAAAAAACATGCGCACTTGTGTCGTGTTAAGGCATTATTCCCGAAGTCGGAATGTAGCTACCTTAATGATGGGCAAAACCTCACCATTGGTCAACCTCTAAGCTCTGGTCAAGATACGGGGAAAAAAAGAACACTTCAATATTATACAATTTTTGTTCCTATCTGTTTTTGTCTACATTACTGTAAATTTTTTTCAGAGTGAGGGGAGCGGGTGGGTTCTGTCGGGTTTTGTTTTATTTTCACCTATCTTTGCCCTTTTCGTTGCCTTTGTCTTTTTCTATTTTCTTTTCTCTTTTTCTATAGGGTGTTATATCTTTTTTGTCCTTAGATGAGCTGTGTTTTACTTTATTTTGTCTACCTTTGTTTTTTTTTCTTTCTCTTTTGCATTTTCTAAGTCTGGGATATTTTTAAATCTTTGTTTAAATTGTTTGCAGTATTAAATTTTGCTTATTAATGTATTATTTGATGTATCGATTTATTTGTTTGTACATTTTTGTATTTACCTATTTATCTATTTGATTATTTTTTTGATCTTATGGGGATGGGACTGGTAAACTTCTCTCTCTCTCTCTCTCTCTCTCTCTCTCTCTCTCTTTCTCTCTCTCTCTCTCTCGTCTCTCTCTCTCTCTCATCTCTCTCTCTCTCATCTCTCTCTCTCCTCTCTCTCTCTCTCTCTCTCTCTCTCTCTCCTCTCTCTCATCTCTCTCTCTCTCTCTCTCTCCTCAATCTCTCTCTCTCTCAATCTCTCTCTCTCTCTTCTCTCTCTCTCTCTTCTCTCTCTCTCTCTCTCTCCTCTCTCTCTCTCTCCTCCTCCTCTCTCCTCCTCTCTCCTTCTCTTTCTCAAACTCGTACCTCGTTGCAATCGCTACCGTCTCTTTCCTCTCATCACGTTCAACTCTCTATTCCTTCTCTTCTCTCTCTTCCTCAACAGATCAATATTCTACATAATACATCTCAATCACATCTCTCTCTCTCTCTCTCTCATCTCTCTCATCCTCTTTTCTCTCATTCTCTCTCTCTCTCTCTCTCTCAATCTCTCCTCATCCCCCTCTCCTCTCTCCCTCTCTCTCCTCTCTCCTCTCCTCTCCTCTCTCTCTCTCTCTCTCTCTCTCTTCTCTCCTCTCTCTCTCTCTCTCTCTCTCTTTCTCCACCTATCTCTCCTCACTGTTCTCAATATTTGTCTTCCTGTACAGCAGCATATTTCGCATGCAGTTCAATTGTGCTCGCTATGGCATCAATTATGATTGTAATAGCATGGTACCACATTTCGCCGAGGACATTCCGCCGCTCAAGTCTATAGCGGCAGGTGCTGTAGTTTCCAGGACTGGCTAGTTAGGGGTGGTGGGGTGTGGAGTGGGGGGGGGGGGAGGAGGGGGAGGAGGGGTGTGTCTTGTTCATTGGATTGTAAATCGATGAATAATTAGCAATGGCTTAGACAAGATTATGTTAAGCAATAGGGCGGGGAATAAAAAAAATGATTATGTTTGCTTTATTTGGAGTGGGGGAGTGAGAGTACACAAGTACTGCTCGTACGTATATATGTTTGGTTTGGTTTTGCGTGCGGTGTGTGTGTGTGTGGATCCATGTGTGTGTGTGTGTGTGTAGTTGTATGTGTGGTGTGTGTGTGTGTGTGTGTGTGTGTGTGTGTGTGTGTGTGTGTGTGTGTGTGTGTGTGTGTTGTGGTGACACTATGAGCATACCACACTGCCAACTTTATGTATTTCTAAGACAAAAATGTACTTTGTCTTTTCATTTTTTCCCCTCTCTGGTGGTAGCTGAGCCTATAGTTCATAGATTTTTTTCACATTAAATGTACACATGTCTGTTACTTTCTTCCGTTCCTCGGCTAGAGCCACGAGGTTCCCCAATATGGAGATCGCTCACTTGCGGCCGTTTTTGCCCTCCGTTAATGTAGCCGCTATTTCGACTTCGGGATGATGTTTAAACATGACATTAGTGTGCTTGCGGTTTTACAATGTCTTCCGTTCCTATCGGTAGAACAATGGCCTACTCTTCCGAAAGGCGGAATGGGTTTTAATGTTTCAAAGATTTAGTTTGGGAAAAAAATTCAATGAAGTCTAAGAGATGTTATTTTTTTCTCTGTGTTTCTGTTTTTCTAAAAGAAATGTCCATTTGACAAAGTTTGTAATTGTAACTGCTTTACTCGAAATATGCTTACTAATACAAGTCTGTGATGAAACAAAATAGCTTTTAACACAGATAACAGTTTTCTTGCCCATTCTTTGCCTTAAACTGTTTTTAGTGGTGATACATTACAAACCTGTATGGACTATGAAAAACAATTGTTGACAGCATAGCAGCGGAAAAAATAACTTATAATATATCTGTTTATATGTTAAAAACCGGACTGATTTTTTTTTAATATATCTGGAAACTTGAAATTGTTTAGGGATTACAAAGAAGTCGCAATTTCAGAGTTCAGACCCTCTCTCTCTCTCCTCTCTCGCCTCTCGCTCTCGTCTCTCTCTCTCTCTCTCTCTCTCTCCTCTCTCTCTCTCTCTCTCTCTCTCTCTCTCTCTCTCTCTCGTTGACACTAAATAAATTTTCTGATACTTAAGCAATAGAATCAAAAAAATCCCATAATGGATTTTTTATTTTCATGGGTTTAGGGGATTTTATTCAGCACTTATTTCAAGGGCTGATAATATTTTCTTTTTTCCCATTTTTCAAACACCGCTTTGAAAGGAAATTGTATCTGTTGCAAATGTTTAGTTTCCATAATAATATATTTCAATACATTTTCAAGTTTTACGTTACCTATTATTTTCTCACCAGTTTAAATTTGCTCTGGTGGTTTTCGAAACAATGGCCTTTTTGTAAAAAAAAAAAAAAAAAAAAAAAAAAAAAGTGTTATCGTTTACAAATATAAAGATCCATGATAAGAATTATTTGTCACTTAAATTCAGAGTTTTGCTTTATGATAGTTTTCCCAGATTTTATCTTTAGTGATTTTGACTTTTAAAAAGTTAAAACCTGCATGCTTTAAATACCCTTGCTTTGAGATCTTTGAGTTTGCTAAGAATATGCTTTTTCCATTAGACGTCCTTTCCACTTAGATACTTCACTGCCAGATCTGAAATTCCTGCAACCATCATGTGGGCAAAAACGGTTGCATACCAAAATCTCAATATTGTTGAACTTCGGAACTCTGGCCTGAAACGACAAAAAAGATTTTTCCCTATGATACTTTGCTGGATATTTTCAGTTCTGCTTTATTAATTCCCACCCCATTGGTTATCTTGATATTTTACAGTGCACTTAAATATATTTCCTGATATCAGAAGTTGTGTCTTATTGGTGCTGCTCTTACAATTTAGCTCTGTGTTAATAATACTTGTAAAAGATGGTTAGTTTAGCTTACTTTTCCGCAGATGTCAAAGTTTGGTTTAAGCGGATATTTTCTTTCAGGTTTTAAGTGTGCTCTGTAATGATGCTCTCCACCCCCTTCCCCTGAAACTAAAGACTTGCTTTAAAGAATTATTTTGCTTTGCTCTCTCCACCCCCACCCCACCCCATATTCTCTCATTTATCACTTTGTTCATGAACTACTCTCTCACACCCAAAATAATTAGGTTATCCTTTTTATTTTTTTTTCGGGCCCGAAAATAAACATCAGCCAAACAGACACAAACAAAATACTCATATAATGTCAATCTATTTCAGAGAGAACCCATAACAGTTAATCAAGGGGCGCTATTCTTGCTTCAGCAGCCAAGTACAGATAAATCAGTTGTTGATGTCTGGTAAGTGCCACTAAGCTTACATCAGGAATCGAGAAGTCTTAAATGGCCAGACACTCTGATAATTGGGACGATGATGATGAGGATCATTATCAGGAGGGTTATCATCGTGACCAGTAGCCCATTAACTCATTATTGCCCAGACTATCAGCAGGAACTTGCCCGCCCCCATGCTCCCTCGCCCTCTGCTAGCCATCAGGGCTATGGACGTGGAATGGCTGTGTCCAGACGACACTAATCCATGCAGCAGACTACTATACTGCCATTGCCCCCACTGTTGCCCCTCTACTGTACTGCTGCTGCCCTCGTGGCGCTCACTGAGTTAAGTTAGCCAGCTAGCTTGGCTGTCCACCTATCGACGACAAAAGGTTTTTAAAATATTTTTTATTTTTATCTATTTTAATTTTATACCACTTTATGTCACAGCAGATTTCTCTGCGTGAAATTCGGGCTACTCTCCCCGGGAGGGAGAGCGCGTTGCACAAGTGCAGCGCTTACCCATTATTTTTTTTTCCTCAGGGATGGTGTCTAAACACGACACTGTACTGTGTGCATGTTGGTTATTTATTTTATTTTATTTATTTTATTCTTCTATATCGAGGATAATGGAAGAAGCACTCATGTGCTTTTTTCATACAGTCCCCATGCGTATGCAGTTTTGTAAATCTTGTCATCTGTTCCCACCGGCACACGACGGCCTACTCTTACGAAAAGCGGAACAGGATTTAACATATGTGCAAGATGGTCTGCGTGCGTTCGCACACGAGGCCTCGGTTTACAGTCTCATCTGAAAGACTTTGGGGGAGAGTGGAGTCAGCACTGATGTTAACTCCAAGGGAAAAATCCCTTCGAACGGGAATCGAACTCGGGTCGTCAAATTGCGAGCGCAATGTTCTGACCGCTAGGCTATCCCGTCCCGTCCCGAAGTGGACGTGCAAGCTGTCCGGGCCGTCTGTTGCAGCTGTCTGCCATCAAAGGTCTTCCCTAGTATCCTCCTTTCTCTTTCTGACACACACACACACACACACACACACACACACACACACACACACACACACACACACACACACACACACACACACAGATGCACAGGTACACACATACGTTGACACAAGATACATAAACGCAGAGAGAGAGAGAGAGAGAGAGAGAGAGAGAGAGAGAGAAACCGGGTGGACACATAGTGTAGTGGCATATTCAGAAAGACGCGTTATATATATATATATATATATATATATATTATGTGTGTTTGTTTGAGTGGCCTTTAATTAGAGTTGAACAACAGAAGACCTGAGAAAAAAGACTTCTTGTAAGTAGCTGGGCTGTTTATGTCGTACAGTAACATTGCCACAAAGTGGACAGGTTCAACGGAGATAAGATCCCATCACCTACCTGAGTCTGGGAACGTTCTGTGTCAAAAAAAATATAGCAAAAACTTATTTCCTTTCACCAGGTAGGCTGCCACCAGTGTATGGAATGCAAATGGCAAGACAAGCAATGCCAAATCTCACCATTCCTAATATTAGTCTTCATGAGCGTACGAATCGTGTAAAGCAACAGATTTTCCTTGGGGAAAGTTAGGGAGTACTCGTTTTACGTTTTCAGTCTCGACTAGGTCTTTATATTATGTAATATATTTTTGTGCTATTATTTTGGGCCGTGTTTTCATGAGTGATGGCAGAAAAATAATAGGCTAAGCAGTTAAAAAATAGTTTTTCGTTACGTTTAGGCCAGGTTGAAGGCCCTTTAAAATCCAGTTAGCGACATGAACACGATTTAACGACACCACACTCCGCCCTTCATTTCTGAAATCTTATTTTGTCTATTATTTGTTTATTATTTTTTAATATTTTTAATTATTTTAAATTTCATTTATATCGATGATAATGGAATAAGCACTCATATGCCTAATTACACCCAGTCCCTGTGTGTGTGCAATTTTTTTTAATCTTGTCATCTGTTCCCAAAATTTTGGGAAAGGGAGGGAGAAGGGGGGGAACTGCATCCAGAACGTGAGCTGTGCATGAAGGCTCTGCAGATGGTGCTGTGCCGTTTTTGTCTCCCTTGACAACTAGGATTTGAACTCGTGACCTTACGATTCAGGGTGCCTGAGAGCCCAGTGGTCTGTTAGGGTTGACGTGTTAACCGCTGTGCAACGATTAACCTGTCAGAACTGCTTTCAGGTGGTGTCAGTAATTATTATGCGTGCTTTCCCTGACCCCACAAGTAACATAAAGGGGATTTTTCTCCTGGAATTAACATCAGTGCTGACTCCACTCTCCCCACAAGTCTTTCGGATGAAACTATAAACTGAGGCCCAGTGTGCGAACGCACGCATAGCATCTTGCTTTTAGTAAGAGTAGGCCATTGTGTGCCGGTGGGAACAGATGACAATATTTACACAACTGTTTACACACGGGGACTGGATGAAAAAAGCACATGAGTGTTTATTCTATTATCCTCGATATAAAAAAAAAAAATATATAAATAAATAACATTTTGTTTTCCGTGTCTTTGCATGTTTTTGTGGTTGTTGTCACTGTTTTGTCTTTGTTGTCTTGCTTGCTTGTTGTTGGGCGTTTCGCGGCTTTACATCCTGTTTATCACCAATAACATGCACTCTGTCTGTCTCGCTCATCGCACCTTGTAATCACTTTGAAACACGAAAGTGTATAAGGAAACGTTTTTGCGCGTATGAATATTTTCATGTACCTCGCCAAGTAGGCAGCCACATTCAGACGTCAAAATATCCTTTTCTCTTATCACGGAGAACATAGGATGTTAGGCCAAGAGCTTGCCGTGAACGACAACAAACTGGACACAACATTTATTCATTTTCATTTATTCATACCACTTTATGTCACGACAGATTTCTCTGCGTGAAATTCGCGCTGCTCTCCCCTGAGAAAGTGCGTCGCCACAAGTGCAGCGCCTACCCATTTTTTGTTTTGTTTTTCCTGTCTGCAGTTGTATTTGTTTCCCTATCAGAGTGGCTTTTTTCTACAGAATTTTGCCAATGACAACCCTCTTGTTGCTGTGGGGTTTTTACTTGCGCTAAATAACAATGTGTAACCCACGGGATCTCGGTTTATATCGTCTCATTCAAAAGACTAGCACCCAGACCACGACTCATAATTTAATGGATGGGGGGAGAAAGTTTTGGGCCCAAACGGGATTCGAACCACCGCACACTCCGACCCGGAATTTTCGCTTTCTAGACAGGCGCGTTGCCTCTAGACCACTGATCCACCGAGGCAGAACAACATTCCAGTGTACGGGTTAGCAGTCAGCCGCCGGCTTCATCAACACTGGCACAGCTTTGAGCCTGAGTCTTTTTTTTTCTATAATCCAGATGGCCATCTAAGCCTGTCAGTTTTGTTCTCCGCTACAGCTCCGATGTT
This sequence comes from Stramonita haemastoma, assembly GCA_030674155.1. Taxonomy (NCBI): domain Eukaryota; kingdom Metazoa; phylum Mollusca; class Gastropoda; order Neogastropoda; family Muricidae; genus Stramonita; species Stramonita haemastoma. The sequence goes on from CM060337.1 coordinate 30,915,168, forward strand.
TCCCTAATGGGAAGAGTTTGCCTATGCGACCACTTTTGCCCACCCATTAAGGTAGCTGTATTCCGACTTAGAGAATTAAGCATATAAATTTACTACAAACCTGCCAGAATAGCTTGAGAGCAGATTTTTCTTCACTTGCAGCAGTTTAAAATCCTTTTTACCGGTACACTCCTTCACTAAAAAAAAATAAAAAGACCACAGAGATGATGATGGTGTAACGTGTAAAAAAAGCCCTAAAAATCTCTTTGCATGTTTAGTAGAAGGGTTGTGCCAGTTGTGTAAAATCGCCATTCTTTACAACTGACATTTTATTATTATGCTGCTGAATGATTTCGTATAATAATGGTCTTAGAATCCATATTGAGGCCTGTATAGCAGGCTAGCTAACAGTAACTTGGTTTATTTATTGGTCAAGTTTTGAAAGTAACTAATCATCACAGGCCTGTGTAGACATCATTCATTTAAACTTGTATATTCCATTGTTCTTTGATTTTAGTCAAACGTATTTTTATGCATGATATTAAAAGTATTAGATTTTTGTGTGTGAATTGCCATGCCATCAGGACCAGACCTTTTAATAATCATTGTCAGTTTTAGTTTTGTTCGCTTTTATAAAAGTTCTTACATCTAGAGACACAATCGGAAAATATATCGTATATCATTTCGATATCAAGATTTTTTTAGATTGCATGTTTTGATGATAATTATGTCCAAAAACGGTGTCTGTGGTTAGACGAATGAGCAAGAGTTTCTCATTATCTCTCTGTATTCCCGTCTTTTGTCTAGGTTGTCAGTCAATACATATTTCTCCCAATGTCACTCTTTCACATAACATGGCTAACGGAGGCTAGCCCGGATTGAGATGGGCCACACAAAAAGCTGTGAAAAATAACAGTGATTATGGGAATGGGCCACAGACAAAATGGTGATGCCTCTTTTAATCAGAAGGCTGGTTTGAATGGTAGGAAACGTCAGGAGAGATTGCCGTTTAAGACAGGCCATTGTTAGGGTGAATGAGGCCTGTATTCTGCAGAGCTTGATTAGAGATACTATCGGACACGATTCATCACAGCTGAAGGCAATAGCAATGGGGCAGACAAGGCAATAACTTGGCCAGAAAGCTAGATAAGGAAAAAGACATGTTTCTATATTCATTTTGTTTACAAGGTTTTTAGTTATTTTTTCTTGTCTATCATAGTTTTATTTCCTATGCTCTTCATCTTCGGAATAGATTCGATTATGCCACGAGATATATCAACGAGTTGTTCTGTGACAGATTCAATGTGGACAGAAAAATCATTGAAATTTATACCGTTGCCAGACACTCAGTAACTGTGTACAAATGCCAGTGCGGCATTTTTCTTCTGTAACTGATATTTATTTACTTCATGTATCTATTTGTTTATTGCTTCTTTTTCTTCACTCTACTTATTTTTCTTTTATTTCAGTCTCAGTTCATTTACTGTAAAAAGAACTGGGCAGAGATGCTAAGGGAAAAACCCAACTTAAACTCTTCACTCAGATAAAAGTTTACCCCCCAGACACATATCAACACGAACAAGCGTGCAAGCCAACGAAAAAAATGGGCTAAAAGCTTATCTAAACCAAGTTCTTTTTATATAGACTGGATCTTACTCACTAACTCATTTCCTTGCTCTCTCTCTCTCTCTCTCTCTCTCTCTCTCTCTCTCTCTCTCTCTCTCTCTCTCTCTCTCTCTCTCTCTCTCTCTCTCTCTCTCTCTCTCTCTCTCACACACACACATACACATTCACACAGGGGCTAGGGTGAAGAAGAAAAATGAGAGCAATAAAAAGAAACTGCAAAGAGCAAAGAGATAACAAAGTGAATATTCATTTTATGTCTTCTTTAAACCATTTTTTTCCCTAAATGTATTCAGTTATGTATTCTTCAACTATTTTGTTCATTTATTCAACGATCTGATTTTTTTTTGCGATGTTGCCTCGTGTGCTGTTGCACCGGTTAGGTGGACATTGGCAGTTCTTCCCGCTTACAGAAGCGGTAATGAAAACTGCCATGTGGCCAGTTTTTGGAAAGTCTCTAGGGCCAATTTGATGGATTATTATTCCCGGCGTTTGGCCGGCAGAACAGAAATGGAAATAAACACGAGGGTAACCTCTTGCCCAAACAAGATTGATCATCAGTGCAAAGTTTTATACCCCCACGGTTCCCCCAAACTTTCCCTCTGGGGCGAAAGGCTGTCAGGTCTAAGAATTATTTTTAAAAGAGATTAATTCGTGTAGGGGTTCCTTCAGAAACGCACCAAACGCACGCGCTAATAAACTTTTATGCTTGCAACATGCGGGCGTGCGCACGCACGGTACGCAGAGGTCACGCATGCGTGTTGGCTTTTAATGTCTTGTCATTTGTTGTTGGGTTGTTTTTTTCTATTTAAAAACCGGTAAACAAGAATTGAAGAAAACGAAAATTACGATGGGTGTGAGATAATATTATACTCCAGAGAGTAAGAAGAAGAAAAAGAAAACAACCACAAAAACGAAAGAAACAATATTAATTTTGATATAGATTTTACAACGGAACATCCATATTTTTTTGTATTATGCACTTTACTTCGCAACAAATAAAAACTGGGACGATAAAGAAAAAAACCCACTCAGTGTGTTTGTTGGTAGTCATTTTCTGCCAGAGCACAGAACACTAGAGCTGATTTCATCAGAAAAAAACCTTGCAATCATATATTCAGAAAGGACTGTCCCTATGGCCGAATGGTTAAAACTGTTCGACTTAATCCCATGGCTCCATGTAGTCATGGGTTCCAATCTCGGCAGGGTCTGGTGAATTAAGGGTGGCGATTGTTTACACTCTCCCAGCTCAACTTCAAGTGCAGACCTGCCAGTGACTTAACTCCCTTTGTGTGTATACACACTGGCAGAAGGTCAAATATGCACGTTAAAGATCCAGTAATTCATGACTACGTTCGATGGTGAAACAGGAACATACCCAGCATACATCCCCGGAGTCGGAATGCAGCTACCTTCGTGGTGGGCAAAAACGGTCGTATACGCAAAAAATCTCACACTCATTGGTGAACCTCGAAGCGCTAGTTGTTGAACGAAAAAAAATTCCAGAAAGAAGTAAATGATGATTTTTCCTTTAATCTGTCTTTCCACTAGAAAAACAATTATTTTCCTGTTGTTTTACTGTTGGTAGGTTTTATTTTAGATTTGTTTTTAAAGTGACTTTGGTGTGCACATAAAAAACCCTCTGTATTTCTCCCTGTAGTAGTAGGCCAGAAGCCTTATATGAAAAGAGAGTAAGAATAACACAAAAAACCCAAGCTACCCCTATACCAAATTTCCCCCCGTGGGGATGCCAATGGCTTGTTAGTATAAGTCCTTCAGATGAGACTATAACCCGAGATCCCGTGTGCGAACGCATGCAGAACATCTTGCGCACACGTTAATTCCTGTTCCGCTTTTCATAAGAGTAGGCCATCGTGTGCCGGTGGGAACAGATGACATTTACAAAACTGCATACACACGGGGACTGGATGTAAAAAGCATATGAATGCTTATTCCATTATCCTCGGTATAAAATAAATAGATAAATAAAACAGCATCCTTACCTTCTAAAAACTCCGTGCTAGGAATTCCCTCTTTTCTATCCCTCTCTTTCTTTCTGCCTTGTTCCTTTTTTTTCCTTATCACCTCCTTCTTGTCTAGTTTCTGCCTTTTTGGTCCATTCTCCAGCCTTTAATTTTTTCCCCAGAAAGACTTGAAAGATAACGATTCTCTCCCATGCCAAAATCGGATGCGCTGGGCCTGACTTGTCAGGTGCTGTACAGCAGCGCAACGCCTTTTCACTCATGTGACAGACACTAGTTACTGTCTGAGCGTTTGACGAAGAAGAAGAATACCAAATCGTACAAAAGAACAAAATAAAGAAAGAATATCTTCTCTATTAACAATACACACATTCTGTTTGGAGACGAGATTGCTCAGTGGTCAGAGCACTCATTTCCCCAAGCTAAGGTCAAGCAGCATTGAGCGTGGTTACCAGTTAGATGAGTGACCGTTTACGCGCGCACCTTGGCTTCAGTACAGTCCCCCAGTTCACCCAGGGCCTCGGTTTATAGTCTCATCCGAAGGACTCCTACATCCCATTCTGAAGCCTTCCTGTTGCTTCGTGGTCCAGCAACACTTCTTGCAGTTCACGAACCCCATGGCTACTCTTGATAATAGGCTGTGTGATGACACTGTTGTTATGCAATGTCCAGTATCCAAAGAGGATCAGAGAGCGTGTGTGAAGAATTGACCTTGTCAGTGTTGAAGTACACACGCACACGCACGCATGCACGTACTGACGCACACACACAATGTAAGTATATATATATATATATAATTAGAGAGAGAGAGAGAGAGAGAGAGAGAGAGAGAGAGAGAGAGAGAGAGAGAGAGAGACAGACAGACAGACAGACAGACAGACAGACAGACAGACAGACAGACAGAGAGAGAGAGAGAGAGAGAGAGAGAGAGAGAGAGAGAGAGAGAGAGAGAGAAGAGAGACAGACAGACAGACAAGACAAGACAAGACAAGACAAGACAAGACAAGACAAGACAAGACAAGACAAGACAAGACAAGACAAGACAGACAAGACAAGACAAGACAAGACAAGACAAGACAAGACAAGACAAGACAAGACAAGACAAAACAAGGCGAGACGAGATGAGACAGATTTCACCACTTGATCTGGTCAACTATGTCTAAGGTATATTGATCCAGGTGATAAGCTAATGAATTAGTTAATTACTTCATCCTCATGCCTTGGCTCAGAGAATGAGACTCCCCACAGGTGGTCCCTTTGATAAACACACAAACACGCGCGCACGCACGCACGCACACGCACACACGCGCACGCACGCACACACATATCAAAAAAATAAAATATAAAAAATTAAAATAATAAAACGCACACGCACACACACACACACATACACACTCACACACACACACACACGCACGCACGCACGCACGCACGCACACTCACACACACACACACGCACCACGCACACACACACACACACACACACACACACACACACACACACACGCGGCACAATTGTAGCCATCAGCTTTAACACTGATGGGGTGTGTTTGTTTGTTTTTGGACGGAGAGGGGTTCTAGTTTGTTGGGTGTTTTTTTTTTATATCCCAAACAAAGAAAAAAGTTGAGAGAAATCCGTCATAAAAGAGAAAGAATGGCGAAAATGCTTGCGTGAAATAACTGAAATAGGAGCGAGAGAGAGAGATTTTTTATTTGATTTGATTTATTCTTTTATATCCAGCATAATGGGATAAGCACTCTTGTGCTTTTTTACATCCAATCCCCGTGTGTATGCAGTTTTGTAAATGTCATCTGTTCCCACTGGCACACGATGGCCTACTCTTACGAAAAGCGGAACAGGATTTAAAGTATGCGCAAGATGTTCTGCGTGCGTTCGCACACGGGGGCCTCAGTTTATAGTATCATCCGAAGGACTTTTGGGGAGAGTGAGAGAGAGAGAGAGAGAGAGAGAGAGAGAGAGAGAGAGAGAGAGAGAGAGAGAGAGAGAGAGAGAGGAGAGAGACAGACAGACAGACAGACAGACAGACAGACAGACAGACAGACAGACAGACAGACGGACAGAGACAGAGACAGAAGATCAAGACAGAGAGAAGAGAAGTGAGAGAGAGAGAAGAGAGAAGAAGGAGACGCGAGAGTAGAGAAGAGAGAGAGCAGAGAGAGAGAGAGAGAGAGAGAGAGAGAGAGAGAGAGAGAGAAGAGAGAGAGAGAGAGAGAGAGATGAATTGAATCAATGAATCAATGAATGATTTTTATTTTTCAGACAGAATAAGTATTTTCATACTTTTTTCATCCGGTCCTTAGACAACAGAGAGACAAGAAGAGAGAGAGTAGAGAGAGAGAAGAGAGAGAGAGAGGAGGAGTAAGAGAGAGAGAGAAGAGAGAGAGAGAAATAGAAACAACAAAACAAAACAGACAGACAGATAGACAGAATACGAACGAACAAATGAATCGTCTATAAAGATGGAAATGGAAAAGACATGACATTTCTTTTTCCTACGTCTTGTTGTCTGACAAAATAAAGAAGCTAATATGAAGTGCCCGCCAATACATTTCATGCAGAGACATTGTGTGTGGCACTCGTATTTAAGAAGCAAACAAGCAAACACACAGAGCTAACAAAATGTGGAAGATGAAAGTACATTATGGGAACCATATTCAACAAACGAAGAACGAGAGAGAGAGAGAGAGAGAGAGAGAGAGAGAGAGAGAGAGAGAGAGAGAGAGAGAGAGAGAGGGAGGGAGGGAGGGAGGGGAGGAGGTCAGGGAGACAGACAGACAGATAGAGAACGAGAGACAGAGACATATAATTATAGAGAGGCAGGCAGGCAGGCAGGCAGGCAGGCAGGCAGGCAGGCAGGCAGGCAGACGGACAGAGAGAGAGAGAGAGAGAGAGAGAGAGGAGAGAGAGAGAGAGAGGAGAGAGAGAGAGAGAGAGAGAGAGAGGAGAGAGAGAGAATGACAATGACAATGACAATGACAAAAGTTTATTGGTATAAGCAAGATGCTCATTCACAAGGGGACAGTGGGGGAGAGGGTCTGGGCACAACACACAAATTATCAAAAAATGAGAACTTCCTTAATTACAACCCAAAAGGTCATCATGTCATGGGTGCCATAACATGGTTACATGATAAATTTAGATCCTTGTTTTCATAAGCTTTGATTAACCCTTATAATTGGAATTGTCAAGGGGAGGAATTTTTCACAAAACTGTACAAATCCAAAAATCAACATCTAACAAGAAACTGGTCAGCGCGCGACAAGAAAACTATGTCACAATGTCTCTTCTTCCCTCTTTTTTCATGGCTTGTGCAACTTAACACCACTGACACGTGAAGATTCCTGATAATGCAGGAGGCATGTCGGGTTCAGCTATGGGAAGAGAGAGAGAGAGAGAGAGAGAGAGAGAGAGAGAGAGAGAGAGAGTGTGTTTATGTTTGTGTATGTAAGTATGTGTGTGTGTGTGTGCATGCGCGAGCGCGCATGTGTGAGTGTTTGTGTATGTATGTGTGTGCGCGAGCGCGCGTGTTTTTTGTGTCTATGTGTGTGCGTATATTCCGTACTTTCAAAACCACACGTTAGAACAGACAATGGAAAAGACATGTTTCGGGTAGGCTCCTGTCTGTAGCTGAAATTCACCAACCTTTTTCAACAGAGTCTGTCTGGTTCTGCTACCAAACCCTCTAGGCACCATGGCTGGTAGTTTGGACACGTAGATATGGTTTTGGGGGTTACAAATACAATCATGTTTCCAAAGGAAAATAGTTGCAAAATCTTCAGTGGTGCCCCTCGCTCCAAGGGACTACTGGATAGGTGAAGGTGGAGGAGGAATAGCCGATATTTCTGAAGTTATCTAATGCTGACGTCACCCCACTTGACGTCACATTTGTCCATGGTGAAAAGAAAAAAAGCTGGACATTACTCTGATAATACCCGTAGAGTTTATGTCCGTAGGTTTTTTTCAGTTCAAGGAAAAATGGTGAATACATATATATTATATATAATGGTATATAATATATATATATATTATTATATTATTATATATGTATATATATATATATATATATATATATATTATATATATATATTATATATATATATATGTGTGTGTGTGTGTGTGTGTGTGTGTGTGTGTGTGTGTGTGTGTGTGTGTGTGTTTTCCTGTCCAGTAAGTAGATAGTGCAGGTGCCCTGACGTGACCACCAACCCCGACCTCTTCTAAAAGATATCACGCCCACTTGGCAAGCTTTCAGAATCCGACAGCCTATGTAATTATGTAACGCTACAGTGCTAATAGTGGACGGGATATCTTAGTGGTCAAAGCGCTCGCTTTCCGCCAGCCAATGTAAAGCAGCATCGAGCGTGGTTACCAGTTGGATGGGTGACCGCTTACGCGCCTTCAGTACAGTTCCCCCCCCCCCCCCCCAGTTCACCCAGCTGTAAATAGGTACCTGCCCTCTTTAGGGTCAGAGAAGGTAAAGCAGCGAAGGAGAGGAGATGTTGCCACCCTCAACATGCTGGCCCCCTAGAGAAGCTGAGGTCTCTGATACCTCACTCCCCTTACAACCACATAGGTTATGGGACACCTTTACCTTTTACAGTGCAACAATCTTCAATCCGTGTATGACACGATTATCACAATGGTCTGGTCAAAACAACACTGTCATTGACAGACATCGACACATTTCTGTTCGTGTCCCCAATGTTACAGTCTTCCGGTGACAATGACTAACTTGCTGACACGTTTGCTTGCTGGCAGAAAATAAGAAGCTGAACAGAAAAGCTGCATCGCCCCTCGCTAAATGGAGTGTTATTTTCACCCACTTCACTGCAGCTCATGGCAAACACATCGTTATCATGTTCTGCTGCCATGTAGGCTGGAACAGCCCTTAGAATGATACGTACGTAGTTCCATGCATTGTGTTACTATTGAGTAGGAGTGTTACTTGTGTGGGCGCCACACTCAAGCGCGCGCACGCACACACACACACACATACACACACATACACACACACTAACACTAACACACACAACAACTGACCACACACACACTAACCACACACAACACACTGACACACACACACACACACACACACACTGACACCACACACACACACACACTGACACACACACACACACTAACACACACACACACACTGACACACACACACACAACACACACACACACACACACACACACACACACACACACACACCACACACACACACACACACCCTGGAGTTAACATCAGTGCTGACTCCACTCTCCCCAAAGGTCTTTCGGATGAGACTATAAACCGAGGCCCCGTGTGCGAACGCACGCAAAACATCTTGTGCACACGTTAAATCTTGTTCCGCTTTTCGTAAGAGTAGGCCATCGTGTGCCGGTGAGAACAGATGACAAAAGTGCATACACACGGGGACTGGATGTAAGAAAGCACAGGAATGCTTACTCCATTATCCTCGATATAAAGAATAATAAATATATAAATACATAAATAAATAAATAATAAATAAATAAATGAATAAAACACAGAGGGAGAGAGAAAATGGGAGAAACGGGCAGACGGACAGACAGCCATATATAGATAGATCGACAGACAGACAGATAGACAGATAGGTAGATAGATACATAACTAGATAACAAGACAAATAGATAGATAGATAGATAGATAGATAGATAGATAGATAGATAGATAGATAGATAGATAGATAGATAGATAGATAGATAGATAGGCAGATAGATAGGCAGATAGATAGGCAGATAGATAGGCACATAGGCACATAGGCACATAGGTTTGTAGACAGGTAGATATAGAAGTGTTTCAGGAGTGTGTGTATGTGTGTGTGTGTGCGCGTGCGCGCGCGCGCGTGGACAAAACACACAGATGTATGTGTAGAATAGGCACCATGTGGTATCTGACAGTTTTCGATACCTGATGTTTCTGCGAAATAATTATGCCAAGCATGATGGCTGCTTTTCATTTACACTTCTTGATGTTCAAAATAAGGAACCCAGTCACTCGAAAATTCAATTATTTGGCCCCAAGAATAGAAAAAAGCAAACACATAAATATACATGTCACATTTTAATGACAGTTTCAATATAGATGTGTGAAGTTGTTTATGAAAGATTTGATGTTTTGTTATTTTAGTGTTCTTTGATTTCTGGCGCAATATTTTTTGGAACTAAGACAGACGTCATTCTGACAACGAAGCAGTGCTTGGGAAAAGAAAAGATAAAAAAAAAAAGCAAGTTTTGAAATTTCTTTTCTTTTCGACGTTTCCTTATTGGTTTTTTTTATTTTATTTTATTTATTTCATTTTATTTATTCTTTTATATCGAAGATAATGGAATAAGCACTCATGTGCTTTTCTCATCCAGTCTCCGTGTGTATGCGGTTTTGTAAATCTTGTCATCTGTTCCCACCGGCACACAATGGCCTTCTCTTACAAAAAGCGGAACAGGATTAAACGTGTGCGCAAGATGTTTAGCGTGCGTTCGCACTCGGGGCCTCGGTTTACAGTCTCATCCGAAAGACTTTTGGGGAAAGCGGAGTCAGCACTGATGTTAACTCCAGGGGGGAAAATCCCCTTGAACGGGAATCGAACCTGGGTCGTCAAATTGCGAGCGCAATGCTCTGACCACTAGGCTATCCCGTGCCCCCGTGTGATGCCTAGTGCCTTGTCTACCTACCCCTGTGCTAGGAACTCTGTGTGTAGGAGGATTGCCCCATAGCCTCAGCCGACACATTTCGTCTCCAGAGCAGCTCACTCATTTGTACGGGATGCATGCTGGGTATGTTCATGTTTCCGTCACCCACCAAACACTGACATGAATTACGGGATCTTTGAGATGCATTTTGGGGACGGGAAGCTCAGTGGTCAGAGCTCTCGCTTTCCCCAGCCAAGGTTAAACAGCAGCGAGCGTGGTTACCAAGTGGATGGGTGACCGTCTGCGCGCCTTGGCTTCAGTACAGTTACCCAGTTCACCCAGCTGTAAATGGGTACCTGCCATGTTTAGGGTCAGGGAAAGTAAAGCAGCGAAGGAGAGGAGATGGGCGCTGCCCTCCATATGTTGGCCCCTAGAAAAGCTGAGGTCTCTGATTTCTCGCTCCCTTACAACCACATAGGTTACGGGACACCTTTACCTTTTCTTCATGATGCGTTTTATGTCTCATGTTCTGCAGGTGCATATTATACACAACAGTAATCAAGTCACTGGCAGTTCTGCACTTTTAAGTCAATCTGGGAGATAGTAGTAATCCCACCCTTAATTCACCAGATGCCGCTGCCAAGATTCAAACACACAACTCTAAGGACAACACGATTGAAGTCGAA
>CM060337.1:30928613-30931113 GCA_030674155.1 Stramonita haemastoma
CTGACAAATTAGGCCCAGAACATCCGACTTCTTGCGTGGATGAGACTTGTTATCTTTTCTTAAGAAAAAAGAGAGCCAGGAGAATAAACCAAGAAGGCAGAAAATAACCTAGCCAAGAAGGGGGATGATAGGAAGAAAAAGGAACAAGGCAGAAACAAAGAGAGGGATAGAAAAGAGGGAATTCCTCGCACAGAGTTTTCAGAAGGTGGGGATGCTCTTTATACTAACAGCCTCCACCGCCCCCCTGGCATCATCACGATGGATGTCAGTGACTAGTGTTATCAAAGCGCCAGGGCTCGGAATGTAAGTAAAAGGTAAAGGTGTCCCATAACCTATGTGGTCGTAGGGGAGTGAGGCATCAGAGAACTCAGCTTCTCTAGGGGCCAGCATATTGAGGGCGGCGCCCGTCTCCTCTCCCTCGCTGTTTTACCTTCCCTGACCCTAAAGAGGTGAACCCTCCCCCTCTCCCCCTCCAGGGAGATAAGCTGAGGAACACCCAACGACAACATAGTGTATATGAAATATTTATTTACTCATTTATTACTCATTTATTCATTTAGTTATTCATTAGTTATTGAAAATGATGGAAGCACTCGTGTGCTTTTTTTTTTTTTAACTTGCAGTCCCCGTGTGTACACAGTTTTGTCAATTTTGTCATCCACTCCCACCGGCACATAATGATTTACTCTTCAAAAAAGCGGAACAGGTTTTAACGTGTGCGCGAGATGTTCTAAGTTTCGTGTGCACGCACACGGTACCTCGGTTTATAGTTTCATCCAAATGTGTTTGGGGGGAGGGGGGGAGAGAGAAAGTATTTGGCGGAGTGACACCTTTCTTACAAAACTGAAGTCTTAGCATTCAAACATTTAAAATCTATATTCCCAAGTACTGTGGGTTTCTTTTACGTGCGTTAATTAAATGTGATTGCTGACTATGCTCAGTCAGCATAGTATTGGAAAGACTAGCATCAGACCATCACTCAAGAAGGTGTAGTGAAAGGAGAGAAAGTTAGAGATCAAACTGGGAATCGAACCAGCAACGTCGCGACTTCAAGATGAATGCTTTACCTCTAAGCTACCGATCTTCGTCATGTTCTTGGGCATGTGCTTTGGCGTGTGTGAAATATTCTGACATTTTCAGTTTCTCTCTCTCTCTCTCTCTCTCTCTCTCTCTCTCTCTCTCTCTCTCTCTCTCTCTCTCTCTCTCTCTCTCTCTCTCTCTCTCTCTCTCTCTCTCTCTCTCTCTCTCTCTCTCTCTCTCTCTCTGTGTCTGTGTGTGTCTGTGTGTGTCGTGTGTCTGTGTGTGTCTGTGTCTGTGTCTCTCTCTTTCTCTGTGTCTTTCTTCATCTGTGTCTGCTGTCTGTCTGTCTGTCTGTCTGTCTGTCTCTGTCTGTCTGTCTGTCTGTCGTTTGTCTGTCTGTCTCTCTTTCTGAAGTTTGGAATAAATATAGTTACTCCTTTCCTTGAATCCAGGACGACTTTATTTTGTGTAGGCTAATCTTTAAAAAAAATCTATCTATAAAAATCCCAGCAGTTTATTTACGGCTCGAACAGGAAGGACAGGGAGAGAGTGGGGAGAGGGATAATCCTTTAACCCCTCTAAAGGGACAGAACCGATTTATGTTGAGCAGCCAACGGGGCGAGAACTTGTGTCCTGAGGGGAAATTACTCTTTCCGCCCCGGGCGTGATCTCCCCTTGCTCTTGTGTTTGAACTTTGTGCGTGTCTGGCTGCTTTGGTGAAAGTGTGTGTGTGTGTGTGTGTGTGTGTGTGTGTGTGTGTGTGTGTGTGTGTGTGTGTGTTTTGTGTGGTGTGTGTGTGTGCGTGCGCTCGCGCGTGTGTGTGTGTGTGTGTGTGTGTGTGTGTGTGTATGTGTGTGTGTGTATGTGTGTGTGTGTATGTGTGTGTGTGTATGTGTGTGTGTATGTGTGTGTGTGTGTGTACACTCTGGGATATTAGCATGTGGGCTCATTTATTTGAATGTGTGAACGGAAGGTTATAAGGAGTTAGACAGAAAGACAGACAGATAGATAAATACACCTCTAAAAGAAAAGAAAATGATAAAAGATATGTCTGTGCGAGTTCGTGCGTGCACACCCCACACACACACAACATATCACACACACACACACAACACAACACACCACGACACAGCACGCGCGCACACATACATACACACACATACTAACACACCTACAACACACAGAGATACACAAACATGACTAACACACACACCACACTACACACACACTACACAGATACACTACACTACACTACACTACACTACACTACACTACACTACACTACACTACACTACACTACACTACACTACACTACACAGAGAATACACTAAGACGAAGAAGAGAGAGAGAGAGAGAGAGAGAGAGAGAGAGAGAGAAGAGAGAGAGAGAGACAGAGAGAAGAGAGAGAGAGATTGTCCAATGTAGTTCTCAGTGAGGTAGCTTTTTTTTTTTTAGCGTATTCGCTGCATCGATTCTGAAA
>CM060337.1:30936113-30948613 GCA_030674155.1 Stramonita haemastoma
GCATGTATAGTACGTCTTGACCTGTGCAAGAAGGGTCTGTATGTGTTAGGTGCTGTTTTGTTACGACTCTCTTTAATGTATTATCTTTCTTTTCTACAACCAGTTTAACACGACCATACTCGGTCTGTCTATCCATCTATCTATCTATCTATCTATCTATCTATCTATCTATCTATCTATCTATCTATCTATCTATCTATCTATCTACCTATCTACTACCTATCTATCTATCTATCTATCTATCTATCTATCTATCTATCTATCTATCTATCTATCTATCCCTTAGTCTGGCGACCGTGGGGGCACCCCTGAAGATTTAAAAACCAGTTCCCTCCGTTCCTCTCGGTGTCATTTCATACTGGGTGCCATTCCATATTCGGTGCCTTGCACAAATTCAATAAATTCCAACAACAATTCCAATACTTTATTATCTCACAAATAGAGAAATGCACTTGGGTTTCAAGCCATTCATAAAGCAAAAACAGCAGTAAACAGAAAATAAAATATTACAGAAAAATACCTCACGACAGTATATGCGTACCAGTACCCACATCCACATCGCAGACTAAACAAAGCACCCAAACATCAGCAACACCTAAGCTATACAAGTTACAAGCCATACGTCAAAAAAACAGCAATAAACAGAAAAAAAAACTATAACACAGAAAGATACCGCACGACAGTATCTGAACATCAGCACACACAACACACACACACACACACACACACACACACACACACACACACACACACACACACACACACACAACACACACACACACACACACACACACACCACACACACACACACACACACACACACACACACACACACACACACAATATCACAGGATAAACGAAGCACCCAAATATCAGCAATCCCTTACCCAGTCATAAATTCACCGGTGTAAATTCGCATGTACTCATGCTGGCACTAGTCTTCAGAATTGATGCTGATTTATGCGGTTGTACTTAGAAATGACACTTCATGAAACTATAAGCCGGAAATGTCTGGTTTTCTACGAGAAGTGATAGATACTTCTGGAAATACTAGAAGAGACAGATAGGGGAAACTGTACACTAGAAATATCTTCTGAAAATATCTTGTTATCTACTAGAAGGGATACTTTAGGATATTTATATGCTGGAATTCTTTTTTCTGATATGTCATAATTGTCATGGTCTGATATAGACCAACTCTTCACCTTTCAACTTCCCAGCTGACAGGAGAAATGGGTAGGTAAAGTGTACATGTATTACAAGTAAAACAAAAAACCAACAAAACAAACAAAACAGAAAAAAGTAAAACTTCAGACTAGGATGCTTCAGTCTTAGCTGTAAGCTTCCAGTCATGATCCGGTCCTCTGTCTATCACAGAAAAACGATTGCTCTCATCACACAGACACTCACACACACACATCACCCTATACTTGATGATTGCCACGTTCGTTTTCTGGCACTGAAGCATCACTTGGATGCCTGGGAGTGCTTGCTATGTTAGAAGTTTGATCTTTTGACTTGGAGAGGTCTGCTGAATCTTGTCAGTGATGATGATGTATGAGGTATTAAATTATTACGAGTGATGGGTACTTGGTTTTGTGTAGCTCTGTCTCTTCTTACCTTTTTTTGGGGGGGTTTTTTTGTTTTTTTAATCGACAGTTTTGAAAACAAAAAGTTGAAATTGAGGTTTTGTAACAACATTGGACAGACTTTTGATTGATTGATGGATTGCTCTGTATCTCTGTCTCTCTGTATCTCTGTCTCTCTGTATCTGTCTCTGTCTCTCCTCTCTCTGTCTCTCTCTCTTTCCCTCTCTCTCCCTCTCTCTCTCTCTCTCCTTCCCTCTCTCTCTCCCTCCTTTCCTCACTCCCTCTCCATCTCTCTCTCTCTCTTCTCTCTCTCTCTCTTCTCTTCTCCTGTCTCTCTCTTCTCTCTACCTCCCCCCTCCTTCTCCTCCTCCTTACTCATCCTCTTCTTCTTCCTCCTCTTATTCCTACCCCCTCCTCTTCCTCCTCTTGTTCCTCCCCTCTTCTCCCTCCTCCTTCTCCTTCTTCTCCCAGCCTTCTCTTCATCTTCCTGACTTTTCCCTTCTCCTCCTCCTCCTCCTCCTTCCTCCCCCTCCTCCTTCTTCCTCCCCCTCCCTCCTCTCCACCTCTTCTTCCTCGTCCTCTTCCTCCTTCTCCCTTTCTCCTCCTCCTCCTTTCTTTTCTGGCAAGTGAAGGACCGTTATGACTGATGCCTAGGAGTGTTTATCAGATACTTACCCTGTGACTTTGCGAGGTTTGCCAATCGGAGATGGCGATCTATATAAGAGGTATTAATGAAGATGACACTTAACCCTTTTTTTCTTTTCCTCTGCTGTCATTTTTGTCTCTTTTTTTTCTTATTTTCTTTTGTGTGTGTGTGAGGGGGGAGGGGGGGTCCGTGGACACCTGTCATCAGTCTATTTTTTGGGAGTATTTGTAGGTCTTGGTTCGCTTTTGCTTATTATCTACTTGTCTACGTCAACCCTTCCTTCTGATTCTTTTTCTTTTTCTTTTCTTCTTCTTCTTCTTTTTTTTTTCTTCTTCTTCTTCTTCTTCTTCTTCTTCTTCTTCTTCTTTCTACTTCGCAATTCTTCTTTTTCGCAATTCTTCTTCTTCGCAATTCTTCTTCGCAATTCTTCTTCTTCTTCTTCGCAATTCTTCTTCGTCAATTCTTCTTTCGCAATTCTGCTTCGCAATTCTTCTTCTTTACATTCTTTGCATTCTTTGCATTCTTTCTCTCCGTGCATTCTTCTTCTTTGCATTCTTCTTCTTTGCATTCTTCTTCTTTGCATTCTTCTTCTTTGCATTCTTCTCTTTGCATTTTTCATTGTCGTCGTCGTCGTGGTCTGTGTGTGTGGTGTGTGTGTTGTGTGTGTGTGTGTGTGTGTGTGTGTGTGTGTGTGTGTGTGTATGTGTATGTGTGTGTGTATGTGTGTGCGTTGTGTGTGTGTGTGTCTGTCCGTCCGTCGTCTGTCTGTCTCTGTCTCTCTGTATCTCTGTCTCTCTGTCTCTGTCTCTGTCTCTCTCTACCTCTCTCTCTCTCTCTCCCTCATCTTGTCAAGTTAGCATGGTTTTGATGCATGAAGTTGCTGTCAGCCACTTAACCTCCTGACACCCACGAGTCTACTGACGGACAGACGATGTGTGGAGTATTCATTGGCACTGATGCTAGTAGCTTCCCTTCAACCTTTCTGCAGCCCGCTGTCAAAGACCCTCTAGCTGCTTGAGTTTTGAAACGCTTGTCAAAACACTCATCTGACCTGTAGTACTGCTTGGGTCAAAAACCTGGACACACTCAGAAAATGGAAAAAGAGACCTCCAATTTAACGCAGTCAAAGAAAAATGTGGCTCTACAGTACGACTTCTAAGAGTCAACATGATCAAGACAGGAAAAGAAATGAAAGCATTCTTGATGAACTCTCAGTGCGAAGACAACTGCTGTCAGTTGGAATTGAAAAGCATAGACTCCAAGCGGTACTACAGCCCACGAGAGGAGCTGGAAAGGACATGCTTATTATTTTTTCCCAGACACATCTGACGGTGGAAAGCGAACGAGAGAGGAGAAAAGCATAGACTGAGACGATATGTTGGTAATGGAAAACAGTTCAAAACGCACAGACAGGTGTGTGTCTTTGTTTGGACACGTCTGATGGCGACAGTTCTTCGTGGTAAAGTTGAGTGCAGAAGGAAAAGAGGCAGACCACAAGCATCCTACATTGCCAACATCACTGAGGTCAGTGGTCTGGAAGAGCTACTACAGGAGATCGTAGAACTCAGCAGAGACAGAGAAAGATGGTGAACCCTTGGTGGGGTTTTGTGGAGCCTCCTACAGCCTACAGCACGGACGAAGACTTGTGAATAGTTGAGGTGCTACAGACTGACAGACTAGACAGACAGACAGGCAGGCAGGCAGGCAGGCAGGCAGGCATAGCATGCACATGCAGACAGGCAGGCAGGCAGGCAGGCAGGCAGGCAGGCAGGCAGGCAGGCAGGCAGGCAGACAAGAAGAAAGAAAAATTAATAGACATGAGACAACAAGAAAAAGCGGTGAAAAGCTATAAGCACTCAGATGGACTTTTGGCTGATGTCCACGACAAGGGAAACTAACAAAAAAGGAGGATAGCTCAGTGGTCTGGCACTTGCTCTTCCCAAGATACAGTTAAGAAAAACACCTCGCTTTGGGATGAGTTATCATTCATACACCTTAGCTTTAGCACAGTCCCCCAGTTCACCCAGCTGTAAGTGAAAACTTGCCCTCTATAGAGGCAGGGACAGTACATCAAGGGAGGAGAGAAGATGGAACGCCATGCACAAGATGCTGGCTGGCCTCTAGAGAAGCTCACTTCACAATGACGGCATGGGTTATAGGACACCCCTATGTACACTTCTCTCTCTCTCTCTCTCTCTCTCTTCCTCTCTCTCTCTCTCTTCTCTCTCTCTCTCTCTCTCTCTCTCTCTCTCTCTCTCTCTCTCTCTCTCTCTCTCTCTCTCTCTCTCTCTCTCTCTCTCTCTCTCTCTCTCTCTCTCTCCTCTCTCTCTCTCTCTCTGTCTGCCACTCAACTCTGTCTGTCTCTCTCGTGTCTCTGTCTCTATCTCTGTCTCTCTCTGTCTCTGTCTCCCTGTCTCTATCTGTCTCTGTCTGTCTCTGTTCTGTCTCCTCTCTCTCTCTCTCTCTCTCTCTCTCTCTCTCTCTCTCTCTCTCTCTCTCTCTCTCTCTCTCTCTCTCTCTCTCTCTCTCTCTCTCTCTCTCTCTCTCTCTCTCTCTCAACGTATTGTCATACATGAATCTCAAATTTTAGTGTACAATTGTCTGTTCCTAAGCTAGAAGTCCGAGGTTCACCAATGGTGAGATTTTGTGTAAGTAACCTTTTGCAAGCTATTAATGTGATTCTATTCTAACACACACACACACACACATACAACACACACGCACGCACGCATGCACGCATGCATGCACACACGCACGCACTCTCACACACACATTCACACACACATACACCCCACCACACACACATACACGTACACACACATACACGTACACACACATGCATACATACATACACACACACGCGCGCGCGCGCGCGTATATATAATATATATATGGCACTTTAGAGATTTGCTTCATTGACAGGAAATAGTTATCAGATACTTAACCCCTGACTTTTGCGAGTCTGTTTGATGTAAGAGGCATTAATTATATTAGGATTGGTGCCAGTGTTTTTTTTTTCACCTTTCCATACACTGCTACAAAAAGTCGACTACATTTTTTTGTTTGTTTGTTGGGGGGGGGGGGGGGGGGACACTCAACACACTTTTGTTTAGATATATCTGTTTGTCTATATGTCTGTCTCCAACACTTGTTTGTTTAGATGTCTGTCTGTCTGTCTGTCTGTCTGTCTGTCTGTCTGTCTGTATATATGTATATATATATATATATATATATATATATATATATATATGTCTCTCTCCATCCAACACACTTTAGTTTAGATAGGTCTGTTTGTCTATATGTCTGTCTCCATCCCAACACACTTTTGTTTAGATATGCCTTTGTATTTGTCTATCTTCAACACTTGTTTGCTTAGATATGTCTGTCTGTATGTATGTATGTCTGCCTTCCACTTGTCTGTGAATCACTCTGTTTCTTGTCTTTTTTTGTAGTGTGTCTTGAGGGTTTTTTTCTGTATCTGTTGCTGAGTCCCTGTTTCCGTGTCCCTGTCTGTCTGTCTGTCTGTCTGTCTGTCTGTCTGTCTGTCTGTCTGTCTTCTCTCTCTCTCTCTCTTCTCTCTCTCTCTCTCTCTCTCTCTCCTCTCTCTCTCTCTCTCTCTCTCTCTCTCTCTCTCTCTCTCTCTCTCTCTCTCTCTCTCTCTTCTCTCTCTCTCTCCCCCAAAGTCCTTCGGATGAGACTATAAACTGAGGTCCCGTGTGTGGACGCACGCATAACATCTTGCGCACACGTTAAATTCCTGTTCAGCTTTTCGTGCGAGTAGGCCATTGTGTGCCGGTGGGAACAGATGACAAGAGTTACACAACTGCATACACACGGGGACTAGATAAAAAAAAAAGCACATGAGTGCTTATCTCATTGTCCTCGGTATGAAAAAATCGAATAAAGAATAAACACATAAACACACACACACACACACACACACACACACACACACACACACACACACACACACACACACACACACACACACACACAATCCTTCTTTGGCCATTTTTTTCCCTCTGGCTGGTACAGTAGGCCTACTTCTTCATCTCTCTGCCTGCCTGTCTTAAGACCCATACCATGCTTGGCGCTTAGCCAGCCAGACAGCCACAGCCAGCCAGCCAGGCAGATAACCAGCCATAGCCAGACAAAGGCGCATGTCCATGTATTGACAGCCCACTATGAGTCTATGTCACTGTGATTTCCCTCCTGACCTCTGTCCGTCTGTATGGGGGCCATTACAGCTTCGGCCACTGGCCATGTGGTGGCCGTGTTGTACCCATGGAGAAGAGAAGATTGTGTGTGTGTGTGTGTGGTGTGGTGTGTGTGTGTGTGTACGTGTGTGTGTGTATGTGTGTGTGTATGTGTGTGTGTGTTTGTATGTGTGTGTGTGTGCGTGTGTGTGTGTGTGTGTGTGTGTATTTGTGTGCGTGTATGTGTGTGTGTGCGTGCGTGTGTGTATGTGTGTGTGTATGTGTGCGTGTGTGTATGTGTGTATATATGTGTTTGTATGTGTGTGTGTTCGTGTGTGTATGTATGTGTGTGTGTGTATGTGTGTGTGTGTGTGGAGAGAGGGAGAGGGGTGGCTGTGGGAAGATGGATGAAAGCCTTGATATGGCCTTTGTGGTTGGCACGATGATAAACATCATGAATTTCAGGGAGACAGCTGTGGGGTGGAGTGGGGACGGGGATAGTGGGTTGGGGTGGGTTTGGGTGGTTAAAGAAAAAGTGTCTACAGGGAATTGAGAGGGTTGGTGGGGGGGGGGGGGGGTGTTGTTGTGACGCGTTTAGTGGTGGGGAGAGAGGCTTCATGACTCACGCCTCTTAGACACTTCTTAGTGTTTGGTTTGGGGTTTTGCTGTTGTTGTTGTGTTGTCCAACCTGCCCCCATCCCCGTCGCAACTAGTATTCATCTGTTTTCTATTGGTGTGTCTGTTTCTGTCTCTTTCTCTGTTGTTGTTTTTTAGTCTGTAAGTCTGTCTGTAGGTCTGTCTGTATGTAATTCGGTCTGTCTCTGTCTCTGTATGTCTCTGTCTCTGTCTCTGTATCTCTCTCTCTCTCTCTCTCTCTCTCTCCTCTCTCTCTTCTCTCTCGCACACACAACACACACACACACACACCACACACACACACACACACACACATTCACCTATCTTAGTAAACTCATTTAATGTATAGGCTAATGACTTGGTCTGCACATATAACACCCCTCACCCCCATCCTTAGCCCTCCACTCCTCTCCTCTGCCTTTCCATCCTTTAATTAATTTAATCCTTCTCAAATGAAGTCATTCCAAACAACAAAGCAGGCGTCAGGAAAACTGACCCTGTCACTCCAGTGCAGTGGCCACAGACGTCTGCATCAGAACAAAGCATCTGCTCAATGAAGACACCTGGGAAACTTCAGCCCAGCCCACCCCAGAGACTACACGAGAGGTCCTGAACCTTTCAGCAAAAAAGCAAGAACAAACTAACCACACAAAAATCACCCGTTAGCTCTGCTGTCATTACTTAAAGACCGCCAAAGTTGACCACAGATTAAGATACAATTTCAAGAACGGTAATTCTCACAAGGCTCGAGACCCATCACGATACGCGCTTTTGATTGGTTGACAGTGGAGAGAGAGAGAGAGAGAGGAGCCATGATGAGAGACGGGGATTGCCACGAGTTTGAAGGTAGACAGACATTGGCTCTGTTTTGAGCTCGTTTTAGACACCATGGGGTTTTAAAAAGAGCTCCAGTGGGCGTCAAATTCACATCTGCCATTTTGATGTTTTTTTATCTACCCCTTGCCATGGCTCTGCTTTGAGCTATTGTTCGATACTTTGTGTGAACTTTGAGAAGAGTAGGGGCGTCAAAATCGCATCTACACATTCTTAATGTGTCGTTAATTATCTTCCCTCTCCGTGCCATGGCCCCAGTGAAAAATAGCTTGCGAGCAATACCTTTGTTCAAAAACTATAATCAACCGCAACTCATTTTCAGTTTGTATAGAAGGTGATTATGGGGCTGGATAGCTCAGTGGTCAGAGCGCTCGCTTTCCCCAAGTCAAGTTAAGCAGCGTCGAGCGTGGGTACCAGTTGGATGGGTGACCGTTTGCGCGCCTTGGCTTCAGCACAGTTCCCCAGTTCACCCCAGCTGTAAATGGGTACCTGCCCTCTTTAGGGTTGGGGAAGGTAAAGCAGCGAGGGAGAGGAGATGGGCGCCGCCCTCAATATGCTGGCCCCCTAGAGATGCTGAGGTCTCTGATGCCTCGCTCCTCTACGACCACCAGGTTATGGGACACCTTTACCTTTATAGAAGGTGATGAGGTTATTGGCCTTTAAGCTTTGTATAGTGGTGTAGCCTGTCTAACATGATTGTAACAGATTGTGTGAGAGCGTGGGGATAGAAGTTCATTAGCATTAGGAAGGAAAGGTGATAGAGCTAGATATAGACTGCAGTATGAGCTTTGTGTGTTATTGTTGTCGTCTTCAATTTAACGTCTGGTCACACACAGCGATATTAGAGAGGAGAGAGGAAAGTGTAAAGAAAAAAAAGCCACTCTGATAGGGAAACAAATACAACAGCAGACAAGAAAAACAACAACAAAAATGGGTAGACGCTGCAACTTGTGACGACACGCTCTCCCCCGGGGAGAGCAGCCCAAATTTCACGCAGAGAAATCTGTTATGACATAAAGTGGTATGAATAAATAAATAAATGAATAAATGCATACATAAAAGTAGGGAGGGGAAGGAAGCAGGGAGGAAAAGAGTGAAGACTGAAGAGGTAGCATGTGATTATGTGTGTTTGGTATTTTTGTGCATTAAAAAAATCACAATAATTTTTTTAATCCCTAAACATGAACAGAATTTAAACTCAACGAAGTGTTAACAACACGAAATAACAATAATGTTAACAAAAATAACAATAGTTTTGAGTGTGTTATGTGTGTTTGTGTTTGTGTTGTGTGTGTGTGTTTGTGTTGTGTGTGTGTGTGTGTGTGTGTGTGTGTGTGTGTGTGTGTGTGTGTGTGTGTGTGTGTGTGTGTGTGTGTGTGTGTGTGTGTGTGACACAGAGAGAGCAAGAGAAAGTGGACAAAATTATGCTAATGTTTATCATGATTTCGTTTTATATTTCAAATAACACACACAAAACAATATGATGTAAATATTAACGTTCAAGTGATTCAAACGAAAGCAGACAAACATGGGAGCGGGAAAAAGTACAAGTATGTGTTTATAAGACATAGTGTATATATTATGTCCAATCCAACACATATACTCATGACCATAGCTGTATATATAAAATAGGACACACACACCCACACATCCATCCCCCCCCCCCCACACACACACACACTCTCATTCTTTTTTTCTACTGATTTTGTTGCTATACAATTTTGCTGTTGTCATTGCTGTTGTCTTTTATTCCACACCAAATTACTTAGCAGTTTGGCAACCCCCTTCATGTATGGGCCAATGGCCTTTTTGTGAATAAATCATTCAAGTTCGAGTTTTCTCTCTCTCTCTCTCTCTCTCGCTCTCGCTCTCGCTCTCTCTCTCTCTCTCTCTCGCTCTCGCTCTCGCTCTCTCTCTCTCTCTCTCTGTCTCTGTCTGTCTGTCTGTCTGTCTGTCTGTCGTCTGTCTGTCTGTCTGTCTGTCTGTCTGTCTGTCTGTCTGTCCTCTCTCCCCTCTCTCCTCTCTCTCCTCTCTCTCTCTCTCTCTCTCTCTCTCTCTCTTCTCTCTCTCTCTCTCTCTCTCTCTCCTCTCTCTCTCTCTCTCTCTCTCTCTCCCCCCCCTCCCAGCAACACTTCTTTATGGTAGGTGCCTTATGTATGCATAGCCCTGTTGGCTGAAATTCTGCATCTTAAAAAACTACGCAGATGGAGTAGTGTCTCCCTTCTCAAGTATTTTTGTAATGATGCCATCAGTTTCTTAAAAGCAAAAAAGCAAGACAACAAACAGCCCAAGTAACGGACAGACTGACACAGATTTCAAACACTTAAACCTGGATTTTTTTTTTAAAAAGAAAAAAAAATGAACATGGAAATAGCATCTTAGCCCTGGCTAAGGGATCCTGGTAGCACCCACATTAAAAAAAATAAAGAAAAAAATTAAGATGTTTAAAAAAAAAATTCGAAGATCGAAAAGGATCGCTGACGCCGTATGCAAATTTCAACCAATAATGTTTCAGCCATGTGTTGCTCATTTGCATGGAATCAGAGCAGCGGAATGAGCACTTTAGCAGCAGCAGCCTCGGCTATTTTTTGACTGGACTTGAAAGTTCAGACGATGTTTTACAGATTCATTACACCTGCACAAGTCTCCCTCCGCCTCCGCCTCCACCTCCACCCCTCACCCCCACCCCCTCCCTCCACTCATTTTTTTTACCCTTACTACCCCTTCACCCACTCTGTAGCCCTCCTTCTATGTATTTCTGCTAATTGTTTGCACTTTGTCTCTGTCTGTCTGTCTGTCTGTCTGTCTGTCTGTCTCTCCCTCTCTCTCTCTCTCTCTCTCTCTCTCTCTCTCTCTCTCTCTCTCTCTCTCTCTCTCTCTCTCTCTCTCTCTCTCTCTCTCTCTCTTCCTTCCATCCCTCCCTCCCTCCCTCTCTCTCTCTCTCTCTCTCTCTCTCTCTCTCTCTCTCTCCTCTCTCTCTTCTCTCTCTCTCTCTCTCTCCTTTTTTCTCATGTTCAATCGGTTTATCTACTTCATCTATGTCTAAAAGTGATTTTGGTTTGAACAAGCATTAACATGTTGGGGAACACAAGTGAATGGCTTCTTTTCTGGCTATTTCCTTGACTTAAAAAGCCTTTTGTTCATGTTTCTTGATTGATCAATATTTTTTTAAATATATAAACTGATTTTATTTTTTAATTGTGCTGCCTCCTCTTCTCTGATGTTCCTGTCCTGTTGTACCCACGCCGTTCTCATTTCAATCTCTCTGTCCACGCTATAGCTACTCAGATTTATGATGTCGCATTGGCAAGGTGAAAAGTCCACATGGAATTATTCCAGGCTCTTTGTATCACAGTCAGAGTTCTACAGGGAGCTTACCTATATCAGGCCGCCGCGGGGCCACCAGCCAATGGGGCCCTGCACTGCTGCTGGTCCCCTACTGACGACAGTACTAGCGCAGTCCGGGAACCAGACCAACTGAGACGTACGTCCATCTAGGGTAGTGACCACCACAACGTCCCTCCAGCCACCTTCTACCGTGAACCTCCAACCCCAAAGACTTTGACACAAACTCACCACAGGCACAGAAGCGTATGGGGAAACAAAAAACTGTGGTCACCATGAAATCGAAGCAAACGGTGCCACCGAATTGGAAACTTTTTAAAAATAGTGTATGTTGACCAATAATAATGAGGATGACTAATGATTCTGCTATGGAAATGCATGTGCTTTGAGACTACTTGACAGGGTTGTACTCTACGCTTCCTATATTATAATCCCGGTGTCAATTGGGTCCAAAAGATACAGACACATGCAGTGTTGGTCAGGTAATTTGAACATCACTCTCAAAACCGCATCCATAAAGTGGATGAGGCGTGACTATGTGGTCCCAGTCTTCGCAATGAAACCACAGCAAACTCATCCTGGGTATCAGCCGGCCGAGACTATGAGATTCGAACCCGCGACCTCCCAGCCCCTAGCCGAAAGCGCTAACCACTACGTCATTGTGGTTGGTTGTCTGAAATTTTTTCACCGTAGGGTTGTGATTTTTCATTGATGTCTGGATGCCAACTAGCAGCCATGTTTACTAATCTTTAATGAAAACAGCCATCTATCTCTGTCTCTGTATCTGTACCTCTCTGTCTATCTCTGTCTGTCTTTCTGTCTGTCTCTCTCTGTCTCTGTCCAAGGTATAATGTCAAAGTCTTACCAAAGTTTCCGAGAAGTTGTATTTGATTTTTTGCATCTTTCCATTTTTGCCCCTCAAAGTGTATTGTGGCCAAAGGCCGATGTATATTAAACAATTTCAGTGTTCAGTGTTCTCTGTCTATGTCTCTGTCTCTGTCTGCCTGCCTGAAGCCTGAAGCCTGTCTGTCTGACTGTGTGTCTGTCTCTCTCTGTTTCTGTCTGTGTGTCTGTCGTGTTTGTCTGTGTGTGTGTCTGTCTGTTTGTCTGTCTGTCTGTCTGACTGTGTGTCTGTCTCTCTCTGTTTCTCTCTGTCTGTTTGTCTGTTTGTCTGTCTGTGTGTCTGTGTGTCTGTCTATCTGTCTGTCTGTCTCTCTCTCTGTCCTCTCTCTCTGTCTCTCTCTCTGTCTCTCT
>CM060337.1:30953613-30963613 GCA_030674155.1 Stramonita haemastoma
CAGACAGACAGACGAGACTGACAAAAGACGTGTTGCGTAATGGTTAGTCTCATTAGTGTGTGCATTCAAATGTTAAAGCATATTTTTGTCACCTGACAGACTGGTCATGAGAGAGAGGGAGGAGGAGGAGAGAGAGAGAGAGAGAGAGAGAGAGAGAGAGAGAGAGAGAGAGAGAGAGAGAGAGAGAGAGAGAGAGAGAGAGAGAGAGAGAGAGAGAGAGATGAGAGAAGAAGATAGACGATTCAAGGAGAACAGAGATGAAGAAAGATAATACTTTTAATGAATGAATAGATCTATTTAAGGTAGAGAGAGAGAGAGAGATGAGAGAAGAGAGAGAGAGAGAGAGAGAGAGAGAGAAGAGAGAGAGAGAGAGAAGCAGAGGGGGACAACAGACAGACAGACAGACAGACAGACAGACAGACAGACAGACAAAGACGAAAAAGTCAAATCCGAAAAAGACAGCTGTAAATCCCGGAATACAAACATCATAAATAATTATATAGACATCATATTCCCCAAAATAGATATAAGACCCTAAATAACAATAAAGAATTAGACACTAAATCAGAAAACTACCTTAGCTGGAGAAAAAAAAAAGAGAGAGAAAAGGTTAACAGAAAATCCATACATTTATAAAGTAGATAACTAACTTCGTAAATATAACGAATGCAACTACTCTTTAATCAACAAGTGTCACGTTTTAGACACGAACTAAGACCAAAAAAGAAGGAAAGAAAATCATCAAAGAAGCATTACGCTTGAAAACGCTAGTGATGGACTTGCTATCATTGTTAAAAATGTAATATCATCATCATTATTTTTTTTTAGTGTTGTTGTTGTTGACGTTTTTGTAGTTAATAATGATGCTTTGTTGTTGTTGTTTTTAAAAAGGAAAGAAAATGAAAGGAGTATTACCCTTGAAAACACCATTGCTGGACATGCCATCATTGTTAAAAATGTCATGTTTTTATCATTATGTTTAGTGTTGGTGTTGTTGTTGTTTTCGTTGTCGTTGTTATTATGATGATGTGTTTTTTTTTAACATGGAAAGAAAATCGAAGAAGCATTACTCTTGAAAACACTAGTGATGGACTTGTTCTCATTGTTAGAAATGTAACATTATTATCATTATTTTTTTTAGTGTTTTTGTTGTTGTTGTCGTCGTCGTTAATGATGATGTTGCTGTTCAATACGTTTTATCAATGTTGTTTTTACAGGTGATTCTTTGTAGGGCATAAACTGTTGAATTATCCAGTTCTTTTCTTTTATATAAAATAGGAAGTTTTACACTCTCTTGTGCCCCCCCCCCCCCCCCCCCCCCCCTCTCCTCTCACACACACATTTTCAAACACACATATACACACACAACGCTAACACACACACACACACACACACACACACACACACACACACACACACACACACACACACACACACACACACCGTTACACACATAAACACACACACTTAAGCGACTGGTAATAAATCCCAAGTTATGTACATTCAGCTCTTTGTTGTTTTTTTGTTTCCCCATTCAGAAAATGCACACCACACACACACACACACAACACACGCACACACACACACACACACACACACACACACACACACACACACACACACACACACACACACACACACACACACACACACACACACACACATATATATATATATATATATATATATATATATATATATATATATATATATATATTCACACACACACACACACCCAACGCTACACATACACACACACACACACACGCACACACACACACACACACACACAACACTACACACACGCACACACACACACACACACACACCACACACACACACACACACAACACCCCCACAAGCCCCCCCCCCCCCCACACACACACACATACACACACACAACACCCCCACAACAACACCCCCCCACACACACACACACACAACACCCCACAACCCCTCCCCCCTACACACACACACACACATACACGACGTTACACGGACACTGGATGGACGTTGTCATCAAACGTGCATTACCGTAGAGCCAAACAACAGATGAGCATGGCTCTCTAAAGACCCTCAGCCATCAGACCCTTCTCCCCATGGATTCTTTGTTCTCCTGATGATAGATATTTATTATGGCACTCCACAAGAACAGACAAAACAAAAATTCCAACGATTTAACGTGGCAACCAGGGAGTTCTAAAAGATATACACGAAAAATTTGTTTCAAGTTGATGTTTATTGTTAGGCCCATAAATTATCATGGCATTGCTTACAAAGCTTTTTTTTGTAAAAAATAAAATATAAAAAAGGATTCATAAAAACTGTTTAATTTCATGCATTTTGGCATATCAACACTCCCTGTCCCCCATACACACAACACACACGACACGCACGCACGCACGCACGCACGCACGCACGCAACCACACACATTCAATATGAAAAAAACCCACCTATAATTAACTCTTTGAGTGATTACAAATCCAAGAAATCTATTTGTAAAGTACAGGGGTGGGGGGTGGGGGGGGTGGGTGCTGTTGTTGTTTTTGTTGTTGTTGGTTGTTGTCGTTGTTTTGTTGGGTTTTTTGTTTATTTGTTTGTCTTTGTTTGTTTGTTGTTTTTTGTTGTTGTTTGTTGTTTGTTTGTTTGTTGTTGTTGTTGTTGTTTGGGGGGGTTCTAAGCTGTTTTTTCGTTTCTTCACTAGAGCTCCGAAGTTCACCAATCAAGAGATTGTGCATAATTATGCGACCTTTTTTTTTTTTACCGCCATGAAGGTAACCGCATTTCGAATTCGGGGAGTAAACATGTTTCATTACCCTATTTCTTCAAATTTAGATCCCTCTAAAATCATCATATCTGCAAAAAAAAAGTAAATATCAACACTTAAGAAAAACAAAGAGTGGCTACATGTACCAGTTAGTAACAATGGCGTGGGACAGTCCGAAAGACCCAAGTTTTCATAAGTTCTCTCTCTCTCTCTCTCTCTCTCTCTCTCTCTCTCTCTCTCTCTCTCTCTCTCTCTCTCTCTCTCTCTCTCTCTCTCTCTCTCTCTCTCTCTCTCTGTGTGTCTGTCCTGAGGTTGTGCGCAGCCTCACTTTATATTTGTGCAAAGCTTTCAGAATAAGAGATATTGATTTAATTATCGTAAGTCATATTTTTGTCACTGATTTTGTTGCTATACAATAATGGTTTTGTTGTTGGTATTGATGTTGTTGTTATTGTTGTTTTTATCTCATACCAAAATACTAAACAGCTCGGCAACCCCATTAATGTATGGGCCAATGGCCTTTCTGTGGATAAATCATTCGAGTTCAAGTTCTCTTTGTCCCTTCTCTCTCTCTCTCTCTCTCTCTCTCTCTCTCTCTCTCTCTCTCTCTCTCTCTCTCTCTCCTCTCCCTCTCTCTCTCTCTCTCTCTCTCTCTCTCTCTCTCTCTCTCTCTCTCTCTGTCTTTTTCTCTTTTAAAAAGTGAGTACAGTTGGGCTGTTCTGCAGACGCGACAGCAGAGGTTCCAGGCTTTTAGTGCAATGATTGACAAAGCAAGAAAACCACCTGACATGAGGACTTTAGATTGTCTTTGGGAAGAATTCAAAGAAGAAAAGTTTTCTGCAAGAAATAGGATGAAAGACAGAAGAAGAAGAAGAAGAAGAAGAAGAAGAAGAAGAAGAAGAAGAAGAAGAAGAAGAAGAAGAAAGACAGAAAGACAGACAGACAGACAGAAAGAAAGAAAGATCAGACAGAAAGAAGGAAAGAAGGAAAGAAAGAAAGAAAGAAAAGAAAGAAAGAAAGAAAAGAAAGACAGAAAGAAAAGAAAAGAAAAGAAAAGAATTCAATATAAACTTCCCAGAGAAGGATGACACGTCATTTCTAGAAAGAGGGACAGTATACGCGCTCTTACAACTAAATAGCATTAACAAACCCTCTCCTACCCCACACTCCCCGTCCTTATCATACAGCTTCTTGCACCACCCTCCTCTTCCTCCCCCCCCCCCCACTCCCCCCTCTCTCCCCGCCAGCTCTTTCCGTCTGCTGGCTGTCAACATCAGTTCCTTACCTATCCCTCTTTTTAAATGGCTTTCATTTTTCTTCTTCTTTTCTTTATATTTTCTTTTTGGAGGCAGCCATTTTTTTTTACACGCATTAGCAACGCCACCTACAAGAGCAGGGAAAGGTTACTCTCCCTACTCGTAGGAGGCATTAGAGTAAATAGGTACTGACAGTGGATGTACTTTGGTGGCGGTTTTTCTGTGTGTGTGTGGTGTGTGTGTGTGTGTGTGTGTGTGTGAGTGTGAGTGTGTGTGTATGTGCGCGCACACACACACACACACACACATACGCGCGCGTGTGTGTGTAGTCGTTATTTTGGGTTGTATCTTTATCTGATTTGATATAAAGCGATCTGCAAAGCTGTTAAAAAATAACCTCTAGACACTTCTTTGACCGGGTTTGTGAAGTTCAATCCAGTCAGCGACAGGTAAATCTTGAAGGACACCGCATCCATCCCTACTGGTGAACACATAATGGCCTACTCTTCTGAAAGGCAGAACAGGTTATAACATGAGCAAAAAGGTGTTCAACGTGCATTAGGGCACAGGACCCTTTGCTTATAGTCTCATCTGAAAGACTTTGGAAGGGAGTGGAGGCGGTACTCTGTGTGTGTTAACTCCAGAAGGAAAATTTCTGGAACTGTTGTTTCGGTGGTGGTTCGAACCCCGTGCTGTCAGATCGCGAGCTTAACTCTCTGACCACTAGGCTATCCCATCACCACCACCACCACCACCACCACCACCACCACCACCACCACCACCACCACCACCACCACCCCTCCACCCCATCCATAAGAAGTTTGGGTGGTGGATTGCAAAATATTTCCTCTCCGAGTTTGTAATAACCGTGCCCAGGTTTCGGCCTTCTTTCTGTGTGAAAGAGAAAGTTGGGTGTGTATTTACCATGGCAACTGGGCAATCTTGTCTTCGTCAGACTGTGTTTTCTTGGCATCTTTACAACTTTCATTGATTGGCCAATTGAGTTTTCAAGACTTTTCTTGGGCCCGAAACTTTTCCCCCATCCATTAGATCATGAGTGGTGGTCTGGGCGCTAGTCTTTCTGATGAGACGATAAACCGAGGTCCCCTGTATTACACATCATTATTTAGCGCACGTAAAAGAGCACACGGCAACAAGAGGGTTGTCCCTGGCAAAATTCTGTAGAAAAAAGCCACTCTAATAAGGAAACAAATACAGCTGCAGACAGGAAAAGGAAAAAAAATAATGGGTGGTGCTGCACTTGGCCCGAATTTCACTTGGAGAAATCTGCTATGACATAAAGTGGTATAAAATTAAATGAAAATGAATAAAAAGACATGCATGTCCTGTGTGCAGTTTTCTGACACACACCAGGAGGCAGTTAATGACATGTCTGTGTTAGCTGATCGTCAGGATTTGGTCATTTTTATGTTATCCTAGGCCAAGTGATCAGACACAGGGTATGGTGAGAGGATACAATATTTTGTTTGAAATGCTACAACATGTAGGCTATCAGAGAAAGATTCTCCTCTACGAAAAAAAACCCAGCCCTGATATCAGAGAAACCAGAAGATGCTCATCTTTGAAACAGCTGCAGAAAGGTAAGGTAAAGGTGTCCCATAACCTAGGCGGTCGTAGGGGAGCGAAGCATCAGAGACCTCAGTTTCTCTAGGGGCCAGCATATTGAGGGCGGCACCCATCTCCTCTCCCTCGCTGCTTTACCTTCCCTGATTCTAAAGAGGGCAAATACTCATTTACAGCTGGGTGAACTGGCGAGGGGGGGGGGGCGGGGGGACTTACTGAAGCCAAGAACAAAAACAGTGTCATATTTTTTTTTAAAAATCTTTTATTTCTGGGATAATGGAATACTCACTCATGTGGGTTTTTTTTTTTTACATCCAGTCCCTGTGTGTATACAGTTGTGTAGATTTTGTTATCCATTCCCACCGGCGCAAATGGCGTACTAAATTTTTGAAAAAAGGTCTAATAGCATACTCAAGACAATAACGTTGAAAGAAAAAAGGTAAGCAAAGTTAGAACAAAGCTCCAAGTACTCCCTCCCCCCCAAAAAAAAAAGTACAAAAGAAGTTTCGGGTCCAATGATCACATATTTTCCCCGTGGTGAAAACTCTTGCGTCATGTTACAACAACCACTGTAGAGAAACTCCCTTAAGATTCCAACTTTTGGACTAACAAGTACTTCAAAAATGGCTTTCTTTAGTCAGGACACCATTCAGAAAACAGTAAAAGAATTCCGGAGAGGCAGAGATAGGGGGGGGGGGGGGGGGGTGAGGGCGAGGAAGAGGGGAGGGGGAGATCTTGGGGACCTTCAAAAAAAGTTAATAGAATTTTGGTCAAAGAAAACTGAGGCCGTGTCCTTCCTTGATGAAAGGAGGAAGAGATTCTACAGTCACAATGAAGTGAGAGAGAGAGAGAGAGAGAGAGAGAGAGAGGAGAGAGAGAGAGAGAGAGAGAGAGAGGAGAGAGAGAGAGAGAGAGAGAGAAAGAGAGGTGTGTTGTGTGTGTGTGTGTGAAAGAGAGATAGAGAGATAGAGAGAGAGAGAGAGGGAGAGAGAGAGAGAGAGAGAGAGAGAGACAATGACAAAAGTTTATTGTTATAGGCAGGATGCCCATTAACAAGGGGACAGTGGGAGGGGGGCTGGGCACAACACACAAAATGTCATGTACTTAGAATTTCCTTAATTACAACCCAAAAGGTCATCATGTCATGGATGCCATAACATTGCTACATGATAAATTTAGATCCTTTTTTTCATAAGCTTTGATTAACCCTTACAATTGAAATTGTCAAGGGGGAGGAATTTCCACAAAACTGTACAAATCCAAAAATCAACATCTAACAACAAACTGGTCAGCGACAAGAAAACTATGTTACGATGTCTCTTCTTCCCTCTTTTTTCATGGCTTGTGCAACTGTACACCACTAACACGTGACAGATCCGTGATAATCCAGGAGGCATGTCGGGTTCAGCTTATTCTCTCTCTCTCTCTCTTCTCTCTCTTCCTCCTCTCTCTCTCTCTCTCTCTCTCTCTCTCTTCTCTCTCTCTTCTCTCTCTCTCTCTCTCTCTCTCTCTCTCTCTCTCTCTCTCTCTCTCTCTCTCTCTCTTCTCTCCCTCTCTCTCTCTCTCTCTCCACACACACACACCATATGCACACCCCCCTACACACACACACACACACACACACACACACACACACACACACACACACACACCACACACACACACACACAAACAAACAAACAAACAAACATACACACTTTCTCCCTCCTTCAAACACACACATTCACACACTCACACACACATACATACATACACGCACACACATACACACACATACACATCCACGTTCATACACACGTGCACATAAATACCTACACAAATATGTATACATCTCCACATGCTCCAACACACACACACACACACACACACACACACACACACACACACACTCATACACACACATAAACACACGCACGAACGCACGCACATACACACACCCTCAAATTCACATACATACACACATATACGCACGCACTCACACACACACACATACACACACACGCACGCACGCACACACACATACACACACACACACACAGACATACACACACGCGCGGCGTACGGATTTAACCAAGGAAGAATCGAACAGCGTCCACGATTACATGCATTACATCACGCCCGGCACTGATTTGATCTTTGAATCTCTCCCGGTCGGCAAGGCACCACAGCTTCAGCTTCTGGAAGACAAATTTTTCGTTGTTGGTCATCAGCCTGGTGTTCCTTTTCACAAACCAAAACAAATCCGGGGGCGTGTCATCAGCAGCAGTCCATTGAAATTGAAAACAAGATCGTCAGTTTCGCAAACCAGCGTGTCTGTATGCCGTTTGCTGGTGAACACGCGATTGAAGTCCTGGTTCCTGCGAGTGTCCTTAAGCCTCCTCTGCAAGGTTCTATCCGTCAGTGCAGCTACGTAGTCCCTGATGACATCAGCACTTGCTCCAACTTGCTGTACTTTCGCCAGACGATCGTCACAATCCGTGGTTTCCGTCGTAAACACAGACGCAAGGTCAATGTCACCACGTTTCACGTCAGCATGCATGACGTCCTCTGCCTGTTTGACATGGCTCGGTGCATGGCGGATTTCACGTGCGTCTTCTTGTGACAGCGTGTTGGTGGCAGAAGGGGGTGTGTCAGTGAAAAACACAGGGCAGCTTGAAGGAGGTGTGGGCACAAATAAACATTGTGATTGTTCCTCTGTTATAACAATTTCACTTGCCTCCTGTTCTTGCCTCTGTGCTGTCCTTCTCCTCTCTTCTGTCCTCCGTCTGTCTCTGTCAATCTGACTTGGCGGCTTTCGTCGGTAGCTGCGGGAGCTGACAAGGGTGTCGCGTTGCGCCATGTTGCTGTTGCTGACTGGGCTGGCTTGCAGTCGTAGCACAACGACTGTGCTATCGCCACTTCCAGCAATTTTCCACGAAGTGATGTGGTTTTCTTGGAGCAGGGCATCCAGAGTCACGTTCAACGTTGTTGGTAGTCCGACAACGGGCATTGTTTCGGATAGAAGTGTATTATTTTGATAAACAAGTTCACAGCAAAATAATATTCCTGCCTACCTCCAAGGGAGATCACTCCGCACTCAGAGAGAGAGAGAGAGAGAGAGAGAGAGAGAGAGAGAGAGAGAGAGAGAGAGTGTGTTGTGTGTGTGTGTGTGTGTGAAAGAGAGATAGGGAGAGAGAGAGAGAGAGAGAGAGAGAGAGAGAGAGAGAGAGAGAGAGAGAGGAGAGAGAGAGAGAGAGAGAGAGAGAGAGAGAGAGGAGAGAGAGAGAGAGAGAGAAAGAATATGAGAGAGAGAAAATATGAGAGAGAAAGAATATGAGAGAGAGTGTGTGTGTGTGTGTGAAAGAGAGAGAGAGACAGAGACAGAGAGAGACAGAGAGAGACAGAGAGAGACAGAGAGAGACAGAGAGACAGAGAGAGAGAGAGAAAGAGAGAAAGATATATATATAGAGAGAGAGGGAGAGAGACAGAGACAGAGAGAGAGAAGTTCCAGCAAAGAGCGACACTGTACTTTCTCTGTGTGTGTGTGTATATATATATATTTCCTTCAACCTGCTCAACTGTTGCGGTTGCTCTTTCGTAACAACTTTTTTCTTTTCTTTCGCGCATGCTCGACAGACCGCTTTTTTTTTGGCTGCTAATGATGGAGAAGAAGAAGACGAAGAAGAAGTAAGGGGAAAGTTAGTTCCCATGCTGATCACAACCACACACTGGCTGACTTTTCACGGGGTAGGTATTACCCAGTCAGCAAGCAAGAAAAGAAATCCTCTCGGCTAATGTTCACTGTCGGCAGTCCCTGGAGCCCTGTGAGTCAATAAAAGCAGGCGGCGGAATAGCCGGTTAGTCATCAAGAAACTGAAAGAGGAAGGCAGAAGAAAGCCGGGAGAGAGAAATTCGAGATTGCCCCCCCCCCCCCCCCCCACCTCACCCCCCCCCTCACGCCCCCCCCCCCAATCCCGGGGGGCCCCCACGCCCCACCCCAGCAGTGTAGGGTCTGGTGACGTGCCGGAGGGGACTGTGTGTCTTTTGAAGCCAGCAGCAGCAGCAGCAGCAGCAGGAGGAGGGATGGCATGGAGGGAGGACTGTGGCGTTTTCCCCCTCCCCTGGGGCCCCGGGCTTTATGGCTGGTCTTTTCAGGCAGGCAGACGCGTTTCTCATGTCTTATTTACTTGTGGCACCGCTTTGGTGTGTGAGCAAAAAGGATTAAACTATGCCGTCGTCTCCTGTACGTAACTCTTTGGTACGTTAAGGGTTTGTTTTGTTGGTTGAGTTGGGTTGGGGTGGGTTTTTTTTTAAAAAGGAAGGAATGGGTAGCAAGCACTTTCAATCTGCTTTGTGCTAACAGTAACTAGGAGAGATTTACAAACAGAAATGATTGAGTCCTGGGTGTGGGGG
>CM060337.1:30971113-30991113 GCA_030674155.1 Stramonita haemastoma
AAAAAACCCACATAGGTTCTAACCCTCCTAAACTCAGAAAAAGTTCATTTCGACACATCTACCTTTAATGCGATTAACGGTAAAAGTCATAGGCTAGAAAACTTATGTGTTTTTTTTTTAATTAAAGAGTGAGTCAAGTGTGCCCTTGCCACTCGGTTTCTTCCTCCTGCTTTTTAGGTAGACCACCAATACTCAACTTCATTTGTCAAAACCCCATCTCATCTCATCTCACTTTTGTCTGTCTGTCTGTCTGTCTGTCTGTCTGTCTGTCTGTCTTCGTCTGTCTGTCTGTCTGTCTGTCTGTCTGTCTGTCTGTCTGTCTGTCTCTGTCTTCTTCTCTCTCTCTCTCTCTCTCTCCTCTCTCTCCTCTCTCTCTCTCTCTCTCTCTCTCTCTCTCTCTCTCTCCTTCGATGTAGGAGACAAGGGGAAAACAAAGCATGCATGACTAGACGTGCAGCTGGGAGAAAAGAACACTGGCAACAAGTGAATAAGGCCATACCCTCAGATCACAATCATTGTCCTTCATTGATCTACCTGCTGTGTCACTCACAAGTTGTTGTTGTTGTTGCTCTTGTTGTTGAACGTTCCCCAGCTTAACACTCTGGGGGTCACCCAGAATGTACCCTCTGACTCACTCATCCCACCTGGGAATCACTGTAGATTGATATTGTACACTGAATGAGATGTTTGCGTGTATAGCTGTTTTCAAGTACCTCGCCATATAGCAGCCATACTCCGACTGTAGAGGAGCTCACATGTCATTTAACTTAAGGTAGAGCTTTTACTCCACCAAGTCCTCCCGTATTTTGCCCCCCCCCCCCCCCCCCCCGAAAAATAGAGGAAACCAGGGTGTTTTTTGTTGGGGATGGTGGTTCTCTTAGGTGCGAATATAGATGCACACTTTTTGCGTGCACTTCGTTATCAAAAATATTTTATGTTTTGAATTTTTTTTTTGTTTTGTTTTGACAGTTCAAAAAAACACACTTGGTTGAAATAAGTGTGGAAAAGAAGCTGGTGGTTTGGGATGGCGTGTTGAGGACAATTTGTAGTTGATTATGTTTGGTCTTCAGGGAGATTTGGCTTGCTGTATGCCAGTCACTGGGGTTTTTTGCTGGTTATTTTTGTTGTTTTTTTTGTTTTGTTTTCAGGGGGGGTTTGTGCACTTTTCAAAAACATTTACACTTTACCTTCCTCCTTTTTTTGTTGCTGTTACTGGTGTGTGTTGGGTTGTTTCTCGTTTTCTTTTTCTCTCTCTCTCTTTGTTGTTGTTGGTGGTGATGTTTGTGGTGGTGGTGGTGGTGGTCTTTGTTTTCTTTCTTTGTATCTGTCCGTCTGTTTTTCATGTTGTTATCGTTGTTCTTTCAAAGTTCTTCCTTTCTTCTTTCCTTCCTCTCTTATTTTTTTCTCTCGTTTTTTTTTTGGAGGGGGAGGGTTTTTTCTGTATTTGTTTTTTCTGTTTAAGTTTGGGTTTGTTTGTTTTTTTACAATTTTTTCTGCCTTTTCTCTTCTTCCGCTTTCTTTTATGGTTTCTGCCTTGTGTTTATTCGTGTTGTTTCTTTTTTTGTTGTTGTTCGTCATACTTTATTTGTTCAAGTTCGTTTTTTTTTTTTGAATTTTCTTCAGTTTTCTTTTTCTATTTTGTTCCTAGTTTGTTTTTTTTATTGTTGTTTATTTCTTTCCATGACTCTTTTTGTCTTCTTTTTTTTTTGGTGCTCTATTTTTTCTCTGTACCCTTTTATTATCTTTATAGATTTCTTTATACATTTACAACTCCATCGTTCATTCTCTCATCTCATTTCTTCTTCTTCATTGAATGCTCAATTAGCAATTATTGTTGTCTGTCACTTGAACAAGAATGCGTTGCGCTGCCTTTACGCGCCTGGCAAGTCAGGCCCAGCGAATCTGACTTCAGTGTGGAAAAGAATTGTTGTCTTTTAAGTCTTTCTGGAAAAAGGCTGGAGAAAGGACCAAGAAGGCAGAATATAGACAAGAAATTGGTGACAGGAGAAAAGGAAGAAGGCAGAAACAAAGAGAGGGATAGAAAAGAGGGAATTCCTAGCACAGAATTTCCAGAAGATGGGGATGCCATTCATAGTGACAGAACCTCGGCATCCATATCGGGGGATTCTCTTTCTCTTTTTACTGAAGTTATTTTCATCAGTTTATTTACTTGATTTTTCCCACTATCATTGCTTTTATATAATTATTTCTTCTTCTCATCTTTTGCTATAAAAATCTTATGTATTATTATTATCATCATTATCATTATCATTATCATGACGACGACGACGACAACGACGACGACGATGATGGTGATGATGATGTGATGATGATGATGATGATGATGATGATGATGATGATGATGATGATGACTATCATTACTTCTCATTCATGTTTTTCAATGATACTATTTCCTTTCTTGAGTCTCCCTTTTTCTTTTCTTCTTTCTCTTCTCGTTCTCTCTCTTCTCTCTCTTCTCTCTCTCTCTCTCTCTCTCTCTTCTCTCTGTCTCTCTCTCTGTCTCTCTGTCTCTCTCTCTCTGTCTCTCTCTGTCTCTCTCTGTCTCTGTCTCTGTCTCTCTGTCTCTGTCTCTGTCTCTCTGTCTCTCTGTCCTGTCTCTGCTCTTCTCTGTCTCTCTCTTCTCTCTCTCTCTCTCTCTCTCTCTCTCTCTCTCTCTCTCTCTCTCCTCTCTCTCTCTCTCTCTCCCCACAATGGCTAGTGTGGCAAGCCCATGCCATATAGTATCAACATTTGCAGTTCTGACCTGCTTGATGTCACCCCATATACATTTCCTGTAGTCATTGCAACGTGGCACACGGTGATGTCTCTATTTTCCTGTAGTCATTGCAACATGGCACACGGTGATGTCTCTATTTTCCTGTAGTCATTGCAAAGTGGCACATGGTGATGTCTCTATTTTCCTGTAGTCATTGCAAAGTGGCACAGGTGATGTCTCTATTTTCCTGTAGTCATTGTAAAGTGGCACATGGTGATGTCTCTATTTTCCTGTAGTCATTGTAAAGTGGCACGTGGTGATGTCTCTATTTTCCTGTTGTCATTGTAAAGTGGCACATGGTGATGTCTCTATTTTCCTGTAGTCGTTGTAAAGTGGCACGTGTGGTGTCTCTATTTTCCTGTAGTCATTGTTAAGTGGCACAAGGTGATGTCTCTATTTTCCTGTAGTCATTGTAAAGTGGCACATGGTGATGTCTCTATTTTCTTGTAGTCATTGTAAAGTGGCACATGGTGATGTCTCTATATTCCTGTAATTGCAAAAGTGGCACAAGGTGATGTCTCTATTTTCCTGTAGTCATTGCAAAGTGGCACAAGGTGATGTCTCTATTTTCCTGTAGCCATTGCAACATGGCACAAGGTGATATATCTATTTTCCTGTAGTCATTGCAATGTGGCACAAGGTGATGCCTCTATTTTCTTGTTAGTCATTGTAAAGTGGCACATGGTGATGTCTCTATATTCCTGTAGTCATTGTAAAGTGGCACATGGTGATGTCTCTATTTTCCTGTAATTGCAAAGTTGCACAAGGTGATGTCTCTATTTTCCTGTAGTCATTGTAAAGTGGCACAATGGTGATGTCTCTATTTTCCTGTTGTCATTGTTAAGTGGCACATGGTGATGTCTCTATTTTCCTGTAGTCATTGCAACGTGACGCGAGACAATATCTCACGTTTAGCTGATAGTCTTTTAGAAGCTGGTTATCAGGTAGCCAAAACAGGGTTTTTTTCGTTTTAAGCTAAAGAGGTTCAGAAGAAAGCGTTTTATGTATTTTGGATTAGGGCTAAAGAGCGATTAGTAGAAAGCCTTAAGCGTATTTTAGAGGTAAGCTGGGGAAAAATTAAGCTTGGTAGCAGGTCTTGGAAGTGGATTTGAAAAAGTGAAATAAGATTAAGCCATTTATTGTTCAGCTACCAAGTTAAAAGTAAACTTGTGGTCAACTTTGATAGTACTATAGACATATTTCAGAAAACGTGTTAACTCACACATCATGGCAACAGTAAGGTCTGCAGAGTGAGACAAAATTAAACAAGCTTTCCTTAGAGCAGTAATAAAGTTTCCTTTAAAGTTGTCATATTTTAATTGAAATTGTTAATTTTAGCAGGAATGCTATTTCTCTATAGAATATATTTCTGATTCTGCCCCTGAGCTAGTCAACTGTTTAAATCTAGTGAAGGCATAAAGTAAACTAACACTTTGTTCTGCTAAACTTGAACTAAAAGTCAGTTGGTCATGATTTTGGCGCTAAATCAGAGCTGCAGGATGGTTAGGACGTTCGCCTGCCAACAAGTAAACCGTGAGGTTCTGGGTTCGTACCCAGCCTCGCCCTTTCTTCCCAGTTTGACGGGGGAAAAAATCGAAGTGAATGTCAAAGTCATTCGGATGAGTCTATAAATCCGAGGCCCCGTGTGCGAACGCACGCAGAACATCTTGCACACACGTTAAAAACCCGTTCCACCTTTCGGAAGAGCAGGCCATCGTGTGCCGGTAGGAGCGGATGACAACATTTTTTTTTAAACCAGCATGCACACAGGTGTTGTGTTTAGACACCATCCCTGAGAAAAAAAAATAATGGGTAGGCGCTGCACTTGTGGGGACGCACTCTCCCCGGGAAGAGCGGCCCGAATTTCACGCAGAGAAATCTGCTGTGACATAAAGTGGTATAAAATAAAATAGAAAATAAATAAAAATGGAAAAGTAATTGTTAAGACCCAGGATGGCAAATTCGTCTTTCTAGCTGTAGGTGTTTCTATAGGTTTTCTACAGTTTTTGTTTGTTTCTGTTAAGGGACACAACTTCAAACTTTGTTTTCTTTTTTTTGTTGTTGTAGATTATGCAATTATAGTGTCTTGTTCATGAGAAATTTCATGCAAACTGGAAAAAACAAGGACAAAAAAAAGAAAAACTGGAATTAATCATTTGAACAATAAAAGTCGGGGAAAAACACGTTTTGGTAAAAGAATTTCTTCCAAAAACAACTTTATTGATAAGCTCCAAACACTATCAGTCACCATTCAAAGACGAGGGGACATGAGAGAAGCCAAGGAGATCTTTTTCCATGCATTCACGATCCTGTGGGCTAGTAGAGCTACCCAAAAAAAAAGCAAAGAGACCTTGACAAATAACATGCAATGTAAACAAAGGAAACAACCTGTGTGGATGGCAGAGACAGAGAATCCAAAAGGGGCAGCCTCCTCGTTCATCTCTCTGTCTAAAAAAATAAATTGAAAAAAAATACACCCCACATTTTTAAAAACTCAAGCTAAAAACGCCACTTTCACCCAGTCTTGATACAATTAACCACACAGTAAATGGCCGGAAAGTGGGGAGTTTTTTAAGCAATTAGTCAAGTGTACCTCCTAACTCAATTGCCTCCTCTACATTTTACGATAGACAAAAATAGACCACTGGGCCCTAACCCCATTTGGCCAGTGTCAGAATCACATCCTGTCTCTTTACTTTTTTTTTTTACTTCAAGGAGGAACCCAGTGAAAACAAAGCTTGAATATGCGTGCAGGGGAAAAGAACAAGAGGAAAATGGGAGCAGTGCGAGCCCTCAGCTTAAAACCCTTTCTTTAATCTACGTGTGTCACAAAGCATTCATTTTTGTGGTACAGTTTTTGCTCCCAAAGTCTTCTCTCTTGCTTAGGATTTTTTCTTCCTCTTTTTAAATTGAAAATAGATTAGGGATGTCTTTCTCTGTCTTGTGTATACACACCCACACATTTTTTGTCAACTGTGTTGTTGTTGTTTTAGATTTTTTGAATTCATAATGCTTTTGTTTGGACAGGAAAATAAAGTTTGGCTGAAATAAGCTAATCATTTAGAATGGCGTGTTAGGGCAATTGGTTTGCTGATTACCTTGGGTCTGTGGGGAGATTAGGCCTGGCTTGTTTGTGTCACTGATTCTACTTTTGCTTTTAAATTACTGTTGGTTTTGTTGCTTTCCTTCTTCCTTTCTTTCTTTTTCATTTGTGTCTACTTTCTTCCTCTCTGTCTTCCAAATGATCCCTTCTAACATTCTTTCTTTTACCTCTCTCTCTCTCTCTCTCTCTCTCTCTCTCTCTCTCTCATCTCTCTCTCTCTCTCTCTCTCTCTCTCTCTCTCTCTCTCTCTCTCTCTCTCACACACACACACACAATATAACACACACATATATACATCTATCATATATATAATATATATATATATATATATTATATATATATATTATATATATATATATATATACATATATATATATATATGCCACACATAATGTTAGCATTAATTTTGAAACACTAAATAACTAAGTGTTGCACAACAACTCTAATATCAGAGAACAAGGCTACACATAAAGATAATGGACAATGGAGAGAGAAAAAAACCCAAACAAATGAAAACCCTAACCAAACAAACACGTAAACAAAAATCCTAAACCTTTTCCTCAAAATAAGATGAAGCAATTTGTGTGTAAGGTAAATGACTTTTCTGGCAAAGATTATGATGAATAATCTCATTCTAGGAGGGTTTTTTGTGTTTTTCGTACATAGACAGGATTACATTTACTTTGTTTTACCTTTCCAGGCACAGGAGAGCTTTGTCTATGATTCTTCAGTGTGATGCTATCTTGCTAATTTTCTGACAAATACAATCATGGCAAGGACATTTCATTTCCTTGGCTTGTAATGAACTAGAAGAAGAATGATGTTGTAGAACAAGACAATTTTTGTATTATTGTTATTGTTAGTTTTGTTGTTGTTGTTATCATCATCATCATGATCTGACCATGATATTATTATTAGTATTATATTATTATTATATTATAACTACTATACTACTATTATACTATTACTACTTCTACTATACTACTATTTTGTTGTTGTTTTGTTGCTATCAGTATTATCATCATTATTTTGTGTCATGATTCCAGTCTTCCACTGAGCATGATTTTTTTTTTGTTGGTTTGATTGGTGGGGGGGGGAGGAGGAGTTGAAAGTACAAAGGTATCATTATCTGTTGTCCCTTCTACCTGTCTTTGTTTTTTTCTGTGTGTGTATGTGTGTGTGTGTGTTGTGTGTGTGTGTGTGTGTGTGTGTGTGTGTGTGTGTGTGTGTGTGTGTGTGTGTGTTGGTGGTTTATGTGTGTATGTGGACTTCTCTCTCTCTCTCTCTCTCTCTCTCTCCTCTCTCTCTCTCTCTCTCTCTTCTCTCTCTTGGTTCTCTGTCTTTGAAGTTTGTGAAATATTCTTGATATTCAAGTTTTTTTGTTGGGTTTAATTCAAAACTAGAATACATTAAACAAGATCCCTGACAACTTCAAGGTACAGAAGCATCAAGCAAGGAAGCTGCCACAACGAGATTTTTGCTCATCTGAGAAGTACCCCTGATCAAGAAATATAATTATTGAAATTATTTCCAGGAGTTTCACCCTTGACAAGAGACTTTCTTCAAATAGGTAGGTAAAGGTAAGGTGTTTCATAACCTGTGTGGTTGTAGGGGAGCAAGGCGTCAGAGACCTCAGCTTCTCTTGGGGCCAGGACGTTGAGGGCAGACCCGTCTCTTCTCCCTCGCTGCTTTACATTCCCATGACCCTAAAGAGGGCAGGTACCCATTTACAGCTGGGGAACTGTACTGAAGCCAAGGCGTGCAAAATGGTCACCCATCCAATTGGTAACCAGATTCGACGCTGCTTAACTTGACTAGGAAAGCGAGCGCTCTAACTACTGAGCTATCCCGTCCCCTATTCAAATAGATATGCTGTTTGATAATATGCATCAGCATAAGGTCAGATTTCACAAAGCGTATTTGCAGGACACTTCTAAATTAAACTGGCCAACCAAACTGCAGATTGGCCAACTATTAAGCAGAAGAAAGAAATGAACACAAAGAATTTGACAAATTGAAGGTGACATAAAAGAAAGAAAACAATAGGGGCCAATTACAATGACAGAGTAACCAATGAGTTTAACCCTATTCACCCCTCTCTTTAGAAAATTGGACAGTGTATTTTTTCCCAAACACAGAAAAATGCCATTCTGATCGAAATGTATCATGATTAAGATAAATACTGTCTAAAAAGTGACCAGGTTTTGAGCAACTACTAAAGTTCACCTTGTTACCTCTGTTTTCTTCTCTACCTTTTGACAAAAAGCCAGGGATTGATCGCTAGTCCTCTGGCCTCAGTTTGTCTAGTGTCAAAATCACGTTTATGGTGTCATTAGCAGGTTTTCTTGTCCCTAACTGGCTCAAGGCGTTCAACTGTTTACCTCCTGATTTTACCAGAACAATATGTTGAGTAAGACTGTCTCGTAGGAATATCTGTATCATCGATTTGCAGTTCATGCATTAGCAGCCTACCCAGTGAAAGTAAGGCATTACACTAATTTTAACATTTAACAAAGACAAATTACGTTAATTTATAACAGAATCATTTTCCCCTCATAAACAGAGCACTGATGGCCTGGGGAAAAGAGTTTTGAATTTATTCTGATATCCGTTAATTTACCGAATGCGGTAGGCAGCATTCCACACAAAATGTTTTCAGGCCAGGCTGCCAAATCGGATTTTTATTAGCCTATCTATTTTACGACAAGAAACACTTAAGCACGACACAGCACAACACGACAGTCTGATCTCTTTGCTGTCTTCTCTACCCATGAGTCAATGGAAATAAAGCTTTCCTATGCGTGCAGGAGAAGAACAATGGCGAAAAGTGCGTAGTGCATGCCCTCCCATTACACGTTCTCTAATCTTCCCCTGTCACATGTCATTTTCTTTTAAGCATACATTTTTTATTAATCCCAAATT
The DNA here is from genome assembly GCA_030674155.1 of Stramonita haemastoma. Classification (NCBI taxonomy): domain Eukaryota; kingdom Metazoa; phylum Mollusca; class Gastropoda; order Neogastropoda; family Muricidae; genus Stramonita; species Stramonita haemastoma. Next base: position 30,979,915 of record CM060337.1, read on the forward strand.
CTTGTGCATGCATTGCTCTTTTTTCTCCACAAAAAAAGATGGCAAGTTTCTCTTCACACACAAATATGTATGCATACACACTTTTGCGTGCAACTTTTCTGTTGTTTGGCATTTTGAAATTTCGATATTTTCACTTTGGCGGCAAAAAGGTTGGGCCTAAACGAGGCAGGATGAGGAGCAAAACGGGCAATCATTTGGGATGGCGTGCTGAGGAGATTGGTGGCTGATTACCTTTGATCTTCAGGGAGATTAGGCCTGTCCTGTTTGCGTCCCTGCTCTTCTTTTGCTTTTAAAAATTTTTTTTTTTTCTTTCTTTTTTCTCTCTTTCTTTCTTTTTTTTCTTTCTTTGTTTTTTTTTTTCTTTTTCTCTTTCTTTTTTCTTTCTTTTCTTTCTTTCTTTCTTTCTTTTTCTCTTGTCTTTCTCTCTCTTTTTCTCTCTCTTTTTCTTGATTTTTTCCCACTTTTTTTTCTTTTCTCTTTAATTTTTTTTTAATGTTTCGTTTTTTGCTTGTCTGTCTGCTTGTTTTTTTTTCTAACTTTCCTCGATTCTAACTTTCATTGTTCTTTTCTTTGTTTTTTTTACTTTTGTGTTTTCTTTATTATTTCTTTATTGTAACATTTTTTTTCAAGCATAGTTTTCTCTCAGCATTTCTGATATAAATATCAATCTTCCTTTTCTTATGCAAGCTTTTCTGTTGATTCTTTTCCTTTTCCCTTGTTTTGTGATTTGTGCTGTGCGTGCGTTTATTTTTAATGATTTTTATTTTCTTACATTTTTAGTCCTTTCCTACTTTTCCTCCCTTTTTGTGTGGGGGGTGGCTTAAGGTAGTCTTTTTTTTCTTTTTTTGAGGGGTGGGGTGTTATGTTTTGGTTATTTGTTGTTTTTGTTTGGTTAGTTATTTCTGCTACTGTCCATCTTTCTCAATGACATTCGTTTGTTTATTTGGTGCACTTTTGTAGAGAGGGATTTGAGTACTCTCTTTCTCATTTGTATGCAATACTACATCATACATACATACATACATACATACATACATACATACATACATACAACTCATACGCACGCACGCACAGCACGCACGCACGCATGCAAACATACATACAACATACATACATAATACATACATACATACATACATACATACATACATACATACATACATACATACATACATAATTAACATGGAATTTGTATACGCTATCTTGTAAACAATCAAGCGCTGCATTGACTACACAGCAAGTCATGTTGCCACCAGCGCAAGACCCAATCCCCGTTTTCTCAGGATGTGTCTAAACGACACTGGTGCAGCGTTTGTTATAATTTTGTCACCGCTCTAATACATACATACAACATACATACATACAAAACATACATACATACATACATACATACATACATACATACATACATACACATACATACAACATACAAAGTATTGCACAACTTAAGATTAAGGAGCAGGATTTTTAAACCACTATAGACCAAAAAAAACAAACAACAAACACGCACACACACACAAAAATCTCTCTCAACTAAACACCACCACCCAAAAAAACCTATTCCCAAACTGGTCCCTGAAATAGATGTGTTATTGTGTGTAAAGCAAATTACGTTCAAACAGCAAAGAGGACAATCCATAACCCCATTCCTAAAGCCACCCATTTTTTCACTGCCTAGGAAAACACCATTACAATCTGCCTGCCTGCCTGCCTGCCTGTCTGTCTTTTCATTTCCAAACTCCAGATGACTCTGTCTAGGATTCTCTACCGTCTCGCCATCTTTTTTTTTTTCGTTTTTTCGTTGTTTTGTCTTTTCTGGCACATTCAATCAGAGCAAAGGACATTTTCATTTCTTTGGCTTGTAATCGCTTAGGAAAATGATACAGTGGTGTGGAGAGGATTTTGTTGGGTGGGTGTTGAATCAGCATTATATTATTATTGTTATTATTATGATTACTACTACTACTACTATCATTATCACCACCATCATTATCATCATTGTGTGTTGATTAAAGTCTTCTTTGATACTAAGAGCTTAGTGGTGGTTGTTTACGATCTCTCTCTCCCACCCCACACCCACCTCTCTCTCTCTCTCTCTCTCTCTCTCCTCTCTCTCTCCTCTCTCTCTCTCTCTCTCTCTCTCTCTCTCTCTCTCTCTCTCTCTCCTCTCTCTCTCTCTCTCCCTGCTCGCTCTCTCTCTCAATATATATATAATATTATATTATATAACATATATATACATATTATATATAATTTATATAATAATATATATATATATATAATATATATATAACATATATTAAATATATATATTATGTATGTATATAATATATATATATATAATAAATATATATATAATAATATATATATATATGTGTGTGTGTGTGTGTGTGTGTGTGTGTGTGTGTGTGTGTGTGTGTGTGTGTGTTGTGTGTCGTGTTGTCTGTGTGCGCTTTTATCACCGGGCATACTACCAAAGTTACAAGTGCAGCCAAACTCTCAACATCTCATTAGTCCAGAGGAAGGTTTTGCTGATATCCCTAAGAAAAGAACATTTCCAGCTTCCATGATTTTACCATGTAATAGATTCAGTGACCCTAATCAACCAGGTTCCATAAAGCTGTATGGAGGAAGATGAATAGTTCAAAACATGAAAAAGCAGTGGATCAAAACATTAAAGGAAGCTAAGAAAAATCAAGACCTTTTACACAACACTAGATATAAATGAAGAATAGTGAACGGCTCATTAGTGCGATGCCCTGTTGACTCCTCCTAGAGTCAAGGGAAAGAGCAACAAACATTTTTAATTCACCAAAAAATTCTTAATGATCTAGTGGTTAGCGCATTCGGTTGACCCCGGGTGGATTCCTACAAGAGTCATTAGAATTTGTTTTTGGCAGTCCTGCCATCTCCTACCCAGAGTGAGTGTGCTGTGGGCTCATTGGAAGACTGGGACCACACAGTTCAGCTCATCCACTTACAGTTATGATTTTGAGTGTGTTGCTCAAATCACCAGACTAATACAGGGGTGTCTGTATTTTGGGGTCCAGTTGATGCTCGAATGTAACACAGGAAACATATAGTACAACCCTGTCAAGTAGTCTGAAAGTAATCACTTCCATAACAGTACTTTGCGTCATCCTCATTATCATTGATATCATGGGATAAAAAAAAAGCCTCATGATTTGGTGGCCCCTGTTGCACTGGTCTCATGATGACCTCAGTTTCAGTTTCCCATGAACACACCGAAGTGACTGAGCAGTAGTGCTGGGGCTTTTTGGTTGTGGCCCCGTGGCAGTGTAAACATAGATGATACCATGCAAACACTAGACACAAAAATTTAACAACAGAACTCAAATGTCAGTCTAAAGGATACTTTTAATATAAAAGATGTGCCTCATATGTATGTAACATTGAAAAGAAAAAAAATGCAGTATAGGGTTTTAACTTACTAGCTAGACGTTTTCTCAGCAATAATGTTTCAGCTTAGCTTTTTTAAGGAAAGTTGTCAGTGGTTCTTGATCTGAGTTCGCTGATTGTCTTAATCTGCCAATGGTTTGAAATCAACTGAAAGCCTAATACACTCTTACTTGGAGCAGTGATTATTACAAATTTTAATCAGTATACTTACAGCCCAACTGACATAAAGACCATACTATGGCAGTTACTTGTTGAAAACATGATAACTAATTTCTTTGATAGAGGACAAAAAAGAGTTGAATTGTTGAATTGAATTGAATTGTTTGAATGCTTGAAATGCCAACCCTTTTTTTCTTAAAAATTGAACAGGCTCATAAGATTTTTTCCGTATCCAGATGCCTGCAAAATGAACAAATAACGTCATGCTGCATGATAAAAAGTCACGTGTTTCCTTTGAGAATGATAAATTATACTGCCTCTGTAAAAATGTAGTGTCAATAAAAATAAATAATGAAAAAATATGAGAATGAAGGATAAACACATTATACAAGGACATGAATTTGAATGAAAACAAATTATGTTAAAAAGATTAAAAGGTTTGTTTTTTTTATCAACTGACAACAGAAATCAACCAGCCACCCCACAATGCAAATAGATGAACAAGAAAATAAAAAAATGAAGGTTGTTTTGTTAAAAACAAAAAAAGGAGAGATAATCGAAATGAGGAAAAAACAAAAAGTGTTTTTTTTTTATTCACTCATCCTCCTCTAGAAAAGAAAAAGACAACCCTGGTCTCTAGTCTTCATAAACTTAGGAGAGACAAGAAAAAAGAAACCCCACCTTGACCTAACCTGTAATGTGATTAGCCACAAAGTAATTGGCTGGAAAATAGGCAGGTTTTAAGCAATTAGTCAAGTTTGCTTCACTAACCCAATTTTCCTCCCTTTCCCCTTACATGCCCAAAGATAGACCACCCGTCCTCTAACCTCATTTGGCCAGTGTCAAAATCACATCTTGTCTCTCTTCTTTTTTTTTTGGTCCTCTTAGGAAGAGAGTCAGTGAAAACAAAAGCTTGAATATGCGTGCAGCAGGAAACGAACAATAAGTATATAAAAAAGTGAGCAGGGTGCGCCCTCAGATTACACTTTCTCCAATCTACGTGTGTCACAAGCCATTCATTTTTGGGGGAGGTTTTTAATCCAAGATTCTTGTGTTTTGCTCAGGGTTTTTTGTTTGTTTTGTTTTGATGGGGATTTTTTTGGCGCTGGAAATAGATGGGTGATGTTTTTCTTCCCATCCTATGCAAACACACGCATGCTTTTGCAAGCACCCCTTTGTTATTTTAAGAGTTTGAATTTATGATCTTGTTTTGGCAGCAAAGCAAGCTGGACTTGAGTCATTGTGCAAAAAGAAGGTAATCATCATTTGGGATAGCGTGTTGAGGCGATTGGTTGCTGATTACCTTTGTGGTCAGGGAGATTACACCTGTCCTGTTTGTGTCACTGCTTCTACTTTTTCGGTCTTCTTGAACACTTTCTTTTTTTCTTTCTTTCTTTTAAAATCTGTTTCCTTTTTTTCCCTTTCTGTCTTGCCTGCTATACTTGCTGCTTTTGATTTTTGTTTAAAATTTTATTGCTCTCTTTTTCTTTTTTTTTTGTTTCCTTCTCCTTACTTTTTTCTTTATTTGTCTGTGTCTAGTTCTTTTTTCTTCCTCAATACTTTATTCTTACCATTTATCTGCACATTTCTTTCTTTCATTTTTCCTCCCTGGTTTTCTCTTTATGTTTTCTTGTGCAATACTAGGATGTAGTTTATTCTTAAATTTCACCACTGTCTTTCTTTCTTTCCTCTTTCTTTAGTTCCTTCCTTCCTTTCTACCAGTGCTGTGTATTTCTTCATTTTGTGTCTGCCTTTCTTTTGGGGCGTGTTGGGGTCTTTTGTTTGGGTTTTTTTTCACCTCTTTACATATATTTTTTTTTCTGGTTCTCTTTTCCATTCCCCCTTTATCATCAATTCAGCCTTCTTGTTTTCAACCGGTGTTTGTTTTCCTGTTTCAAATCTTTTTGCCAGGTTTTTGTAAATGCGTCCATTTCTCCTTTTTTTTTTGTTCACCTTATCCTGTAGATGCATTTTACTTCTCATTTCCTACTGTTTTATTTTGTTGATTTTGAAATTTCTGGGTTTTGTTTCCATTTGTTCTTCTCTCTCTCTCTCTCTCTCTCTCTCTCTCTCTCTTCTCTCTCCTCTCTCTCTCTCTCTCTCTCTCTCTCTCTCTCTCTCTCTCTCTCTCTCTCTCTTCTCTCTCTCTCTCTCTCTTTCTCTCTCTCTCTCTCTCTCTCTCTCTCTCTCTATCTCTCTCCTCTCTTCATCTTCTCCAGCATCAGCTATATTCCTGCACTCTTCTATCATCTTTCTCATGAGTAAATGCACAAGACTCGTTTTCACTTTCCAAGCATAAGAATCAAAATATGATTATTCATGACGAAACGATGATCATTTCCAGAGTAAAATCAACAAACATCAGTCCTCGTAATGAATCAATAACACTGATAGTCTGTAGAGAAATTACACACACACACACACACACACACACACACACACACACACACACACACACACACACCACACACACACACACACACACACCACACACACACAGATTATACTTACAAACAAAAAAACGAATAACGTTAAGGATATGAAAAAACAATGGAAGAAGGATGAAGCCTACAAAAGAATATGATAAAAAAGGAAAACAAAACAATGTGATGAATATTGAAACAAGAAAGAAAACCAGATAAAAATGCTTTTGTCTGTTTCTTTCGTTTCTGACCTTCCGTTCTTGCTTTCCTTGCTTTCTGTCTGCCCTTCTTTCTTCTTTTCTTACTTTTTTTCTTTCTTTTGTCTGTTTTTTTTTTTTTTCTTTCTTTCTTTCTTGTTCGTTTTTTTTCTTTCTTTCTTCTTTCCTTTTTTTATTTCTTTTTTTTTTGTCTTTTTTCTTTTTTCTTTCTTTCTTTCTTCTTCCTTCTTCTTTCTTTTTTCTTCCGTTCTTTTTTTCTTTTTTTCTCTCTTTCTTCCTTCCTTTTCTTTTTTTTTTTCTTTTTCTTTCGATTTTTTTTTCTTCATACTTTTGTTCTTTCTTTCTTTTTCTTTTCTGTTCATTCATTTTCTTTCTTTCTTTCTTTCTCTTTTTCTTCTCAGGCATCCTCTCCTCATCCATCTCCTCCTCCTCCTTTCTCCTTCTCTCCTACTCTCCTCCTCATTCTTTCATCTTCATCCGTCTCCTCCTCATCTTTGTCATCTTCATTCTTCTTTTCCTTTTATTTTAACTTCACTATTAATCCTTCTTCTTTCTTTGCTGCTTTGGTGTTCGCTGGTCTTATTCTCTGTTACAATTCTGACTCATCAAAAGGGGAGGAAGGGGGGTGGGGAGGAGTAGGATAGCCTAGTGGTTAGAGTGTTGCGCTTGCTATCTGACAGTCAGTTCAGCCACCACCTGTTCAGTGGGATTTTTCCTCCAGAGTTAACAGTATACCCACTCCACTCCCCCAGAGGTCCTTCAGATGAGACAATAAACCGAGGGCCCTGTGTGTGGAACGCACCCAGAATATCTTACATACGCGTTAAAATCTGTTCCTCTTTTCGAAAGAGTAGCCATTGTGTGCCAATAGAAATGGATGAGATTTTTTTTAAAACATGATAATTTAAGTTGAGCAACACGGGACTGAAAAAGTTAAAAACGGAGAGAGAGAGGAGAGGAGAAGAGAGAGAGCAGAGAGAGGACAGAGAGAGAGAGAGCAGAGGAGAGAGATCCGAGAGAAGAGAGAGAGAGAGAGAGAGAGAGAGAGAGGGGAGAGAGAGAGAGAGAGAGAGAGAGAGGGGGGGAGAGAGAGAGAAGAGAAGAGAGAAGAGAGAGAGAGGGAGAGAGAGAAAGAAGAAAAGAAGCAGGCAGCAGGCCAGACAGACAGTACAGCTCAGACGACCAAAAAAGAGAGGAGAGAACAGTTTGCAAGAAAAGACACTGGAAGAGCATGTCTGACATCGCTAATAAAAGCTACTGAGATCTGATGTCCAAACAATCTCCCGATCCCTCCCCCCTTTCACTTATCCCCCCCTCCTCCTCCTCCCCTCCCTCTCTCTGTCCCGTGAGCCTGTCTGGCTGCCTGGCTGTCTATGTGTCTGTGTGTCTGTGTTTCTGTCTGTGTGTTTGTGTGTCTGTGTCTGTTGTGTCTGCTGTGGTCTGTGTGTCTGTGTGTGTGTTGTTTCTCTCTCTCTCTCTCTCTCTCTCTCTCTCTCTGTCTCTGTCTCTCTCTCTCTCTCTCTCTCTCTCTCTCTCTCTCTCTCTCTCTCTCTCTCTCTCTCATAACCAGCATATCAAATGACAGAGAGAAGAGGGATAAACAGAGAAATGTGTCATATGCTGGTTATCATTCATTCATTCATTCATTCATTCATTCATTCATTCATTCATTCATTCTCTCTCTCTCTCTCTCTCTCTCTCTCTCTCTCTCTCTCTCTCTCTCTCTCTCTCTCTCTCTCTCTCTCTCTCTCTCTCTCTCTCTCTCTCCTCTCTCCCTCCCTCCCCTCCCTCCCAGCAGAGCCGATCTCTCAGTGCGGCGAAGTATGTGGCTGTGCATGTGATTAAAGTTAATCGCCGGAAATGTGTTCCTCCGCGAAACGTCCTGCCAACGGAAGTGGTTGATCCCTAGGGCGGAGTGAAGCAAAGAGAGATCCATTATCCTTCATCCTTTGTTGGCCAACTTGTCCTTTGTTAGCCATCTTGTCTTTTTGTTCTTGGGAGGGGGGGGGGGGGGGGGTTGGAGGAAGAGGTAGCTTGTTCTATTGGCTGTCTTGTCTGTCCGTTATCCTTATTGGCTTGGGGGAGGGTGTTCTTTTTTAACCTCTATGTCTCTGTCTGTCTGTCTGTCTGTCTCCTCTGTCTCTGTCTGTCTTCGTCTCTGTCTGTCTCTGTCTCGTGTCTCTGTCTGCTCTGTCTGTCTGTCTGTCTGTCTGTCCTGTCTGTCTGTCTGTCTGTCTGTCTTCTCTCTCTCTCTCTCTCGTCTCTCCTCTCTCTCTCTCTCTCTCTCCTCTCTCTCTCTCTCCTCTCTGAGGAAAGCGTGTGTAACCATATAACAATAGTACTTGTGAGCAGAATTTCTGTTTTCTTATTACCAGGGTCATCTGATCGGGGCGGGGGGGGGGGGGGGGGGGGGGGGGGGCTGTACAATGCTTTCCAAGGTGAAGAACTTGCTGGTGTATGTTCCGGTATACTTGTCTTTTTTATGCCTTGTCAGCGGGACTTTCCTTCAACGTTTCCTCAGAATGGAGACGGCAATTGACAACTATTGGTCAGGATTTGAAAACACCCAGGGGTTTCCAACTAGATTTACCTTGAACTTCATCATTTCAAGGGTGTGGGATAGCTAAGTGGTCCTACCTCTCGCTTTTCCCCAAGTCAAGGTTAAGCAGCATTGAGCATGGTTACCAGTTGGATGGGTGACCTTTTGCGCGCCTTGGCTTCAGTACAGTCCCCCCCCCCCCCCCCGGCAGTTCACTTAGCTATAAATGGGTACCTGCCCTCTTTAGGGTCAGGAAGGTAAAGCAGCGAAGGAGAGGAGATGGGCGCCGCCCTCCTCAATATGTCGGCCCCTAGAGAAGCTGAAGTCTCTGACGCCTCGTTCCCCTACGACCACACAGGTTATGGGACACCTTTACCTTACCTTTTATTACTCTGACTGAGCTTCGAGGTTCACAAATGGTGAGATTTGTTTTACCCACGCAACCGTTTTGTATGTTGGTTGATTTTTGTTGGTTTTGTTGTTGTTATTGTTGTTGTTTTGCCTCACCACTTAGGTAGCCCCATACATTCCGACTTCAGTAATCAAAGAGCTATGGAAACGCTACATAGGCCTATCCAGCATGCCTTCATTGGCACAAATGGGGACATGGCCTTGGTAAAAAAAAAAATGTCGATGCTATTTTGACAAACCTAACGCAGCATAACTCATGCGGAAGATTTTTTTTTTTACACGTTCATGACGCACTCTCGTACAAAAGAAAAGAGGAAGAAGAAGGAGAAACTGTAACTGTGGCTGATGTTAAGCTGACATCACAACAAGTTAGAAATAGCTGTGAGGAAATTAATAAAGCTCGGGCATGTCAAGCCTTTCCCTTATTCATTTCCGATGATTCTCGCCGTTTGACAAAGAAAAAAACACCCAACAGACCAGTTTTAGCTGACACCATCCTGTTCTGTCTTCCTGTGTGTCTATGCTTCAGGTCAAACCAGTGGTTGGTTCATGGGGCTGCTTACCTGACTTGGCCGGATTTCTTGCAGACTTGGAAAGTTGATAGGTTGTAGGTTGCTGATATTATGTATGTGGAGGTGTTGATAGGTTGTAGGCGCACGCACGTAACACACACACACACACATACATACACACACGCACACAACACACATACACACATGCACACACACACACACGCACGCACGCATGCAATCACGCACGTATACATATGTGGCGCTCACCACAGAAATGAGTCGCTTAGCACATTACCTAATTTTGCGCTAGGAGCCTTTAAAGGCAGGTCGGGTCAAGTTGTCAATTTTGAGATTTTGATTGATTATTAAACTAGATCTGTTTATTTACCTTAGAATGAAATATCAAGGCATAATTTTTATTCCTTTTGCTTTTAAATGTGTTTTGAAAATACCAAAGCACTCATTCTGACAACCTGTACTAAAATAAACTTGCCCGTTTCTCAATTTGTCCCATCCTGCAGTCTATCATTTCAATTTGTAATAATGTTGCACAGAATTGTCCGATTTTCAATCTGTTTTTTGTATTTGATAGCCACTTTATTGCACATTAATAACATGTCAATAACTTAAAATTGACCTCAGGTGCACTCCGTCTCATTATGTGGTGGAGCGTCACATATATTTAAAGTAAAAATGTTGTGTAGGAACCACAGAAAGTACCTTAAAAAAAAAAACTTATTCAAAACAAAAATGTACGTGTACGAACCACAAAAATTACCTCATAAAAAACTTATTTACAACAAAAATGTATGTGTACGAACCACAAAAATTACCTCATAAAAAAACTTATTTACAACAAAAATGTATGTGTACGAACCACAAAAATTACCTCATAAAAAACTTATTTACAACAAAAAAAGTATTTGTACGAACCACAAAAACCACCTCACAAAAACTTATTTACAACAAAAAAGTATGTGTACGAACCACAAAAACTACCTCACAAAACATTTTTTTTAAACCCAACAAATGTTTCTGTGACAAACACAAAAAATTAACTTAATTAACCAACAACAACCAATCAAACAACCACAAGTCAACCGTGTGTCCTTGTGAGTCATGGTTTGATCCCCATCCCCCCTCACTTCCCCCCCCCCCCTCCTCTCTTCCTTTAAGACATAAGCCCCCCTCGTCCTCCCCCTTCAACACACACACACCTGGTAACAACCAATCGCTTTCAGTCTCACGCACAGCAGCCTGGGAAAAAAGAAAACAACAGCCAATCACCGGAAAGCTTGTTTCGTCACGCGCAGGGCGAAATGGGATAGTAGTAATGGCGGAAAGACAAATGAATTCTGTCAGGGTCGTCTGAAGTTTAGGGAAGCGTCTTTTTTTTCTTCATCCTAGATCGGGTGCATAGTTCCAGCTTGCTTGCTTGTTTGTTTGTTGTGGGGCTAGGTCTCTCTCTCTGTCTCTCTCTGTCTCTGTCTCTGTCTCTGTCTCTCTATCTCTCTCTG
>CM060337.1:30996113-31008613 GCA_030674155.1 Stramonita haemastoma
TCTTAAAAAAAACATCATAATAACCCAGCATTTGTGAATGGTCCGTTTTGTAATCTTCACTGTCGTTTTCTCATAAAGAGACCCTGTCTGTTCAAAGAGGTGCACGGTCTGATTTCCATTCCCAGCCCCTACAGTATTCTTCCGCGCAACAATTCTTCCATTTTGGAAAGGAAATAGTTCCTAGGGTAAGTAACGATAATTTCTCTGTAATCTTTTCTTTTCATTTGTTTTCTCATCAAATTTAAAGTTGCTATCTAAACTAGTTTTGAAATACAGTTCAAATTAGCCAAGCACAGAAAATTTCCCGAACTGAACTTCGCTTTTAAAATTTTGTAGTTTTGTTCAATGATCCTGGATTGGTTTTTGTTTAGATGTGTAGATAGTTGTGTGGACATGTTGGTGTTAGTTTCTTGGTGTCTATGGAGTTGGAGTGTAGCTGTAGTGATGAGCTTTGTGTGATATAATGTGCATCTGGTTGGTTACTTGAATAACATGTCTGATATTGTATAAATAAATAAAAAAAACACCTGAAAACAGATCTATAAGTTTGTTGTAGTCTGTGTATGTGCAGTTTGTTTTTACAGCAATTTCTGGCTAATTTAGTATTGTCTGTTCAGTAGAGTCTTACACCTTTCCTTATGGGCATGTTCCTTAGAAAAATCCGTCAAACACTTGACAGCAATAGACACACATTTTCCCTAGTTAATGACGTGATGCTTTGTCACGCTGGTTGGTTCCCTAACTCAAGCATGGAAACATTGCTCTCTGTCGGCAGATCCGGGCAGAAGCATGGCCAAGCGCTTTCTTCGCTTCGGTCGCGCCCTCACGGATGACCACTTCTTGCGTTTCGGAAGGGACCCCATGCAGGACAAACGCTTTCTTCGCTTCGGACGCTCTGACGCTGCTGACCCCGGCCTGGAAACCGCCCTCCTCCTGGCCCTGGCCCGCGCCCAGGCAGACCCCGGCTCTCCAGGCTACCTCCGGAAAAAGCGCTCGGCACCAGAGGCACCTGCCCAAGCAGCAGCAACCATGTCCACCACCACCGAAGCTGTGTCTGACTCGGATCACTCCGCCAGGGTTGCTAAACGAGATGTAGACGGGGCAACAGCTGGCGTGGAAGAAGCCAAACGGTTCATGCGCTTTGGGCGTGCGGCACAGGACGACGACAACGCCATGACGGAGGACAAAAGGTTCATGCGATTCGGGAAAAGGTTCATGCGTTTTCGGACGAGGAGATGACGACGACATGTCCAGCGATAAGAGATTCATGAGATTTGGCAAACGCTTCATGAGATTTGGACGCAACTCGGTGGACTCAGAGGAAGATCTGGATGAGGACGACAACAACGAGGAGAAGAGGTTCATGCGTTTCGGCAAAAGGTTCATGCGCTTTGGCAGGAGCGGAGCAGAAGATGAGGACATGGATGAAGACAAAAGGTTCATGAGATTCGGCAAGAGATTCATGCGTTTCGGCCGTGACCCCACAGAGGCTGAGAAAAGGTTCATGCGCTTTGGACGTGACCCTGACGAGAAAAGGTTCATGAGGTTTGGACGTGGAGGAGACGAAGAAATTTCTGACGACAAAAGATTCATGCGGTTCGGCAAGAGATTCATGCGCTTTGGCCGAAATCCCTCAGAAACCGAGAAAAGGTTCATGCGATTTGGCCGCGACCCCATAGACAACGAGAAAAGGTTCATGCGATTCGGCAAGAGGTTCATGCGCTTCGGACGTAGCGGAGAAGACCAACTGAACTCGGATGACAAAAGGTTCATGCGCTTTGGCAAAAGGTTCATGCGATTTGGAAAAAGAAGTAGTGGGCCCGAAACAGAGAGCAAAAGCGAGCAATCATCTTGAACAATGGAACAAGATTAGTAACTCTGCAAAGATAATTTCCCGAGAAGGGTCAAACAGTATTAGAAACAATAGGATAATCTATTCTCTCTAGGGTACACTCCAGAGAAAGTGCTGTAGTCCAGGTTCAAAGCGCGTAACTCTCCAGGTATTAGACCCGAAGAGTTATTTTCTTAAACTGCCCCTGGACTCGGTATCAAAAGAAACGCTTAACCCTTACTGCTTTACACATCGACGTTATGTTTATTGCAATGGCCGTATTTTGTCATGATGGCGATTCACTGATCTCGTATTGATATTTGATCTCTTGTTGGGTACAGACCAATATTTATAATCCTGTTTAAACAAAGTTGGAGTTTTTTCTTATGAAAGAAAAACCCCTGGCTTTTTTTTTTCTTCTTTTACATTGATCTCACGCTACAAATATCTTTCATTCCAAAAAATTATAGACATTTTCCAGCAAGTTTTCTTGCTGCTGCCAGTGTCGTGTTTATAGATTTGGAAAGCTTATCACGCTGAATTGTTGCAGCCTGACTTTGAAGTCTAGTAATGCGGAAAATGTGTCAATGCCAGACAGAATCAGAGAACTATGCAGCAACCACAGATTCCTTGGAGACTAGAAAGAAAGAAACAGAGATCCAAAACAAACGGACTAAAAACTCAATGATGGTTGGGTTCGGGTTTTTTTTCTTCTTCATGGAACAGCCAGTTCTTTTCCAGAATTTGTCGCTATTCTCTTGCAATTTTTCTGCCAGAACTGCTTATGTTCTCACATGTTCTGGCAGAATAACTCAGAACATGAATATCTCATTTGCTCTTTTCCTCCTTTTAGTCAATCTTTGTATACTGTGGACATGTAAACTATTGACGAAATTTTGTAGTATTTAAATCTGTGACTCACTCATCTCTCTCTCTCTCTCTCTCTCTCTCCTCTCTCTCTCTCTCTCTCTCTCTCTCTCTCTCTCTCTCTCTCTCTCTCCTCTCTCTCTCTCTCTCTCTCTCTCTCTCTCTCTCCTCTTCCCCCCCTCCTCCTCTCCTCCCTCCTTTTCCTATCTCTTTCTCCAAGGTCTCTGGGGGGTTTTCCTGAAAATAATGGGTCATTGTTTATGCTTTTAAGTCAATCGCAACGAAAAGAAGCCCTTTCACTTTTCTGGCATTTTATGGAATCCTCTTTTCGGGGATTTTTTTAAATTCTAAGTATGGGGTTCTAAAGAAGAGCTTGGGGAGAGAGTAGCCTTGAAATCATTTTAATAAACGTAGTTATGAATAGCCTGCGAATGTTAAATATACACTGAAATACATATTCGTTTCAACATTTCATTGAGGCGATTTCGTGACAGTTTTGACATGTTATGGATATATGTACCTTTACCCCCAAAAAGAGACGTTTAAACATTTTGATCTTTAAAAAAAATCACCGGGTGATGTAATTAAAATACACATGATCTCATAACTCACCAGGTGATGTAATTAAAACATAATGTGATCTTTTTTTTTTTTCCAATGAAACACTTATGTAAAAAAAATATATTGAACTATATATTTTAAACCGAATGATCTGATCTCAATCTATTTCATAAAACGATCTCACAATTTTTTCATCGAAATGATTCCCTTTTAAAAAGAACTGTTCCATTTGGGTTGCTTTTGATTGCTTAAAAAAACAAAAAAAAAAGCATGGGCATTTGTGCTTTATATTGCTATACAAGAACATTTTATAGCAAAAAAACAACAACATCTGTGTTACGTCAGTGCTGTGCATGGTATTTTAAGGGGGGACAGTTTGTGTCTGCTAAAGAAACTGGACAGTATTGGAGAGTGACAATAAAGCAACCTACCAATTACCCATGGTTCATTGTATCCGTGTGAGAGTCGGCAGTAACGGTTCTCTCTCTCCTCCTCTCTCTCTCTCTCTCTCTCTCTCTCTCCTCTCTCTCTCTCTCTCTCTCTCTCTCTCTCCTCTCTCTCTCTCTCTCTCTCTCTCTCTGCCTTTTTTCTTTGGTAAATTAAGAGAAGAGAATGACGTGCAAGCAAAATAGAGTGGACAGGGGAGAGAAGAGAGGGCAGAGTAAGGACGGGGTGGTGGGGGTGGTGATGGTGAACGAACCAGAAAAACCGACTTTCTAAAGTCATAGATAGATGTGTGCGGGCTTGCACACACACACACACACACACACACACACACACACACACACACACACACCACACACACACACACACACACACACACTGTCTATATATAACAAGAGAACAAGTGCTACTTTAGCGGGGATGCTGTTCTTGTTGTGTGTCTTTCCACTGCATCATCTGTTCTCTTTGTTTCAGAAAAAAAATGCTCCTATCGCCACACTGGGTTCTTTGTTTTTGCTGACAGGAAACAAAATGCTGCAGTGGTTTGGTGATGTTAAAACAAGCCTGTGCTCATGCATTTGTTCTTCCAGTTTTGTTCGTTTTTCTTCAATATGGCACTGCGTATTCTTCTTCGTCGTCAAACGCTCAAACAGCAAATATTGTTGCCTGTCATATGAGCAAAAATATGTTGCACTGCCGTTAAGTACCTGACAAGTAAGGCCCAGCGTATCCAACTTGGGCATGAGTCTCTACGCATGAAACATTGTATTGGCACGACATCACGTCTGCCCAAACCTCCATATGGGCAGATGGTTGACATAGGCTGGTAGGATGGAAGGCAGTCACAGTGTTACCCGCCAAACAACTGCAGTTATCCGAGCTGATCACCGCTGTAAGATGAAACTGTGTTCAATAAAATCATCCCACCAGGGCTCATAGGCCCCAGGGTTATGCACTGGCACTGATCCCCCTCCCCAACACTTTATTTTCCCACAGACGATAACATGACGCATAATAACCTGAAATTATTTATTTAGTTATTTATTCATTCATTCATTCATTCTTTCTTTTTTCTTCGAGGATAATGGTATAAGCACTCATGTACTTTTTACATCTAATCCAGAAAGATTCAGCATTATATAAATGAAGTATGTTGCCGTTTATACAGGTCATCGGCTGATTCACTTCAAAATAAAAAACTCAATGTTCAGAATGAGGAAGCAAATTTCAGTGGGACCATCCTCTCCATTCCTAGAAGAGTAACGGTTCAAAGAGACAGAGGTACAATACTGCGCAGTTAGGATTTACTCTCTTACGCAGCAGAGGCACATTTACCGTTAAAAAGAGTTTATCGGAAGTGACCTACGACCTAAATAGACCTAAAAACTGCAGTTGAGAGGGCAAAAACGATTATCGATGACCATGTAGGGTATTCCCACTTTGAACGCCAGTGACAGTTGTTTGGCAGGGTCTAACTTTCTGTCAGTTCGAAAAGAAGTCCGCCGACAGTGGTACAACCACGCTGTCATCAAACCGGCCTTAGCTGAGTTAACCGCTTGGCCCAGTGTGCTGGTGAAGCCTTTGTATCCAGTATGGATGTCTTCGTGTGACCATAACTGACCATGTAAGCAGAGCACTGTAAGCAGTACAGAAATTCAACTGTATGCATTTTGATCTCATGCATGCGTAGATACAAGAAATAGATGAAATAATGGTGGGTCTGCGTGTGCCTTGACAAATAAAGATTGCAAAACCATTTTCCCCTTAATTATTAGGTAGGTAGCAAAGAGGCCATAACAGCAGACATTGAAAGAAGGATACAGGCGATGGAGGTAAGATGCTTTCACAAACTCCTTGGTATCTCATACAGAGATCACATCACCAATCAGGAAGTGAAAACCAGAATAAAAAATGCCATGGGACCATATGAAGACCTCCTAACTTCAGTGAAGAAACGCAAACTTAAGTGGAAAGGTACGTCACACGAAACATTTGGACTGGCCAAGACTGTCCTACAGGGAACAGTAAAAGGAGGGAGACAAAGAGGCAGACAGAGGAAACGATGGGAAAACAACGTCAGAGAGTGGACAGGCCTTGGGTGAAACGATTTGCTACAGAAAGCAGAGGACCATAGGGAGTGGGGGAAGCTGGTTGCCAAATCTTTATTGGTGTCCTCACGGCCCGCAGGACTATGGTATAAGTGAAGGTGAAGGTAAAAGTGACTCTAAACCTGTGACCTCGCGACACTTTATGATTATGAACCAGGCGCTTTATCCATTCAACCATGGCATCAGCAGCGCTGGACTACAATGCATAAAAATAAAATATTCAACTAAAAACCAAACCAGAACAAAAACAGAAACAAAAGAAAAAAAGACTGAAGTACAATATTTGGGATCGCTTTTATTACCATCAAAATTTAACAAACTGTATCCTCCCCCTCTACCCTCCCCCTCCAAAAAAAAGATAAAGGAAAAAAAAAGATTATAGTATCACCAAGATTGCCTAGGGAAAAGATGGACCCCAAATGAATGTCAGCAAAGAATGGACACAGCTTCACACACCAGACTTGCCTGCAGCCACCCCCCCCACCCACTCCCAGCAAAGATGGGGATGCAGATAGATCCCTCACGGTTAGCTGCAGACATCCAGCCCTTGTAGCTCCCTATGACCACATGGATCAGGGGATTGAGCTGAGTGTGAGGATCCCCACAGTGGTCAGCAGTACGGCCCAAAGTGACGACACGAGCTGATGACTACACAGTCTCTGTCTGTCTCTGTTTCTGTCTCTGTTTCTGTCTCTTTTCTGTCTCTGTCTCTGTCTCTCTCTCTCTCTCTCTCTCTCTCTCTCTCTCTCTCTCTCTCTCTCTCTCTCTCTCTCTCTCACACACACACACACACACACACACACAACACACACACACACACACACACACACACACACACACACACACACATACACACACACACGCTGTCTGTCTTCTTTTCAGTCAGCTTCAACACAAATGTTCACTTCAGTGAAAAAATGGCTGATGGGGATCCAGGTACCACCTCCGTTTGGAACGAAAATTCGAGAATCATCTTGAAGCCAAAAGACGCAAGGGTTACAATCAACCCCCAGAAAACCCATACCTTTATGTAGACACCATCCCAAACAGAAAATCAAGGATGTGAAATGTCATATCACAGATATTTCGCGCACAATGTGAAGAGTAATATTGGAGAAATTTCGTAAGTTTTGTTCAAAATTCCCTGGAATACATACACTCTGTGTGTGTGTGTGTGTGTGTGTTTGTGTGTGTGTGTGTGTGTGTGTGTTGTGTGTGTGTGTGTGTGTGTGTGTGTGTGTGTGTGTGTGTGTGTGTGTGTGTGTGTGGAGAGAGAGAGAGAGAGAGAGAGAGATTATTCATCTACCTAGCTTCCTTTGCACCCAATAATTTGTCTCATTCCTATCTATGTATCTATATATATACACACATATAAGTATATATAAATATATACATAAATATAGATAAATATATATGTATATATGTATGTATATATAAATATGTATATATGAGGATCAATGTACGACTTGAACCAAATTAGATTTGTCTGCCTGCCTGCCTGACTTTCTATCTATATCTATGTGTCTGCATTTCTGTCATACATTCAGTGACCTGATTAGTCTGTCAATAAGTCTGTCTGCTACCATTACTTCCGATGTATGCATGTATGTGTATGCGTATATATGTATGTATGTATGTAGGGTATGTATGTATGTATGTATGTATGTATGTATGTATGTATGTATGTAGTATTTGTATGTATGTATGTATGTATATATGTTGTATGTTATGTATGCGTGCGTTGCGTGCTTTGTCGTGCATATTATAATTATAATGTATTATGTATCGTATGTATGTATGTATGTATGTATTGTATGTATGTATGTATGTATGTATCTATATATGTGTGTATGCATGTATCTGTCAATCTATTTATCTATCTATCAATCATCAATCTATCTATCTATTATATATCCATCTATCCATTTCTCTCTGTCTCTGTCATCTCTGCCTAGTCTAACTACCTGTCCCACAACCATCAACCACACAGTAGACTACAATCATGCAGTGTGTGTGTGGTGCGCAGGGTGGAACAACAACTACAAACGCTACCTTCGTTTCGGGCGGGGCGACCCTTTCCTCCGCTTCGGTCGCTCCAAACCTGAGTCCTGGCGTTTCAACCCCTTCAACACCCTGGGAAAACGGGATGAAGACCAAGACGCCCTGGAGAAATACCTGGAAAATGGCGGATACCTCCGCTTTGGTCGTTCCGTGCCCATGCTGGCTTTCGCCATCCGGAAGAGGCGTGACGTCAGATCCGCTTCCTCCTCTGCTGAAGTGCAAAGGTGACTGTGTGTGTTGTGTGTGTATGGTGTTTGTGAAGGTGATTGGATGTGTTTTTGTGTGATTTGGCCGTGAAGTTTGGGTTGTGTGGGTTTTTTTAATAATTGAAAAGGTATCGATGGTATGTTTGAGTTTTATTTTTACTTGAAAAGGGAAGACAGAACCCCTTTCTAAATCCTTTTCTAATACGCACGCACGCACGCGCGCACGCGCGCACACACAACACAAACACACACAACAGATATATATATATATTATATATGTACATATAAAGTATACATATATATATATAAAAATATAATATATATATATAATAAGTCTAATATCACATATTGTGAATGCACCTTAATTAAATTGAAGAACGCACACACACACACACACCACACACACACACACACACACACACACACACACACACACACACACACCCCACCTCTACTCTCTCTCTCTCTCTCTCTCTCTCTCTCTCTCTCTCTCTCTCTCTCTCTCTCTCTCTCTCTCTCTTTAAGTAATACAAATCTTAGTCTAACCACTTCATCATTATTATTTTTGTTGTTGCTGTTCCCTTCCCCCTTTTTTCAGAGTGGCCCGAAACGTGAAAGATGGCGGCTTCCTCCGCTTCGGAAGACCTCAGGCTCTGAGCAATGCTGGGCAGGACGCCTCCAGCCTGCCGGCCAAAGGAGGCCCCGCCAAGAAGTCGGATGTGGAAGTAGCCAATGGGGACAGGGAGTACCTCCGCTTCGGACGCTCTCACTTTGAGGGCCACCCTGGCTTCGGGAAACGCATGTACCTCAGGTTCGGCCGTACCAGCCCCGAGGGTTATCTCCGCTTTGGCAAACGTGCTGCAGAAACGGCTTAGATGGGTAATGGATGGACAGGGCATGGTTTTCTTTTCTCTGTTTTTTCTTTGCCTTTTAAAAAAAAAAAATTTTAATCGAGGATTCCGGTTAGAAAATCAGCGTTGTTTCTTTCAGGAAAATACCTGCGTTGTGACTTGTTAGATTTCGATTTTGGAACAGGACGAGGGATTGTTTTTTTTTAATGTCAGATGATTCTTCATTATTGCCGGTGGTGCTTTATCGAGGGTTAGTTATTTCTTTTTAAACACACGTACAGGACAAGAGATCTTTTTGTTTGTTTATATGATATTGACCACTTGTGTTTAGCTCCCTGGTTTTTTGGTTCAGTTGTCTAGTTAAGGTCCATATCTGACGCAGTTTTTGACTGCAAGACGGGGGGAAATGGTTCGAATCAACATGGTCAGAAAAAAAAAATTTGGAAAATAGTTCTACTTTTTCCTTCTGTCCTGTTGTCACTTTGACTATGACATGGTGCTCCCATAGAAAACCTGACTTCTCCATTGTGTAACTACGTTTGATTTTTCTTGATGACATTTGCTAGTGAGAAAAATGTCAGTGAGTCGTAGGTGTCATGTGCAATAGCTAAGCATAAAAGCATAAACACATTTTCATGAATGTGTTAGGTCTATTCATTTCTATCATACGGTAATTATAAGAGTAGCACAGAGGTAGTAGATTTTTCTTTCCTTAAATCAGTAAATCCTTACGAAAACAGGACTCAAAAACTTGGGCAAAATTAGCATTTTGGACTATTACGAAAAAAAAGGATTTAAGTCCTAAAGGTATGCAAAAATTAAACAGATCCATCGAGAGTCCTAGAATGATTGCTGCGTTAATGTTTTTTCTGAGATTCTGGAGTTTATGAGAGACTAACCAAAATCTGTGTCATATGTACTAATCCTAAGACATGTCGGACGACTATCCTTATTTGTATCGTGAATATTAATTAATATGCAAATATAATCAGAGAATGAGTCAAAATATACATACATGCTATGACTGAAGATAGTAACTACTTTTGTCAACGAGAATAAAATAATTCGATGTTGCAAATTGAAAATTACAATAATTATGAGTTATTGGGTTTGTTTGGGTTTTTTTTCTACCAAAACTAGTTGATGGTTACCTGTCGGTTGTAAACAAGAATATACACGTATCACTGTGTGAAATGTTATACAAATTAACTGCTGATTATATTTACATGATGGAATGCTGCCCATCACAACTCAAAAGTAATAATGATATATTTATGAATATTTGCCTGGTATTCTGATGAACTGAGTTGATTCCTACCCCCCCCCCCCCCCCACCTCAACTGACAAACATGTAAAACTAATATCAGAGGTAATTTTTTCTTAATTGGATTTATTTACGTTACAAAAAATGTTCAAATAGTTATATCAAATCGTATATTTTTGCATTCTTGCCAACAATCTGATTTCTAAACTGTTTTAACCATGTGGACACACTGCTGATTATTGTTCATCATGTTTCAAAAAAAAACCCTATTGTAGCAAATTTATAGTATACTTCTTTGTTGAACATGTTTTAATTAAAATCAATTTTTTAATCCCAAAATTAAATATTTTATGTACTTAGGTGCAATCGAGGTTACATAGTGGAAATGCTCAAAATATTTGTGATGTTGCCTTTCAACCTAAACTGCTGATACACACCTAACGGGTCGTTGACCGGATAGGCTTGGCCTTTATCGTTATACTGCTGATACTTTTTATCTTTCTTCTCTCCGGAGGAACAGACTATACATGTTTATAATTATACTGAGAAGTGTGGAGCAACTGCTGATATTGATTAGTTCGTATAGCCCGTTTTCTATGAGTGGCATTGCTGTGACTGGCTTCCTTGAAACGAAAGGAAATAAACTGAAAGCAAAACTTGGTGTTGTTTTCTCATGTCTGGAGTGTTGTGTGTGTGTGTGTGTGTGTGTGTGTGTGTGTGTGTGTGTGTGTGTGTGTGTTTGTTGTTGTGGTGGTTGTTATGTGTTTGTGTGTGTGTGTGCGTGCGTGCGTGGTGTCTGTGTTTGTGTGGTGGTGTGTGCATGCGTGCGATTGTGTGCATGCTTGTGTGTGGTCGTGTTGTGTGTGTGTGTGTGTGTTGTGCCTGCTTGTCTGTCTTCCTGTCTGTCTGCTTGATAATCTGTGTTTTTCCGTAGCTTTCCATTCTGCATGATGTAGCCGTGCAGCATGTGCTCGACTCATAGTCTGAAAAACCTCGAGTGTGCAGATTCAAACCCAACTGACTGAGGCATCGAACTAAAGCTGAAGGGTTGAGGCCATTTTTGACTTCAATCATGAAGTCGTGAGTTTGAGTCTCGGTAATGGTGTCACACACACACACACCACACACACACACACACACACACACACACACACACACACACACACACACCACAGGCGCGCGCTCGTGCGCGCGTACGCACGCACGCACGCACGTACACACACACACACACTCATTAAGTCCTTCGGATGAGACTTTAAACCATGGCCCCGTGTGCGAACGCACGCAGAACATCTTGCACACACGTTAAATCCTGTTCCGCTTTTCGTAAGAGTAGGCATTGTGTGCCGGTGGGAACAGACGTCAAGATTTACAAAACTGCATACACACGGGGCTGGATATAAAAAGCACATTAGATCTTATTCCATTATCCTCGATACAAAAGAATACAATGAATAAAATAAAACACACACACACACACACACACACACACACACACACACACACACACACACAAAACACACACACACCACACCACACACACACACACACTGAAGTAAAACATAGAAGAATCATCACATTTCTGAACTAGGACAAAACAACACACAAACAAACAAACAAAAACACAAAACCCGTATAACAACAACTATATAAACGATACAAAAATAAACAGGATATCAAACAAACAAAAAAAATGAGATGTCAGCACTAACAAACAAAAAGGAAAGCATAATAAACATGACAACAAATAACTAAAAACAGTCATATCGATTCGAGCGCTCAATGGGGTGACGTGTCGACCCTGTCAGAAGCTCCCTTTTTTGTTGTTTTTTTTCAAGGAATTAAATGTCAGATGAGTCGAGTGAAATCTTTAGTATGAATTTGCAATACCACTTCAAGTCCGCAATTCCTCTGTGAAATTCCGGCTCCTCTCCCCTGGGAGAGAGCGTTGCCTCATGAGCAGCGCCACCCATTATTTTTTCTTTCCTGCTGCATAATGTATTTGATCTCTTATCAGAGTGGGTTTTTTTTTTAACCACAGATTTTTTCTAAGGATACTCTCTTGTTGTTGTGTGTTCTTTTACGTGCACAAAATGACTCTTACACACGGAACTTGGTTTATCGTCTCATCTGAAATACTAGCACCCAGACCACCACTCACGGTTTAGTACATGGATGGGGTGGGAAGTTCCGGGCCCAAACAGGGATCGTACCATCAGATTTAAAACCTGGACTGTGCTTATCTGGCGGTGCATTACCTCTAAACCACTGATTCACTCTTGCCTAAGTCGTTCTGGACATTGGGGA
>CM060337.1:31016113-31031113 GCA_030674155.1 Stramonita haemastoma
AGGTAACTTGCCGGTCCAGTATAGTTTGAAAATATTCGCAGAAAAAATGTCACACGTATAAAAACATCCAAGTGCGAGTATGTGTTTGGACACATGCGTATGAACACACACGTACACGCCACACACACACACACGCACGCACACGCACACACACGCACACACACACTGACTAATGTGTTTAGGATGTTACTCACATACCAACTAAAATATTCCTCTTTTCTGTCTTTCTTTCTTTTTCGTTTCTCGGCTAGATTTCCCACTTTCACCAATGATGCGATTTTCTGTGTATGCGACCGTTTTTGCCCACCCTTAAGGTAGCCATGTTCCGTCTTCGGGGATGAATATTCCCTTTGATAAATAACTTCTGGTCGAAAGATATCCCTGTAATAAACGGGCTATCAGAATTTGAGATCATATAAGCTGTGTTTGTCAGGATAATAACGCAGTGCTCTCGTATTATGCATTGTGGTTGAATAAAATGAAATTTGTTTACACGGACAAATTGTAAGACTACCACGATATACTGCTACACTATTTCCCTCACCGAGAGTCGTCATGGGGGGTGCTGTATTAATATAAAAGCACCATGTCTCTCTGTCTGCCGTGGTGGTTTGTGCACTAATGCCTGAATCTTGAAAAAAAACAGAAAAAAAAAACGGCTGACCCAGAAGTAACGCACCTGCCTAGAAAGCGAAAAGTCCGGGCTCAAAGTGTGCGGTGGTTCTATCCCCGTTTATGCTTGAAACTCCCCCCCCCCCTCATCTGACAGACCATGAGTGGTGATCTGGGGTGCTAGTCTTTCGGATGAGACGACAAGAACTTAGGTCCCGTGTGTATCTCGCATTTAGCAGCACGTAAAATAACTCACGGCAACAAGAGAATTGTTGCTGACAAAGTTTTACAATAGTAAAACGCCTTTCTGATTGGATAACAAATACATACATGCAGACAGGAAAAGAAAAAAAATGTTGGTGCTGTTCTCCTGGCGACGCACTCTCCCGGGAAGAACAGTCCAAATTTCACACAGAGAATTCTGCCGTGACTTAAAGTGGTATACCGTACAATGCAATACGATATACTACAATACAATGCAATGCAATAACAACACAACAAAATACAATACCCTGTGAGAGCAGCTCGGATCTCACGCAGAGATTTCTGCCGTGACTTACAACACAACACAACACAGCACAACACAACACAATACAAAGCTTGTTGGGGTCCATTCAGCAATGTTGTCCACCCAATTTTCTCTCTGTCTGCCTCTTCTTCTGCCTCCCGGACTGCGCCTTGCAAGATCAGTATTTGGAGGGAAAGGCTGATTTAACTTGTGAAGGGGGCGGAACAGCTCAATAGTCCGAGCACTCGCTTTCCTCCAGCCAATGTTAAGCAGCATCAACATGGTTACCAACTGAATGGGTGACTGTTTGCGCGCCTTGGCTTCAGTACAGCCCCCCAGTTCACCCAGCTGTAAATGGTTACCTACCCTCTTTAGGGTCAGGGAATTAAAAGCAGCGAGGGAGAGGAGGTGTGCGCCGTCCTCAATATGCTGGCCCCCTAGAGAAGCTAAGGTCTCTGACGCTTCGCTTCCCTGCGACGGCATAGGTTGGGGGGAAGGGGGGAGACGGGCATCTTGTGCTTGTGACTTGACTCTATTATTGTAGTTTCAGTTTTGGAAAATGTCATTCTTCCCTAAAATCAGAGTGAGCAAATACGGCAGCGTAACGCAAAAATCTTACCGTTGGTGAATTCCCGAGCCACAGCCCCCAAAATAAAAAAGTATATTCTGTTTTTCTTTAAAGTTTTCGAGACAAACTTTTCTTTAAAAGAAACAAACAACTGTTGCTAAGTTGAAATGGTTCGTGACAAAAGTGATCTGACCAGAAACCACACTGTACAATGGTCTCGTGTTTTGTCCTACAAACAGACAAAGTCTGTTAAAGGGGGGGGGATGAGGCTTTTTCCTTGGGGGGGGGGGGGGGTAATGCGCTGAGAGTGGGACTGCTAAGACGAAATAAGTAACCAGTAGACAAAGACCAGGTACTGCCCCCCCCCCCCCCTCCTAAAAAATTAAGTAACAAACGCAAGCTAGCAAATAGATTTGTTTCGTTAACCCCAAAAGGTGGTGGTGGTGGTGGTGGTGGTGGTGGTGGTGGTGGTGGTGGTGGTGGTGGTGGTGGTGGTGGTGGTAACAGTTGTGGAAAGAATGTGACCTTTTGTGGATAGTTCCTCAATAGGATAAGAAGTTGCCTATGTTGGCAAAATAATACACACATGCGCTGGTGCGCGCGGGTGTGCATGCATGCACACACACACACGCACGTACACACGCACGCACGCACGCACGTGGGCAAGCACACACACACACACACATGGTGTCCGCGCATCCTCTCTCTCTCTCTCTCTCTCTCTCTCTCTCTCTCTCTCTCTCTCTCTCTCCTCTCTCTCTCTCTCTCTCTCTCTCTCTCTCTCTCTCTCTCTCTCTCTCTCTCTCTCTCTCTCTCTCTCTCTCTCTCTCTCTCTAACTCATTTCTCACTCGAAACAATAAATTCACAAACTGCTAACCATAGTGCAACCTCGTACAAAATAATTATCCACAATTGTCAATGCAAAATGACATCTGACCACAGCTGCTCTCGGGGATTGGGACATTGGTCTTGATCCACTTTGTGTGTTGTTGATGTTGTCCTCCCAAACATGGTGCCCGTCCTGGGTTGACCCGTATAGCTGACCAGGGAGCTTATTATTATCATTATTATTATTATATTATTATTATTATTATTATTATTATTATTATTATTATTATTATTATTATTATTATTATTTTATTATTATTTGATATCGATGATAATGGAATAAGCACTCATGTGCTTTCTTTCATCCAGTCCCCGTGTGTATGAAGTTTTATTTTTGTATATATTGTCATCTGTTCCCACCGGCACACAGTGGCCTACTCTTACGAAAAGCGGAACAGGATTTAACGTGTGCGTAAGATGTTCTGCGTGCGTTCGCACATGGGGCTTCGGTTTACAGTCACATCCGAAAGACTTTAAGGGGTAGGGGAGTCAGCACTGATGTTAATTCCTGGGGAAAAATCCCCTCCAACAGGAATCGAACTTGGGCCGTCAATTTGCGAGCGCAATGTTCTGACCACTGGGCTATCCCGTCCCCACGTCCGACCACAAGGAACGACAGTTAAGCTGGTTCTCAAGCCTGTTTTAATCTGTATATATCTGCGCAGTTTTCATCTAAGATTTAAACCTTAACAAGGTAACAGCCCCGATATGGCCTCAGTGATCGGCTAGGCTGTAAACAAGCAATATGACTGGAATGGAGTAGATTGGACTTCTGGCTGGCTTAACTATATAACTTTCTTTTCTTTCTTTTTTTACAATAAGTTTGAATTGATATCTATTGTTTTACAACACGCAACAATCACAAGCAACAAATGAAACGGGACAATAGAAAAAAAATCTTATCTAAAGTTTTTGAGTCTCAAAAGGGCAGCCCAAAATCGTGGCTGATGTCTTCACTGTATTTGTTTACCATTGACAAAAGTTAGCCTCAACTTTCCAAAGTTCTCAGCGTGGTACAATTCTGCCAGCTGCCTTGGCACAGTGGTTTGCGTCTCGACTTACGAAGTCGAAGGTGGCAAGTTCGAATCCTATGAGAAACAGGGATTTTCCGGATCCCAGCTGCCTCCCTTTCTTTCTTCTTTTTATGTTTTTTTCTTTTATATCGAGGAATAATGGAATAAGCACTCGTATGCTATTTTACATCCAGTCCCCGTGTGTATGCAGTTTTGTAAATCTTGTCATCTGTTCCCTCCAAGAGTGAGTGTGCTATGGGTTCATTAGGAAGTACTTGGGCAGACCACATATTCGAGCTTCATCCACTTTACAGATGCAATTTCAAGAAAAGTGCTCAAATTACCGAACGAACACTGAAGGTGTCTGTACATCTCGGGCCCAGTTGATGCCAGGATATATCATGATAGGAAGCGTCACATCATCTCAAAGCACAGTCACGTCATCTCAAAGTACATGCTCTTCCACAGGAGCACCATGATATCATTCTCATGGTCATTGATTCTCACGAAGAATCAAAAGAAAAACATCTCCGATACAGTGGCCCCAGTTGCATGCTCTGGTCTCATGGTGACCTCAAAATCGGTTTCCCCATACACTTATGTGCCTGTGGCGAGTTTGTGTCAAAGCCTTTGAGGTTGGAGGTTTACAGGAGAAGGTCGTTGGAGGGATGTTGTGGTGGTCGTCACCTTGAATGGGCGACTCACTCAGTGAGATCTCCTCGACTGACACTGGTGGGCTCCCTGTGCACTTTGGGTCCTAAGGATGGGACATAAGGAATCTGGGTATAGCTGAGGCGGAGAGATTGAAATAACCCACCTGAGAACAGCAGGTAGGGAACGTCACAGAAGATGGGGCAAGGAAAAAAACTGGTACAACTCTTCTTTTATTCAAACCTTTCTCCAAAAAAATTGCTCCATACGAAAATGCTCTTTGGTAACAAGAAAAGTAAAATAAAAAAGGAAAGAAAAAATGTAAAAAGGAGTTCTAATTCCACATTAGAAATGGCTCGTGTCAAAAACAATCTAAAGGGAAACCACTCTCAGAGAAAATTGCGCGGCTTGGGAGAAGAGAGAGCAGCCATTTGTCGACAGAGCACTGAGAGAGAGAGAGAGAGAGAGAGAGAGAGAGAGAGAGAGAGAGAGAGAGAGAGAGAGAGAGAGAGAGAGAGAGAGAGAGAGAGAGAGAGTGAGTTGGCAGGAGGAGACAAGCAATCAATGGCAGGAAGACCACGAGTCTTCTCCCCTAATCTCCAATAAGCACGAACAGGCAAAAACACGGGGATTGAAGAGAAGAACGGAACAAGGGCAATAATGATTAAAATTATATATACATATATATATATATTATATATATATATATATATATATATATATATATATGTATCCACACACACACAAACATATCAAATTGACTGACTTACCGATTGATTTACGCATTAACCTACTTATTTACCTTCCACCTCAATGGACTACTTTTATAACGTATTCACTCTCTTCGTTTCTTTTCTAATACATATACGAACACAAACACACACACACACACACACACACACACACACTTCTTTCTCTCTCGGGTCGAACACAAAGTCTGTGTGTGAGTGTGAATTTTATTTATTTATTTATTTATTTATTTATTATCTATTTCGCGGTTAATGGATGTGTGTTTTTAGTTACGTTCTGTCCCCGTGCATATGCGGTTTTCTAAAAGTGTGTGTGTGCGTGTGTGTTTATTTCGTTTGTTCATTTATCTCTTTATTTATGTATTTATTTCGAGGATAATGGAAATTTCACTGGTGTGCTTTTTTACATTTAGTCCTCGTGCGTATGCTGTTTTTTAAAGTGCATTTGCATACTTATACTCTTGTTCACAAATGTTTGTATGGTACACAGATCTTTTTCGCCTTTAACATTTGTTTCGTCTTCAAAGGTCATCAAGCAAAAAGATATTTAAAAAACTGTTTGTCCTTTTACATCTCAAAAACATCTACCCACTTATGCATCTAATCCCCTATGTTTGCATGTTCATGCTTATCAATCATCAGGGGAGACGACTCATTGACTTCCTGCCACTGATTGCTTGTCTCCTCTTGGTAGCCTAGCTTTCAGTTCACTGGGGGGAAAAAATAAAGATTAAAAAAAAAACTTACCCTCTGTCTCTTTTCGAAATAAACACATAATCTTTGCACAGTGGGGTTTCTGGTCTAGTTAGATTGTTTCTGACACGAAATATTTAAACTCAGCAAGGGGGGAGGGCTTTTTTTTCTAGAAAAGTTTCTCTCTCAATGTGTTTTTTTTTTCTTCTGAATAAACTAGAAAAGAATAGAAAATTACATCCAAAGTTTATATCAGTGTGTAAACTTTTAACTACAGATGAAAGCCTGAAGAAATGTAGTTACTGCTGTTTGTGGGAAGTCTGAGGGGAGAAGCTGTGTTGTGTTGTGTTTTGGTTCTGGTCCGCATGCACGCGTGTGTGCGTGCACGCAACACACACTCACACATACACATACACATACTCTCCTCTCTCTCTCTCCTCTCTCTCTCTCTCTCTCTCTCTCTCTCTCTCTCTCTCTCTCTCATATATATATATATATATATATATATATATATATATATATATATATATATATATATATATATATATATATATATATATCCATCTCTCCCTCTCTCTCTCTCTCATGGATTCCATTTATCACACACTGTTATATATAGCAAAGTATGAAAAAAATCTGTATGTGCCACCCACAAACAAACAAACAACCAAAAAAACCGAACAAACAAACCAACAAAAACCACAACTCTATTCAAATGCGCAAGTATATCCATTGTGAAGTCCCGACGGGCAAAGATAGGTTCCCAATGGCAAGTCTTTCTTTTCTAAGCAATCTCTTCTGCAGATTCGGCCAGAACCTGATCTCTCTTCTCTTCTCTGTCTCTTCTCTGTCTCTCTTCTCTCTCTCCCTCCCTCTCTCTCTCTCTCTCTCTCTCTCCTCTCTCTCTCCTCTCTCTCTCTCTCTCTCTCTCTGCTGCTTGCATCATGTCGGGGTTGTGGTTTTCCGGGAGACTGTTTTTGTGACACGAAACATTTATCCTGAGATAATCCCAGACCTCCAGTTTGGAAGTGTTGCTTGTGTTTTGTTTTTATTTGTAAATGATATCCTTTAAAACTAGAAAGGTTAACAAACAGGCCACTTAGGTTTAAAGTCAGTAAGAAACTGATAGCTGATGTACTTGATGCAGCATAAACTTAAATTTACTGAACGGGGTGTATGCACATAGGTGGTTGCCCAGTGCCAATTTTCGACTCAGAATATTGTTATGCTGAAGATCACTTCATGTAAAGGAATAAACATTTTATTAAGAGAAAATTCTATTTAAAAAACAACCCGAGTTAAAAACAAAGAAAAGGAAAGTTTTCCGTGATTAGACTATCAATACCTCACAACATAGATACAGTGTCATGGGGCACAATATCGGATTAAAGGTTCTAACTTTCCCAAAAGTCACTCAAGGAGAGTGTCCCCCCCCCCCACCCAAACACCCACCCCCACACCATTCACTCACCCACCCACCCACCCAACCCTCGGGACCCTGACATAGATACAAGTACTATGGAGTCACAACTGGGACAGAACAGAACCTAACTTCCTCCCAACACCCCTCTCCCTTCCCCTCTCCCCCAAAAAACCCCCAAAGAGCAATGAAGAAGTGTGTCCCTAAAGCAGACCTCCTGGCATTATTTTGTGCAGTGACACAGAGTCACCACATCGGGTGAGCGGATCTAACGTTCCCGAAAGAACAGATTAAATCCACCCTGCCACTTTGCATTGCTGTGCTCCCAGGTCTCTGTGTACTCTCTGTGGACTTCCTTGTGGGGCGTAGGAAGCAGCAGGGAGAAGAGGATGAGGAAGGGGGAGGGGAGGGAGAGGTTTTTTTTTAACCTGGTGCAGAAATCCTGGCTTCTCTGTATGGTTAACTAACGCTGGTGCAGAAATCCTGGCTTCTCTGTATGGTTAAATGATTGATCCTGGTGCAGAAATCCTGGCTTCTCTGTTTGGTTAATTAAATGAGTGAGATTGGTGCACAAATCCTGGCTTCTCTGTTTGGTTAACCAAGTGAGGCTGGGCAATCCTGCTTCTCTGGTTACTGAGGACGCTGTGCAGAAATCCTGGCTTCTCTGGTTTACTGAGTGACGCTGGGCAGATCCTGGTTCTCTGTTTACTGAGTGACGCTGTGCAAATCTGGCTTCTCTGGTTACTGAGTGACGCTGGCAGAACCTGCTTCTCTGGTTTACTGAGTGACGCTGGTGCAGAAATCCTGGCTTCTCTGGTTTACTGAGTGACGCTGGTGCAGAAATCCTGGCTTCTCTGGTTTACTGAGTGACGCTGGTGCAGAAATCCTGGCTTCTCTGGTTTACTGAGTGACGCTGGTGCAGAAATCCTGGCTTCTCTGGTTAATTGTGTGACGCTGGTGCAGAAATTCTAGTTTCTCTGTACGTTTTTTTTTATGTTTTATTTTCTTCTTCTTTGTCGAACGCTCAGACAGCAATTGTTGTTGTCTGTCATATGAGTGTAAATGAGTTACACTGCCGTAAAGCGCATGACAAGTCAGGCCTAAGTGCTTCCGACTTCAGCATGTTTTGTTCCTTTATTTCGAAGATAATGAAATAAGAAACTTAAGTGCTTTTTTTAAAACATTCAGTCTCTATGTGTATGCGTTTTCTTGTCACGTGTGTTGCAAGATGTTCTGCTGCGCTCCCATATGGGGCCTTGGTTTATAGTCTCACCCAAAGGACTTTTCGGGGGAGTCGAGTGGAGTCGGCACTGATGCTAACTTCAAGGGGGAAAATGTGCCTGCGTGTGTGCGCGTGCGTCTGTGTTAGTGCTGTGTGTGTGTGTCCGTGTCTGTCTGTGTCTGCGTGTGTCTGTGCGTGCGTGCATATGTGTGTTTACATGTAAGTGTGTGTGTGTGTGCATGTGTGTGTGTGTGTGTGTGTGTGTGTGTGTGTGTGTGTGTTGTGTGTGTCTGTCTGTCTGTCTGTCTGCATGTGCCTGTGTGGTGCACATGGGTTTACACATGTACTGTGTATCGCAGGAAGTATTACA
Organism: Stramonita haemastoma; assembly: GCA_030674155.1. Classification (NCBI taxonomy): domain Eukaryota; kingdom Metazoa; phylum Mollusca; class Gastropoda; order Neogastropoda; family Muricidae; genus Stramonita; species Stramonita haemastoma. The sequence goes on from CM060337.1 coordinate 31,024,809, forward strand.
ATCTCTGTACTCTTTTCTCCTCTGACGTATGGTGTGTGCTCTTAGTCTTAAGGTCTCTCTGCTCCCCCCTCTCTCCTCTCTCTCTCTCTGTGTCTGTCTGTCTGTCTGTCTGTCTGTCTCTGTCTGTCTGTCTGTCTGTCTGTCTGTCTGTCTGTCTTCTCTCTTCTCTCTCTCTCTCTCTCTCTCTCTCTCTCTCTTCTCTCTCTCTCTCTCTCTCTCTCTCTCTCTCTCTCTCTCTCTCTCTCTCTCTCTCTCTCTCTCTCTCTCTCTCCTCTCTCTCTCTTCTGAAACACCTCCCCAACCACACACACCAACTTCTTCCAAAATCCAAAGTAGGAGAGCTTTAAGCCTCCTAAAGTAAACTGTGAACTTTCTCATGCGCAAAAACCTCTTTTTTGTGGAAAAAAGGTTAGTAACAAAACCAAACAAATAGAGATGAAAGTTTAGCCCCCAAAAGTACTAGGTTTGGGGGGGGGGGGGGGGCAAAAAGGGGGATCTAGCAGTGGTAACAGAAAAGAAATTGGTAGTAGTTTATGATGGGGAAGAATGAGAGAATACATACAACTCTCTCTCTTTGTCTCTCTCTCTCTCCTCCTCTCTCTCCTCTCTCTCTCTCTCTCTCTCTCCTCTCTCTCTCTCTCTCTCTCTCTCTCTCTCTCTCTCTCTCTCTCTCTCTCTCTCTCTCTCTCTCTCTCTCTCTCTCTCTCTCTCTCTCTCTCTCTCTTCTCTTCTCTCTTTTATATATTTCATATATTCATATATTCATATATACATATATACATATATATCTAGACATCTATTTTTTCATATCAAGGACAATGGACTAGGCAATCACGCACTTACATGCACTTACATGTAAACACACATATGCACGCACGTACAGACACACACAGACACACACAGACACAGTATATTATACATCTACTTTTTTCATATCAAGGACAATGGAGTAAGCACTCATGTGCTTTTTATATCCAATCCCCGTGTGTATGCAGTTTTGTAAATGTCATCTGTTCCCACCGGCACACAATGGCCTACTCTTACGAAGAGCGGAACAGGATTTAACGTGTGTGCAAGATGTTCTGCGTGCGTTCGCACACGGGGCCTCGGCTTATAGTCTCATCCGAAGGACTTTTGGGGAGAGTGGAGTCATCACTGATGTTATCTCCAGGTGAAAAATCCCCTCGAACGGGAATCGAACAAGGGTCTTCAAATTAGCGAGCGGAATGTTCTGACCACCAGGCTATCTCGTCCCCACATACATAGATAAATATGTTGAGAGAAGGAGGGAGAGGGAGGGGAGGGATTTGATTGATTGATTTGATTTGATTTATTCTTTTATATCGAGGATAATGGAATAAGCAATCATATGCTTTTTTACATCCAGTCCCTGCGTGTTTGCAGTTTTATATATGTCATCTGTCCCCACCGGCACACGATGGCCTACTCTTACGAAAAGTGGAACAGGATTTAACGTGTGCGCAAGATGTTCTGCGTGCGTTCGCACACGGGCCTCGGTTTAAAGTCTCATCCGAAGGACTTTTGGGGAGAGTGGAGTCAGCACTGATGTTAACTCCAGGAGAAAAATCTCCTCGACCGGACTAGGGAGAGTGAGAGAGAGGGGGGAGAGGGAGAGAGAGGGGAGGGAGAGGGAGAGAGAGGGGGGAGAGGGAGAGAGATGGAGGGGTGTGAGTGTCAGGGGAAGGGGTGTATTTGGCAATGTATGGGATAAGAAATTTCAGGGGTCAATACTTGCTAAGTAATTAAAACAACAACAACAGCAACCACAACAACAAAAACAGAAAAAACAACCTTTCGGGTACTAACCTATTGAACTACAATAAATAAAAAGGAAAATGCAGTTCTAACAATTTCTAACAATTTTGCGATGTGTGTGTGTGTATGTGTGTGTGTGTATGTGTGTGTGTGTGTGTGTGTGTGTGTGTGTGTGTGTGTGTGTGTGTGTGTGTGTGTGTGTGTGTGTGTGTGTGTGTGAATGTCTGTGTCAGTGTCTGTGTCTGTGTGTGTCCGTGTCTGTGTGTGTCAGTGTCTATGTCTCTGTGTGAGTGTGTGTGCACGTTCGTGTGCGCGCGTGCATGCTAGTGCGTGTGCGTTTGTGTGTTTGTGTTTGTGTGTGCATGCGTGTGTTTGTGAGAGTGAGAGACACTGACAGACAGAAGAACAGATATACAAACAGACAGACAAAGAGAGATATACAGAAACAGAGACTGAAAGAGCGACAGATAGAGAGAGAGAGACAGACAGAGACAGAGACAGAGAGACAGACAGACAGACAGACAGACAGACAGACAGACAGACAGAGAAAGAAAAAGAAAGAGAGTCTCTAAACAACAACAACAATAACAACAACAAAAATGACGCTGACTGCAAAATCAAGATAGGGTCATAAGCAGGGCAGACAGATCAGTCCCTCTGTGGGCCAAACACACAGAGCTCCATCTGTCCACAATCTTCTCTCCATCCACCCACCTCATGTCCTGCAGTTTCTTGATTCAAAATTAAATCAAACCAAAACTTTAAAAAGGAAAAAATCACCAAACCTTTAATCCCTATGCATTTTTGTTTGCTGTGTGGCGCAACATTTCATCGTTTTGTTCTTTTCGCAATGTTTGTTATAGTATCTAATTTGGTTGGCAGGTTGTTTGGCTGCTGGTTACTTGGTTGTTTGCTTGGTTGGTTGGTTGGTTGGTTGGTTGAATGAGCGAGTGAGTGAGTGAGTGAGTGAGTAAGTGAGTGAGTGAGTGAGTGGTTGACTGGTTGACTGGCTGTTTGATTGACTGATCGATTGATTGATTGATTGATTGATTGATTGACTGATTGGTTTCTTAGCTGGGTTTGTTATTGTCGTTTCTGTTGTTGTTGTGTGTGTATGTGTGGCTCCTTTCTGTAAATATGTTTGATGCACGCGTTTGCGAGCGCACACATACAGTCATGCATGCACGCGCGCAACACAAAACACACACACACACACACCCCCCCCAAAAAACACTGAGACATACACAAACACACACACTCACACACACACGACGCACACACGACGCACTCACGATTGCACACACATTCTAACACACACACACAACAAAAAAAACACGCACACACACACACACACACCACACAACACGCACACAACACACACACACACACACACCACACACACACACACACACACACACACACACACACACACACACACACACACACACACACCACACACACACACACACACACACTTTCAAAATAGAATTCTAGCCTCTTGATTAATGACTTCTATTCAACACCTTCCTTCCTTCCTTCCTTCCTTCCTTGCTCTTGTCTCCCCGTCATAAAGAAAATTAATAATCATACACGTTGGCATCCATTCACCATCTTCTGGCCCAGTTTTCCACAGCTCAATGCGTGGCCACGTTTTATTGACATGCGCAATCAAAAGATCTTCAAATCATGCTCAAAACTTTCATCTTAATTCTCCCTTCCGGGTAGAAAATAATATTCTTTTAAAAAAAAAAAACTTCCCCCCCCCTTCAGATCCAAATGTTATAATAGCTTGGAACAAGAAGGGCTAATTTGATCGATTTTGTTTTTTTCAGTGTTACTCAACTAAAATTCTCCATAGCCGTCTTCTTGGCCCAATTATTGATGTACAAAGTAATAGCCACTTGCAAACAATTTTGGCCCAAGCCAAAAGTTTTTTCTGGATCACTGATATAAGCAAAGTATCAAGAAATACATTGAAAAGCTGTAATGGTTTGAATTGTTATGCCTTAATGTTATATGGGAGGGGGTATGCTGCATGAGTAACAGCTTTCCCTCCATACTTACCCAGGCTTTGCGCTCTAGAGCCTAGAGCGCAACTCCATAGTCTTTCCAGACTGACGGACGCATACGAATGTCTATTTATGTTTAAAATGATTGTAGACGTGTGTGTGTGTGTGTGTGTGTGTGTGTGTGTGTGTGTGTGTGTGTGTGTGTGGTGTGTGTGTGTGTGTGTGTGTGTGTGATCTTCAGTTTAATGTCTAATTCATCCTTAGTGATTTTAGACAAATGTGTGTGTGCGTGCGTGCGTGCGTGTGTGCGTGAGTGCATGCGTGCGTGCGTGTGTGTTGTGTGTGTGTGTGTGTGTGTGTGTGTGTGTGTGTGTGTGTGTGTGTGCAGGAGAGATAGAGAGCGAAAGACAGAGACAGAGACACAGAGAGCAAAGCAAGCTCAACCTAAAAAGTGGACAGGCGAAAAAAAACACTGACGCAGAACAGCCTTCAATTGCTCAAACATTCTGTGCAACTTCACAAAGAGAGAGAGAGACATACAGAGATAGAGAGAGACACAGACACACAGAGACAGACTGACAGACAGATAGACAGAAAGAATGAGCAAGATGAATGAGACAAACCAAAGTCTTGTTTCAAACCAAATTCGTCTAACTTGATAAAAGAGTGAAATAATTTTGCACGGTGATTTTTTTTTATATCGACAAAAAAAGATGACCAAAAACCCCAACCTTGTACCAAAGTCTTGTTTAAAATCAAAATTTGGTCTAAATGTTAAAAGAGGATAATAGTGTTGTATGGAAAAGTTTTGTTCATAGACAAAACGAAAAAGAAAAGTTTTGTTCATAGACAAAACTCAAAAGACCATTTTTGTTCATAGACAAAACGCAAAAGACCATTTTTGTTCATAGACAAAACGCAAAAGACCATTTTTGTTCATATACAAAACGAAAAAGAAAAGTTTTGTTCATAGATAAAACGAAAAAGACCATTTTTGTTCATAGACAAAACGCAAAAGACCATTTTTGTTCATAGACAAAACGCAAAAGACCATTTTTGTTCACAGACAAAACGAAAAAGAAAAGTTTTGTTCATAGACAAACCGAAAAGAAAAGAAGGTAAAAACCATCTTGTGTGAATGAAGACGAACAAAGAGCATATCACAAGCTTTTAGCGTCAGAACGTTAAGAGTTGTATTGAACTGTGGTGTCAGTATTGTCTGCATCTAGACACTCCTGGAGTCTTGGCTTAGAATAACAGCATCGCGTTTGTGTAAGAGAGTTGAGGTCCTTCAGTTTCGTCAGACAGGACTTAGGAATTAACCAGGAGGGCTTCAGTGGACAAGCTTCATTCCTTTATGTGTGGGTTTTGTCAACTGTATACAGTGTTAAGTACTACAGCTTGTATAAGATAGGAGAGTAGCCAGTAAAACGTAACTATGTCGTTTGTGGAGTGTGTGTGTGTGTGTGTGTGTGAATAGTGACAGGCAGGAGATTTCAACATGGCCAGGCACACTAGTGCCACACAGTACGGGTACAATACTGTACAATACTGTAAGGTATTACATAGTATGTCCCCATAATTATGTGTGCGAGCAACCTCTCTCTCTCTCTCTCTCTCTCTCTCTCTCTCTCTCTCTCTCTCTCTCTTTCCTCTCTCGTGAGACAAGAAATTGACAGCTGTATAGTTTCCGGGGGCCCGGACTTAGGCTGGGGGACTTGAGTTTGCAGAGGGCCTGAAAATCGCCTGTCACTTTTCATTGGTGCACGTGATCGTCTTTGTTCCCTGACCTCAAACCCCACAGGGGAGACCACTTCAGCTGTCTTCAGTCAAGGCAGTTCAGAAGTCTTCCTGGTCGCCATTTTCCCCTTGCTTTTTTTTTTATTTTTATTTTTTAATTCTTTGGTTGTTAATGTTTCCTTATTTGTTTACTTGTTTGCTTGTTGCCTCAAACATACTCACGGGGACTAGATGTAAAAAAAGGCACATGAGTGCTTATTCCAGTATCCTCGAAATGAAAGAAAGAACAAATAGACAAATACATAAATAGAATAGAACAAAGTAGAATGAAATAAAATGAACAGGATTAAATAAATTTCTATTTAAAAAAGTGTTTGGGTATTGGTTTGGTTTGGTTTGGTTTGCATTGGGGTTGGTTTGTCTGGTGTGTGTGTGTGTGTGTGTGTGTGTGTGGCGTTGGAGGGGTGCCTTTTCTTGGGGAATATTCTTTTTCAGAACATTTGGGGGGCGGGGAGGTTCACATATTTTCTTTTCTTTTCTAAAAATGAATATGGTTTAAACGATAAGCTTATATAAGCTCAAAAACTCCTTTTTACTGACCAAAGATTTGTGTTCAGACTTGATTGGTCAAGACTTTATGTAGTGATGGTTGGTTAGTGTTACAGTTTCTAAAATTGGATAACTCCACTGGGACTCTAGGACAATCAAGCCAACTGGCTAAGAATTTGATTTCCCTTTTTGCTAAATTGAGTGTCTTTGAGCTGCCTGAAAAGAGCTTCA
>CM060337.1:31033613-31043720 GCA_030674155.1 Stramonita haemastoma
GGTAAGTACCCATTTACAGTTGGGTGAACTGGGGAACTGTACTTAAGCTAAGATGCACAAGCGGTCTACCTATCCGCGAAGTAATCACGCTCGACGCTGCTTACCTTTAGTTGGAAGAGAACAATTACTCTGACCTATCCTGTCAGAAGGGGGTAAAAATGTTTCGTGAATGGTTTTTTTTTCCAGATTTGGAATACGGTCGAGAATGTACAACTTTGTGTGGAAAACAAATCGTTTGATGGAAAATTTAATAGGAGGACTTCGATGTGGAGGCTTAACAGAACGAATCTACCCCCTGCATGCGCTCTTGAAGAATAGACCATTACTGCTGGTGACAGTGAAGGCTGTGTTCTCCTCACGGAAATCTCCTATCAGAACCACAGGCCTCTGACAGGGTACTGGTTAGACATCGAAAGTGGAGAACTTTCTTATCTCTTTTTCAGTATCGGTTTTTCTTCTTCTTTTTGTTTTGTTGTTGCTGTTATCACTGTTATTGTTGTTGTTGCTGCTGTTGTTGTGGTTGTTGTTGCTGCTGCTGCTGTTGTTGTTTTTATCGTTTTCGCCTTAACTTTCCAAAAGAGTTACTCGGGTATTGCTCTCAAGACTTGCTCAGCAGGGGTTTTTTCCCTTTAGGATGGTTGTATGTCGTAACCTGGGTCTTTGTAGACATTTTGTCTCTACTGCAATCTGGTCATCATCAATACACCAGTTCATCTCATCCACCCAGTCTGTCTCCTTCTAGACACTCTGCAGGTGTGCAGTGAGTGAGTTTTAGCCAGGCCACTGAAGCCTGCTATAGGGCGTACTTTTCTCCTCCCCCCCCCCCCACTCTTCTACCCCTCTTCTATCATCTCTGCTTTCCCTTTCTAAGGGAAAGTGTCATGTTTGGTCCTCTCCCGTGCTTGTTACTCTGCAGGAGATCTGCCTGCTGGCTTCAGCCAAAATATTTCGCCTTCAGAGTAATTCAGTTTTTGTACAGGATCTTAATTTGCTTCTTTCTCTACATATATTTGGGTTTGGGGAGTGTTTGTGGTTTTTTTTGGGTGGGGGGGTGGGGGGGTCTTTGTTATTGTTCTTGCTTGTTGGGGCTTTTTTTTTTTCCTTGACTACTTTGCTCTAGGGTGTAGTCAGTTTCTGTCTTTCTCTCTTTTTTGTCTTCTGATTCTGTTATCTTTGGTTGATTGATTAGTTGGTTGGCTGGTTGGTTGGTTGGTTGGTTGGTTGGTTGGTTGGTTGGTTGGTTGACTGACTATTTGGTTGGTTGGTTGGTTGATTGGTTGGTTGGTTGGTTGGTGGATAGGTTAGTTGACTGGTTAGTTGGCTGGTTGGTAGATTTTCTCTCTGTCGAACCATTGTCCTGGCTCTACTACTGGCGAACAAAGGACAGTTACTTGTCCATACTGGAATACACAACATGTTGATGTCTTTCCTTAATCGTAAACTTTCAACTTCATTCACTGTCTCGCGTGGTTCAAAGCAGGGGTGGGGGCACTTAAAGTACCCCCTTCCCTCCCCACCCTCCCACCCTTCTTACCCCTCTCCCTGTATTCAATACTAATTCTTTCACCAAATATAAAATAATCGACTGCATTTATTTTATTATTCCTTTCCAAATCCAATTATGTGCTATGGAGGAAAGGAAGGGATGGGGGTGTATATCACGTTGGTTACTTTCTTCAACATAGGCGTTGAAACAGTCATCAACAAGTTTTTATTCTTTCCTTTCTATTTTTTTTTGTTTGTTTTTGGTTTTGAAAAAGAAAATAGTAACTTCTATATCAGCAAAAGACCCGATCTACATTATATTGCTTACATACAGCCCTCAGTTCTAGACTCAAGTGCGTGCTGGTAGAAGAAGGCTATCAAACTAGGAACAGAACTCTTAAGACATTTCTTTTCTCTCTAGCCTAAAGCCGTTGGGGGCAGAGAGGTAGGGGGAGGGGGTTCATCTTTTTCAGATGCCCTGAAGTTGACATGAATGTGTTTTTTGTGTCCTCAAAGAGTTGTGTGGTCAGGAGGCTTGGACATTTTGTGTGATGAAGGAGGGTGTGTCACACAGCTTCACCGTCAATCCATTGCTTAGCATCTTCAGTGGACGTTGGCCAGGCTCCTTGGCTACTACTGCCTTTGTCTCATCCTTACAGGCCTGTTTTCTCCCATTTTTAGACATTGAATACTTGTAAGAATGAGTAGAGAGAGGGGGAGGAGGAGGGAGAGAAAGAGAGAGGGAGAGGGAGAGAGAGAGGGAGGGAGACAGAGACAGAGACACAGACAGACAGACAGACAGGCAGACAGACAGTCACGTTAAAGTCAAGTCAAATAATTTAATGAGCCAGACCATTTGCCCAAGGGAGGGAGAGACAGACATACAGACAGGGACAGAAAGACAGAGAGAATCTTTTTTTTTCATAAATGGCTGTAGGATATGGAAAGAGCAAAGAGAAAACACACAGACAATTGATAAGAATCTAAAGGCAGAACAAACTGACTGAATCCCATCCCACTGTTTTTCTTTTTTCCTCCTGTATTAACTAAGCATTCAGAATAAGTCACAACACTTGGCTTCTCTAGTCCTTATAACATTATCCCACTCTGTGAGGGCTCAAGAGAGGCAAGGCAAGGCATGGCAAAATCTTTTATTCGACGATAATAGATAAGCACTTACGTGCTTTTTTACATCCAGTCCCCGCCTTTTTCAGGGATAACATCAAGAGAAAAAGATAATGAACAATATACTAGACGCAGTACCAAACAGCATACAAGAATAAGGACACTATATAAAATAGGTAATAAAAATGCACTTATTCAGGAGAAAAAATCAGAAGTCAAAATAAAATGATTTTGATTATTAAGGAAAAAATAATAAAAGCGCTAATAGATAAGGAGCAAACAAGAGAACATAATGAAAAAACAGCTGAAACATCAATCTATTACCATCTGTCAAAAGTTATACAAGTGAGAGAGAGAGAGAGAGAGAGAGAGAGAGAGAGAGAGAGAGAGAGAGAGAGAGAGAGAGAGAGAGAGAGAGAGAGAGAACACTGAACACTGAGAGAGAGAGTGAGAGACAGACAGACAGACAGACAGAGACAAACAGACAGACAGACAGACAGATTGCAAGTGGAGTCTTGGGGTACTTTTCTACTGGTTCTTTCTGTGTACAGTTGAAAGTCAGTCTGCTCAGTCTGCAGCTTGCTCTTTTCATTAGTCCACAACAAGAGGCTCCCATCAGCAAACCCTCCTCCCTCCTCTCCCCTCCCTCTCTCCACTCTCCCCTCCCTCCAAGGGCCCCCATGAAAAAAGTAGGCGTATGTGAATACCTACTTTGTAACCTTTCAAAAAAAAAAGTTTCTTCATTCAAAGATTATTTATTATTGTTACTGGTGGGTGAGTCTTTCAATAGTCCGAAGAAAATTTTATTTTTGGTGCAAAGTAATTGCTTCAAAATTTCTCACTACACAAACTAGTAAATTAACCCTTCCCGATTACATTCCACTGGTTTTAATAAAAGTTTGGGGGAGGGGTACCTAAAAACACTTTTTATGTCAACTACTTTCTGTCGATTTGGCTAGCAGGCCGGAGTTTCAGTCACGCCCACAGCCTCGTTTTTGCGCGTCACTCGCAGTTTCAGGTCAGACCCCTCTGCAAATTACTCAGATATAAGCTGAAGTTTTCTTTGCTGACCATTCCATTATATAGCTATAAATGGGATGATCCATAGTCCCATATCGTTTGTGAATCTTGCTACAGTCACAGAAAGAATGAAAGTAATGAATAAAACCTGTGTGAGAAACCCACGGAGGAAGACAAAACAAAAGGAGTAGCAGACCCCACACACTGTGTACTGTATGTGTGTGTGAATAATAAGTGACACCTACATATTAAAATGTTGGTCTGTTGCAAGAAATCATGGAACATATTTGTATCAACTCCAAGACCTCAGCATCACATAAACCACTTTGTCTACTGACCCAGAAAGGTGGAAAGATTAACCATTGCAGTTGTCTGTTAAAAACCAACAAAGTTGCATGTGTGGGGAACTCTGTACATAAGGAATGCCGTCCCATGTACACCAATAAAACAGTTATTGATGCTAGAATTAAGGAGACCTAAGGACAAATATTTCCTGGGAAAAGCAGAAATTTGCAGTCAAGCACTGAAAATAAAAAATGTTTGTTCTGTGAAAAAAAGGGACCCCACCCCCTCCCAGTCAAGCACTGAAAATAAAAAATGTTTGTTCTGTGAAAAAAAAAGGAACCCTACCCCCTGCTTCCCACCCCCTCCCACACTCCACCACCCCCTCCCTCACCCTTCCCCCCCCCACCTCCGCTCCCCCCCCCCTCCCTACAACCCCCTACAACCCTCTCCCTCAACCCCCTCTCCCCAACCCCTCCATCCCCCTCCCCTCCCCCCACCACCCTCCCCCTCCCCACCCCCCTCCCCCCTCCTCCCCACCCCCTCCCTACAACCCCCTACCAACCCTCCCCCTCCCCCCACCCCCCACACCCCTCTCCCCAACCCCCCTCTCCCCAACCCCCTCCCTACCACCCCATACCCCTCCCCTCCCCCTCCCCCCACCACAACCCCCACCACCACCACCACCACCACCCCCCCTCCCCCCTCCCCCTCCATCCCCCTCCCCCCTACCACCCACCCCATCCATCCCCCTCCCCACCCCCCACCCCGCCCCTTCCCCCCTACCACCCACCCCATCCATCCCCCTCCCCACCCCCCACCCCGCCCCTTCCCCTTCCCATACCCTCCCCTCCCCCCTCACCTCCCCCTCCCTCCCCCCACCCCCCCTCCCCCCCTCCCTCCCCCCACCCCCCTCCCCCTCCCCTCCCCCCCCCACCCCCTCCCCTCCTACCACCCCACCCCCGCCATCCCCCACCCCCTCCCTTCCCACCCCCCTACCCTCCCTTCCCACCCCCCACCCCTCCCTTCCCACCCCCCACCCCTCCCTTCCCACCCCACCCCTCCCCCACCTCCCCCTTCCCAAACCCTCCCCCCTCCTCCCCCCCCTTCCCAAACCCTCCCCCCTCCCTCCACCCACCCCCCTCCACCCCCCCTCCACCCACCCCCATCCACCCCCCCCCTTCCCAAACCCTCCCCCTCCCCACCCCCCACCCCGCCCCTTCCCCTTCCCATACCCTTCCCCTTCCCATACCCTCCCCCTCCCCCCTCACCTCCCCCTCCCTCCCCCCACCCCCCCTCCCCCTCCCTCCCCCTCCCTCCCCCCCCCCCCTCCCCCTCCCCCTCCCTCCCCCACCCCCCTCCCCTCCCCCTCCCTCCCCCCACCCCCTCCCCCTCCTACCACCCACCCCCGCCATCCCCCACCCCTCCCTTCCCACCCCCCACCCCTCCCTTCCCACCCCCCACCCCTCCCTTCCCACCCCCCACCCCTCCCCCACCTCCCCCTTCCCAAACCCTCCCCCTCCTCCCCCCCTTCCCAAACCCTCCACCCACCCCCCTCCACCCCCCCTCCACCCACCCCCATCCACCCCCCCCCCTTCCCAAACCCTCCCCCCTACCACCCACCCCTCCCCCACCCTCCTCCCTCCCCCCCTCTCCCCCACCCCACCCCTTCCCCCCCACCCCACCCCTTCCCCTTCCCATACCCTCCCCCTCCCCCCCCTCCCTCCCCCCACCCCCCTCCCTCCCCCCACCCCCCCCCCACCCCCCTCCCCCTCCCTCCCCCCACCCCCCTCCCCCTCCCTCCCCCACCCCCTCCCCTCCTACCACCCACCCCCGCCATCCCCCACCCCTCCCTTCCCACCCCCCTACCCTCCCTTCCCACCCCCCACCCCTCCCTTCCCCCCCCCACCCCTCCCTTCCCACCCCACCCCTCCCCCACCCCCCCTTCCCAAACCCTCCCCCTCCTCCCCCCCTTCCCAAACCCTCCCCCCTCCCTCCACCCACCCCCCTCCACCCCCCCTCCACCCACCCCCCCCTTCCCAAACCTCTCCCCCCTACCACCCACCCCTCCCCCACCCTCCTCCCTCCCCCCTCCCTCCCTCCCCCACCTCCATCCCTCCCCCCCTCTCCCCCACCTCACCCCTTCCCCTTCCCCTTCCCATACCCTCCCCCTCCCCCCTCCCCCCTCCCCCCCCCCACCCCCCTCACCTCCCCCTCCCTCCCCACCCCCCTCCCCTCCTACCAACCCCACCCCCGCCATCCCCCACCCCTCCCTTCCCACCCCCCACCCCTCCCTTCCCACCCCCCACCCCTCCCTTCCCACCCCACCCCTCCCCCACCTCCCCCCTCCTCCCCCCCTTCCCAAACCCTGGATGGATGATGGATGGCAATCCATCATAAAATAAAATTCATCCCCTAAAACAGAAATATTGTATTTTGAACACATTCTTTATTCCTGTGGTATGTTAAGTGTCCATCCTCAGTTGGAAGCTTGTGAAAACTACAACAACAACAACAAAATTGTAAGCATAAACGTATATATTTGGTAGACAAGTTCTATATTTTTCCTGACCAAAATCAATCTTCAAATTTCTATAATAAAGGCGTCTTCTATTATCTCACCGCTCACTTCTCCATTTAATAACATTTTCTATTAAGAAGGCTTTGATATGTGAAATTTTAACTTTGATAGATGAACTTTTAAATACTTGAAGAAAATTAATACTTAAACATAACTGTATCTCCCACAAAGTCAAATCTACTTTGTACTAAAATATATTTTATTCGTATGTAGCCATGCTTATTGAACCAAGTATTTGTCAAGTAAATCTGTCATCATCTGTTAAACACTTGATGGCAGCTTTTCATACTGGAAGTGGAGCAGCTGCATCCAGAAATGCACCATTCCAACAGAGACCAAACAGAGACCAAACTCGACAAGGGATATCTGCCAGTTTCCCCATAAACTAACCCTCTTAGTCCGAACCTAGATTTGACGGGATTGAATAATTGCCCCCTCTAAATCCTAATTTGCTGGGATTTAAACACAACAGATTTTTATCAGGCTGTGATCATCATTAATTGCTACCACATGTCAAAGCTCTATCAAGCTAGAATTAGAAGCCCTGCTGAGAATCTGGACGTAATTGTGGCTGCTGGTATGTACTTAAAAGGAGGAAAAGGCTCGCAAGCATATGTGCCTGACCTGATTTCGTGATGGAATGCAAAATCTAGGGCAGTTTTTGTTCAGAAAATCTGAATGCAAGAGGGCTAAAGGAAAACTATATTTTAAACCTTTAACTGAAACTTATGAAATTATTGCTATATATTCATATCCCCAAATTTCACATCCATACAACAAAACAAGTACAACAATTTTGTGGAATAAATCAAGTGCCACGTTGTATGTAGTTCCATTTGCTGTGCAGTCCTTATCAAGCTAAACATGACTTTAGCAGTTTTATCATAAGCATTTTTCATGCATTACATTTTCATATGCCCATAATTTCACATCAATACAATAAAACACATACAATGATTTTATGTGTACTGAGTTATTTTTGCCCTGCAGTCCTTATCAATTAAACATGACTGAAAGTAGCTTTATGATAAGCATTTGTCTTGCATTTTGCAAAACTAGCACTGCTTCTGAAGTTGATTCCTAGATATTTAAAACTGTTAAGAACTTCAAGGTCTTTTCTGCTATTTGACATAATTATTATTCTTTTCTGTTATTTTACATAATTATTAGGAGATCTCTTGTGGCTGAATGTCATGATTTTGGTTTTCACTAGATTTACAACAAGTTTCTAAAGAGAACAGTAAGTATCCAAAATGTCTAAAGCATCTTGTAACCTTTCTTTGTAGTGGAGAATAAAATGGTATCATGGGATATGTGAAGGTTGGTTGGTGGGTGTGTGGGTCTCTGTAGTAAAAGTTAAACATAACTGGTTAACATTGTGCCATGGGATGAAAGTTAAATATGTAGTGTTTAAGCAATTTGTGATAAAAAAAATTGTTCCAAATCATTGGGAAAGTGTGTGTGTGTGTGCTACTTGATATGAATATTACTTCCCCTCCACAGGCTACATGTCCTTTTAAAGAGTTGCACCCCTTTTAATTATTTGCAGTTGCTTTGTAATCGAGATGAAAGGTTTCATCTGATGGAAATGAAGCATTAGTTTTGATATGAAATTGTAGACTTACTATTGACCTGTGTGAAAGAAGTAGAAGGCAAAAGTAAATGATTGTAGGCCTAGATGTTTTTCAATTTGTGAAGATATAGTACAAGACACCTTTTGAATTTGAAGTTGTTGGTTGAATGATAAGTTGTAAAAATGTGAAGGGAAAAAGTGAAGCTCTGAGTTAGGAAAAGCAGATCCTTAAAGAGGATCTGCCCCAAACTTGTACTGCTCCTCTCTTTGGAGTGATGTGTTGTCTATCTTTCTATGTTTGTGGTAGGGAGAAGCATAGTGGAGGAGGGGGAGGAGGGATGCAGGGAATGGGTGGGGGAGGGAGTGGGGAAGTGGGGTGGAGGATGGGGGGTGGAGGATGGGGGGGTGAGAGTGGAGGGGGAGGAGTGGTTGGGGGGGTGAGGGGGAGGAGGGGGAGAGGGAGGAGGGGGGAGATGGAGGTAGGGGTGGGGAGATGGAGGTAGGGGAGAGGGGAGGAAGGGGGAGGGGGAAGGGGGAGTGGGGGGTGGGAGGGGGGAGGGGGGAGGGGGGGAGGGGGAGGAGGGGGGGAGGGGGAGGAGGGGGGGAGGGGTGGGGGGAGAGGGGAGGGGGGAGGGGGGGGTGGTAGGGGGGAGGGGGGGTGGGGAGAGAGATAGAGGGGGGTGTGGGAGGGGGTGGGAGAGAGTAGAGGGGGGTGGGGGAGGGGGTGGGGGAGGGGGTGGGGGAGGGGGTGGTAGGGGTGGAAGGGGGGGTGGGAGAGAGTAGAGGGGGGTGGGAGAGGGGGGAGGGGGTGGGGAAGGGAGGGGGAGGGGGGGGTGGTAGGGGTGGAAGGGGGGGTGGGAGAGAGTAGAGGGGGGTGGGAGAGGGGGGAGGGGGTGGGAGAGGGAAGGGAGAGGGGTGGTGGAGGAGATGGAGGGAGAGGGGTGGTGGAGGAGATGGAGGGAGGGGGACTGGTGGTTGTGGAGAAGAAGGGGAAGGTGATTGCCTGTTGCCAGTCTTATTGTACACCTACCAAAACATAAACAAGTGAAAAAAATTTTGAACCAATTACTTTTTTGGGTGGGGGGGTGAGAGGGGTGGGGGAGAGGGGGTGGTGGAGGGAGGGGGGGGGGGTGGTGTAGGGGTGGAGGGGGGGTGTGGAGAGAGTAGAGGGGGTGGGAGAGGAGGGGGGGGGGGGGTGAGGGACGGGGGGGAGAGGGGTGGTGGAGGAGTGAGGGAGGGGGACTGGTGGTTGTGGAAGAGAAGGGGAGGTGATTGCCTGTTGCCAGTTTTAAATTGTACACCTACCAAACACATAAACAAGTGAAAAAAATTTTGAACCAATTACTTTTTTGCCAGAGCCCTTTTTTGCCAAAACCTTCCTGGACTACAAAGCAGAGCAGGCTGGTGGTGGAGAGAAAGAATTTTTTTTAAGTGTCTGTCCATCTGTAGATTCCAAACTCCCCGAGATTTCCTGTCCATGGTTTATTCCAAAAGTTGTGTGAAGGCTGGTGGGTGGGTCTGTGGGTCTCTGTAGAGTGTGTCGACAAGTTGCCCATGGTCCGAGACTGCGGGACAAGTGAAGGCTAAGGTGTGGGACAGGTCCCCCTCTCAAGTCACAAAAGAAAATTGGCTGATGAGTATGGAGTGAAGACTGGCGTAGAAACCTTCTGTTGTGATTATCTTTTGTTTTTCTAGGGACTTTCTCATCTTCCTTGAGCACTCAGATAGCAACTTCTGTTGTCTGTCATAATTATCAACAAAAATGCGTTTGCCCTGTGTTAAGCGCCTGACAAGTCAGGTCCTGTGCATCTGACTTTGACATAGGCGAGAATTGTTCTTTTTTTAAGTCTTTCTATGGTAAAAAAAAAAGGGGGGGGAAGAAAAATGGACCATGAAGGCAGAAAATAAACAAAAATGAGGGGACAGGAAAAAAGGAACAAGGCAGTAACAAAGAGAGGGATAGACAGGAGGGATTTTTAGTACAGAACTTCCAGAAGGTGGGGATGGTGTTTTTACTGACAGCTGCCCCCCACCCCTACCT
>CM060337.1:31051320-31070492 GCA_030674155.1 Stramonita haemastoma
GTACACTTTACAATCAGAGAAAGAGAGAGAGAGCGGTTTTATTTATTTCTTTCTTTATTTATTCTTTCATATCGAGGATAATGGAATAAGCACTCATGAGGGTTTTTTTCATCCAGTCCCCCTGTGTATGCAGTTTTGTAAATTTTGTCATCTGTTCACACTGGCACACGATGGCCTACTTTTACAAATAAGTCAGAGAGAGAGAGAGAGAGAGAGAGAGAGGAGAGAGAGAGAGAGAGAGAGGGTGAGTGAGTGTGTTGTGTGTGTGTGTGTGCGCGTGAGAGAGAGAGAGAGATGACAGACAGACAGACTGACATACATTTGCACAGAGGGAGATATACACTTTTAGGCAGTACAAGCAAGCTTCAGATTGGCCCACCCTCAAAGGCCAGGCACTGAGGGAGACAAAGAAGCTCCGTGGGCGTATAGCAAGACAGAGCAGCCAGAAAATACAACGACCTCTGTAAATTTGGCTTTAGAGGAGGAAAAGACACGCCACTTGAAGGATGGCTAGGCTTGTTGCTTCACCTGTTGCAGTTCAACTGGAGACCATATTATGACATTCACAAAGGAACACTGCGCAGAAGCGTCACTTTCGATTTCCTCCTCATGGGTAAGTGGCTGATAAAAGATGGTGGAGTAGAGTCAAAATGACATCTCCAAGGACAACATCGTACGCTGGAACTTTCTCGTTTCGTCTGCTTATTTTTACTTTATTTCTTGAATTTGTTCTAGTGGACTAATAATTATGAAACGGTTAGATTCAGATAGTTGGTACTTGAGTATTGCCAAGTTAAGAGGGCAAGTACTCTTGGTTGTATGATTAGTTTTGAAATAATGGCAACCAAATTGTCTTTATAGGTTTTGTTACCCTAGTGTTTTGGGGGATGAGACAGCTCAATGGTCAGAGCACTCGCTTTCCCGAAGATAAGGTTAAACAGCATCCAGTGTGGTTACAAAGTGGATGGGTGACCATTTGCGTGCCTTGGCTTCAAGTAGGTAGGACCACTCATTTTTTCAGATGTCATAGAATTTGATGTTTGTCATCTCAAATGAAAGATAGTAGCAAGATCAAGAAGCATGCAAAATTTCATATCATTACCTTAGACGGTTTTTGAGATATACCACTTAAAAAATTTTCAGATGGGATAAAAATGTCATTTCGTTATTTAAAGCCTTATTTGGACATCTCCCTCATGCTTATTATGAACCTGACAGTGCTGAAACTAGTTTTATATTGTTTTATGCTACTTTGAAGAAACAAATATCTAAAAAGCAGAAAAATAAGTCAAAGGAAACAAATGGAATTTTACATCAAAATCAGAGAAAAATTCTAAAAATAGCTCGCGAATTGAGCTGAAAGGGGTACTTTACCCTCATGTAAAAATCTCAAGAATGCCTAAAAGTGTCTAAGATCTATATTACAGCTTGTACTTACTACTCAGATGCTATGTATTTTTTTTTAGAAGCTAAAAATCATGTAGAGGCAAACTGCAGTCATCCAAAACACCCCTATGACAACAATTTGTGAAGCATAAAACCTGTCCAAATAATAACACAAAACCAGCCCATAGGCATATCATCATATCTCAGCTTCTAATTGACTGACAGAAATGGTAAACCTATCAAAATGTTTGTCTTTAAACAGTGAGTCTTTTTAAAGGGCATTCGAAGTGATTCTGGTCCCCCCTCCCCTCTTCTTCCCTCCCCCTCCCCCCCCCCCCCCCCCCCTCAATAGGCATTATCATCATATCTCAGCTTCTAATTGACTGACAGAAATGGTACACCTATCAAAATATTTGTCTTTAAATAGTGAGTCTTTTTAAAGGGCATTCCAAGTGATTCTGGTTCCCCCCCTCCACTTCCCCCCCCCCCCCCCCTCAATAGGCATTAACATCATATCTCAGCTTCTAATTGACTGATAGAAATGGTACACCTATCAAAATATTTGTCTTGAAACAGTGAGTCTTTTTAAAGAGCATTCCAAGTTATTCTGGTCCCCCCCCACTCAGCCCCCTCCCCCTAATAGGCATTAACATCATATATGTTTCTAATTGACTGACAAAAATGGTACACCTATCAAAATGTTTGTCTTGAAACAATGCGCATGTCTTTATAAGGCCATTCCAAGTGATTCTGTTTGTTTTTTCCCCTAACCCCCCTCCCCCCCCCCCCCCTTTGTCTTGTCAAGCATCTTCTGTACAATATATCATAGGTGTACTCATGTGATCATCTGTGTTCTTTTATTTTATTTTATTTTTTTAGGTTTCTGGTGAGCTTACATGTTGCATTGTGATGTTGCATGTATCCTTTTTGTGCCCAGTGATTTTAACCTTTGCATAGTTTCTTCCTAAATATATCACAGACCTCCTAGACCTCTGCTGAAATATCTTTCACTGTGTGACATACTGTTGCAATGCCTGTATGAAATAGACTTATTAGTGTTGTATTTTTTAATACTTTTCTTGTACAATTAAAAATGCAAATTTGGACATTTTTGTGAGTTGCCTAATCTGTGTGTATTCTTAGTGTCTGTACATTTTATTTAAGTGTGCATACATGCAAGTATGAATTGTAGAGGTATGAGTGTGTGTGTGTGTGTGTGTGTGTGTGTGTGTGTGTGTGTGTGTGTGTGTGTGTGTGTGTGTGTGTGTGTGATAAAAATTAGTATTGAATAGGCTTGTTTGTGCACAATAAAATCATTACAAAGTTTTCAGTTTTTCTTGTGTTTTTTTTCTTTCTAACTGCATGTTTGGTGAAACAAAACAACTTAATGAAAAAGAAGTGAAGAAAGTTCATGCACTGTTTAAAATGTGAAACCAACAGAGAGAACAAAGTTTTACTCAATTTGATTAGCACTTGTATGCTCTGATTAAAAATAAAAAAAAAAGTTTTGTTTTGCATGAATTTAAATGGATGCATTTAGGAGTGATTTCTAATCGTTAAATCACTATTTCTGTTAAAAATGCGGTCTTACATGCACACAGACACAACAAACGGTAAACAAAATCGGCCAAATCTCTATTAGAAATTAGATCTAGGCAAGAGTTATCATTCTTGCATTTGTTTTCACGATGTTTCGTCGAACATTTCGGCACGATATAACAAAGTACAGATCCTAAGAAAAAAAAAACACTACTAGAAACTATTTAGAATAGAATCATCACCCTCATTTATTGTTATAATAGAAAAATTTCATGCGAGCTCATAAATTCTGAGAGCACCCTTCGATGACCTAGTTCTTCGCTCCCTGCATCCCAGTCCGGGATAAACTTGCGATCAACGATAAGTTTTAAAATCTAAAATCATCGAGATTCGATAGTAACTACGTACAGAATAAAAGCACAGCATTTACTTCTTTAGATGTGAGTGTAAATGCGCTGTACACATCGAAAATCTCTATCGACGTTCGCAAGTCTGAAGCATCTATGTGTAGACTCGCTAAGGCCGCCATTTTGGTCAATTAGAAGGGGGGTGCTGTATGCAAATGAGAATCAGACGTCATTTAACGGAAATAACAGATAAACTGAAATGAGGTTTTTGTTCTTGAAAAAACGAGCTTTTTAACGCTGTGTTGGATTTTTTTGTACGATTAATAGGGAAATTTCTACGACTTCCGAAAAATGTAGGGAATTTTTAAACGCATTATACTGTATTTTAAAAAAACTTCACTAAAGTGTCTCTCATATAATCGGTTAGTGGAGAGTTTCTTCTTTCCAATGGTATGCGCTATGAATAGGTTTGTATAGTGAAGGGGTGACAGATCGTGTTGGAAGACGAAGCACGAAAATTCACCGAGTCGCGTTTTCAGCCAGTGAGGCTCCGGTAGCGGCGAGTTTTTAAGTTTATTACCGATATCAAATCATCGCTCGCACTTATCCAGTCATCATTCTTGCAAAATGATATTACAGACGTTAAGTTAATGCATTAAACTTTTTACTAGTATATTTTTTTTTTAGCTTTCTTTTAGATTTGGATGGAGAAATTTGGGTGCAAAGTAGATCTAATTTGCCACTTTCCGCTACGCTTTACTCATTAGCGGCTGCCGTTGTCCTACCTACTTCAAGTACAGTCTCTCAGTTCACCCAGCTGTAAATGCTTACTTGCCCACTTTAGGGTCAGGGAAGGTAAAACAGCGAGGGAGAGGAGATGGGCGCCGCCCTCAATATGCTGCCCCCTAGAGAAGCTGAGATCTCTGACGCCTCACTCCCCTACGACCACATAGGTTATGGGATACCTTTTGCTCTAGATTTATATACAAACCGAAATTTGAAAGTCCAGGGAAACAAAAGATAACTGCATTTTAACGAAAGAATTACACACAAAAGGTTATCACTTCAACAGGTGGGGTGCCTTTGCTAGTTTTTTGGGCCTAACGAGGGTTTCCTTTTGGTTTTGGTTTTGCTGCCTTATCTTCCAGGACGTTTCTGTCCCTCTGTTCCAACACCACTCACCCCAATCACCTCAATCTCCTCGCCACAGCCACACCCAGATTCGTTATGTCGCTTCCTCTGGTTAGGGAGTCTACAGGGATCCCGTCAATATCAGGCCGCCGTGGCGCCACCAACCAGAGGGGCCCTGTAGTGCTACTTTATCACGTTGGTGGTGTTCAGTAGTACCAGTTTTGAGCTAACATAGAGCCTGATGGGCTTTTGAGCCTGAAAATGTAAACCTGTATAACATTTCATATCAGCTCACTGGTTTCTGATCTGGGGAAAAATCTGGATGAGGTGTAATACTGTAGTGATCAGAAGCTGTCTTCCTCAATCTGAACGCTACAACTAGGAGTTCATGGCCATATTGAAAGCCACATCAACAAGCACATGCTAAGAATTAGAAAACGACAACAACAACATCAACAAAAACAAACAACGACAACAACAACATCAACAACAAACAACAAAAACAACGACAACAACAACAACAGCCACAACAATACCCCTAAAGAGACGTGAGAATCTGCGCAACAATTTGCGTGTCAGAATAAATTAGGAGAATTGGTCCATTATCAGGGGGTCTCTACCAAGGGAGATAAGAAAGATCCCGAGGTCACGCGCCAACACGGGACACGCGGACGAGAAAGCAGGAGACATGCAAATGGGGTAAGGCAGAACCGAACATGGTGGGGAGGGAGAGAGATAATGTGGACAGGCATTAGGTTGTCCAGTACATATATATAGAAAGATGGGGGTAACAAATGGACACTGTCATGTCCATTTCGTCTCCTAGATTGTATACATACAAAGTGAAGAGGACGGAGCAAGAACAGTCCATTTCAGGTTCAATACACCAACACGAAAAATGTCTATTGGAAAATCTTTCTTTTTTTGTTGAATAATTTGTCATCCATACCACCAATTGTCACTGTCCTGCTCTTCTTGGAAAGTTGGATACATCATTAATGGATGTGCAAGATGTAATGCAGGTGTCCACACACGGAGACTGGATCTATAGTTTCCACCGGAAGGGCTTTTAAAAAATCTTCTATCTTTTTATATCCAGGATAACAGAATAAGCACGCATGTGCTTTTTGATATCCAGTCCCCGTGTGTATGCAGTTTTGTAAATCTTATCATCTGTTCCCATCGGCACACAATGGCCTACTCTTACGAAAAGAGGAACAAGATTTAACGTGTGGGCAAGATATTCTGCGTGCGTTCGCACACGGGGCCTCGGTTTATAGTCTCGTCCGAAGGACTTGTGGGGAGAGTGGAGTCAGCACTGATGTTAACTCCACGGGAAAAATCCCCTCGAACGGGATTCGAACCTGGGTCGTCACTTGAAGGAATGGAGTTGGAACAACCGTTACTAAGGTAATGCTCCAACTTTCACTTCCGGGTCAAGAAAATGGTTTGCTCATTTTTACAGATTTTGTTTTAAGAGTTTAAAAAAATTGCAGTTTCTGGGATTGAGAACTTAGAGCAATAGCAGGCAGTCATAAAAAAAAGTTGGAAATAATCATCAGATGAGGATTATTTGTGTTCCTACAGTGTTGACTTAACGCAAACATATCGTGGTTAGGCAGCTAGCAGACGACAAAGGACTGGGGGGGTACAGTGTGTGCTGAAAAAATAGTAAACATAGAATACTACCAAAACTAGCAAATCAATTTGTGCAAAATCACATGAGATTTTGAGTCAGATTCTTGTCTTTCACAAAAAGTGGGTTTTATTTCTGATGATGCCTTGGTATATGCAGTATAAATGCTAGAGTGATACAGGAAAACACACAAAAAAGTGGCAACACTTATAGGTGGTGTGTAATCTGATCGAGGAAGCCTAGCCCTGTCTAATGGACAACGCCCCCCTCTAATGGAA
The DNA here is from genome assembly GCA_030674155.1 of Stramonita haemastoma. Lineage (NCBI taxonomy): Eukaryota > Metazoa > Mollusca > Gastropoda > Neogastropoda > Muricidae > Stramonita > Stramonita haemastoma. The sequence goes on from CM060337.1 coordinate 31,057,638, forward strand.
CCGTCAAGTCACAAGTCTGATGCTCCAGTCACCAGGCTTATTTGTTCCCTCCCCCCCCCCCTCCACCCACACTTCTCTTTTCCAGCTGTATTTAGTCCCTCTGTGATAGCAGTGCCTGCATCTGACCAAACAAAATGAGACGGGAGTTTTACAGCCAGTAAAACAAAATGTGTGATGCAGGTATTGCCGTAATAAGGTACTTTATGGTGTTATTCTGGCAATATCTTTGATGCAATCAAGTCTTTTTCTGTGTGATATAATTAAGCAAATTTCTGCAAGGATGATAAGCATATAATTTTAATCGCATATAATTTTAATCGACTATGCAGTTTGCGCAATACACATAATCATTATATGACATCTATAGCTAGTCCTATCAAGCATTTTGTTTCAAGCAGTTAAATCACTGGGTTTGGTTAAGGTGGGTTTTTTCGCTACAAAGGTCTCAGTCACTTTTATGGGTGGCTTTTATTTTTGTGTCGTTGTAACGTTACAAAAGAGTTACATTTTGGTATTATGACTGACCGTACAGTGGGTTGGTCTTGGGTTTTGTAGTCACCGTTATTTTTTTTTCACACCAAATGCTGAGATAGGGTTAAAACAAACTGAAACCCGTTTAGCACACCCCTTTACAGTTCAGGATTCCCAGTTTAGAAACACAATCAAGTTAGTGTAATGGGGAGGCCATTGCCTAGTCTAGACTTCTGAAATACTGGCTACCTGGCGCAGAAACTTGAAACTCACGCGCATAAAACGTTAAGTTGTATAATGTTTAACAGTAACTTCGTGTGGTATGGTACATTTTTTTGCAGAGTTCTATGCCAGTGGTGTAAGGCTATTAAGTAGCTTTGTGTTGTACTCTGTGTCAGAATTCGCGTTCTTTGAGCGGTTTATTAGTGTTATGGGTTGGGAAGAGAACGCGTGTAGGCATTTAGACATAGTCAGGGGTAGGAGCGGGATGGCCTAGTGGTTAAAGCGTTGGGCCAGTGATCTGACAGCCTGGGTTCAAGCCATCACCACGGCACCTGATCGAGGGAATTTACGCCCTGAAGTCAACATCTACACTGACTAAACTCCCATGAAAGTCCTTCAGATGATACTGTAAACTTTACATCCCGTGTGAGGACGCATGCAGAACATCTTGCGCACACGTTAAAGACCCGTGCCTCCTTTCCGAAGAGTAGGCCATTTTTGCCCTGGTAGAGACGGATGACAAAACGGAATAAATGCACGCATACTAGTATTGTGTCTGGATACTATCCACAAAGTCGGAATGCAGCTACCTTAAAAACGGTTGCATACACAAAATTTCGTCATTGGTGGTCTCGGAGCTCTAGCCCAGGAATGAACCACAGAAAACAAAAAAAAGAAAGAAATAGGTCCCAAAGGCAGAAGAGATGAAGGAGAGAATGCTGGGCGATGTTTTGATAAATGACCAGTGATCCTGTGATCAAGGTGATGAGAAAAGATAACGTGTCTCTCTTGAGAACCGTTTCTCCATATCAAACAAAGGTCACGACCGAAACAAAGTGGGTGATATGGGTGAAGAGAGAAGCTGAAACGCTTTGACATCGCAGACCCTTTGCTTGTAGCCTTGTTTCGTTTACAGAAAATTGTCTGTGGATGATGTTTGTGGTGGCTGAAAACAGTCACGAAGAAGAAGCATGAATAAAGACATCAGAACAAACATAAGATATTTTACTATAACAAACAGACTTTTGCTTCTTCCAACGCTCAGACAACTTTTATTGTCTGTCGTATGAGCAAACATGTGTTGCTTTTCCATTAAGCGCTTGACAAGTCAGGCCCAGTGCTTCCGACTTCGGCCTGGTAGAGAATTATTTTTAAAGTCTTTCTGGGGAAAAAGGCAGGAGAATAGACCAAGAAGGAAGAAGATAAACAAGAAGGGGGAGTAACAGGAAGAAAAGAGACAAGGCCAGAAACAAAGAGAGGGAGAGAAAAGAGGGAATTCCCAGCAGAGAAGTTTCAGAAGGTAGCAATGGTATTTATTCTACAAATACAATTTATTTGTTTTACAATTTATCATTCAAATACAATTGCAGACAGGAACAGAAAAAATGGGTAGGCACTGCACTTGTGGCGATGCGCTCTCCCCGGGGTGAGCAGCCCGAATTTCACGCAGAGAAATCTGCTGTGACATAAAGTGGTATAAACAAATAGATAAATTCTGACAGACCCCCAAGCATCCCCACAGGGGAGTAACGAATAGATGAGTTGTGGCATTGGTATGACAAGTGTTTGAAGAAAGGATTTGACAAGAGGTGAAGTCTTGAATCATAGCACTCTTGTTCTTGTTGCCTGTCTTCATAATACTGAGCACAACATTTCTCAAACACTTCCAAACAACAGTACCATGTTTGTGTCTTAAATACAGCACAAGAAAGATGGGAACAAGAAAGAAAAACAAAAATACCATATCTACATATCAATATCAATATCAACTTTCCTCTCGTTGAGGACAAAGAAAGAAACAAAGAGACATACATACATACATACATACATACATACATACATACATACATACATACATACATACATACATACATACATACATACATACATGCATTACATACATTACATATATTACATGCATACATACATACATACATACATACATACATACATACATACATACATACATACATACATACATACATACATACATACATACATACATACATACATACATTACATATATGCACGCATGCATAATTATACACATTCAAAGAAACAAATACACATGCACTCATGCACGCATCCATGTATCCATCATCTATCCACCCACCCATCCATCCATTCATACATCCATCCATTTATCCAGACACACATACACACACCATACACACATTCACACATACACACACATACATACATACATACATACATACCACACACACACACACACACACACATAAATACATACATACATACATACATACATACATACATACATACATACATACATACATACATACATACATACATACATACATACATACATACATACATACACACACATACACACATACATACACACTCACACACATACATAAATACAGCCATAAAGACTGACAGACACACAAATATTCAGACAGGCAGATTGACAGACACACAAATATTCAGACAGGCATACAGACAGACAGAGAAAAGAGCTTGTAATTGTGAGAACGGTTTTCCTTTTCTTCTTTCCTCCACTTTCGACAAAGTCAGATGCATTAACTACCAGTGCACACAGTTTATGAACCATTTGCGTCACAGAAAATGTGAGACGGGTGGAACAAAACAGACAGCAAAGCAGCAAACATATCCAACAGTAAAGCACAAAACACCAAAAGATAGCCACACACACACAGGGCCGGCCATGCTTCTATATGAAAATAAACACAAGAGATCCCAAGGCAGCAGATTAATGAGAAAAGAGTGTGCAGTGTTGTGTCAGCTAATTACTCATCCATTGATTGAAGAGGGGATGAGGAAAAACACCACGACAGAAACAGATTAAGTGCCGGGGCAAAAGGCAGCTGAAACGGTTTGCCGCCGTGGCAAAGACTTTTGCTTCTGGGCCTATTTCTTTCATATTCATTGTCTGCGAAGGATTTTCATCATGATCAAAAAGTAAAAGGAGAAATGGATACCTGTCAAGAACAAAAGTTAAGATGTAGGTATAGCAAAAAGGTTGGAGTTATATGTACAAAAAAAACCAAGAAAGAAAAGAGACTGCAGTTACCAAAAAAGGGGGCAGTGAAGCCTTAAGCCAATCATTTTTGGGGTCTTTAGATATTGAACACACAGTTTGTCAAACACGTCTAGAAGATAGTGTAATGCGTTACATGCTACATGAAAAAAATGTTAAAATGAGATGTCACGATGTTTTGTCTGCAAACCATTTTTTGGGTGGTAAATATGTCTAACAGAATACCACACATTTCACTGAGAGCAGAGAGACAGTTTAAGATAACCTTAGCGGATGTCAAGGCAAGGCAGGGTAGGGCAGGGCAGGGTAAGGCAAGGCAAGCAAGGCAGAGCAAGGCAAGGCATGAAATTGCAAGGCAAGGTAAGGCAAGGCAAGGCAGGGCAAGGCAAGGCAGGGCAGGGCAGGGCAGGGCAGGGCAGGACAGGGCAAGACAAGGCAGGGCAAGGCAGGACAGGGCAAGACAAGGCAGGGCAAGGCAAGGCAGGGCAGGGCAAGGCAAGGCAAGGAAGGGCAAGGCAAGGCAGGGCAGGGCGAGGCAAGGCAAGGCAAGGCAGGGCAAGGAAGGGCAAGGCAAGGTAGGGGAGGGCAGGGCAAGGAAGGGCAAGGCAAGGTAGGGGAGGGCAGGGCAAGGCAAGGCAAGGCAGGGCAAGGAAGGGCAAGGCAAGGTAGGGGAGGGCAGGGCAAGGAAGGGCAAGGCAAGGTAGGGGAGGGCAGGGCAAGGCAAGGCAAGGCAGGGCAAGGAAGGGGAGGGCAGGGCAAGGCAAGGTAGGGGAGGGCAGGGCAAGGCAAGGCAAGGCAGGGCAAGGAAGGGGAGGGCAGGGCAAGGCAAGGTAGGGGAGGGCAGGGCAAGGCAAGGCAAGGCAGGGCAAGGAAGGGGAGGGCAGGGCAAGGCAAGGCAGAGCAGGTGGAAGAGATGAGCACATGGGGTTGGCGATATTGCGACATGGATGGTTCGACCAGAGTTTAAGTGAAATGAGAAAAAAAAATTGATGGGCTTCCTTGAGAATCCACTATTCCCCATAAAACAAACTCTGTGACAGAAACTAACTGGGTTATGGGTAAAGAGGCTTCTGAACGTATTTGACATCGCAGCATTCATACATGCATACATACATGCTACATACATACATACATACATACATACATACATACATACATACATACATACATACATACATACATACATACATACATGCATGCATGCATGCATGCATGCATGCATGCAGACAGACAGACAGACAGACAGACAGACAGACCATACAGACATACAGACATACATACATACATACATACATACATACATACATACATGTCATACGTTCCCACCGGCACACAATGTCCTACTCTTACGAAAAGCGGAACAGGATTTAACGTGTGCGCAAGGCCAGACCTCCACACAATACAAGGCAGTGTAGCAGGAAGAGGAAGCGCGGTAAACACTGTGACAAATCATCAGTCATCCAGTGATGAGGCGGAATGAGAAAAAACAGGCCTCCCTTGAGCATCGCCCCTCCGTCCAAAACAAGCTTAATGGCGGGAATAAATTGGGTTAGGGGTGAAGAGGCAGCTGAAACGATCTGACATTGTAATCAATTTGTTTCTGGGCCCTGTTTCTGTCATAGAAATTGCCTGTGAAGGGTTTTTTGTGGGCGACCAAAAAGTCATGGAGAAAATGAATACGGGGTAAAGAGAGGAAAATAAGGGTCATTTGTAGGGAATTGGTAAGTTTGTGTGTGGCCTTGTGCAAAAGCATTTTGAAGACTGGATTTCTAACCAAGAGGTGAAGCCTTGATGTTATCTCTCTCGAGAATATTAAACCTAGTATTTACACACACTTCCAGAGCAAAATGGCATCGAATGTTTTAAATACAGCACATAAAAACACACAAACGATAGATCACAGGTTTGGGGGTTTCAAAATCATGTTTTAAAAGAATATGCATAACAGCCAATAATGTAATGTTACTCTCACTGAAAACAAAGAGACAGCCATGACCCAAAAGAACAGACGTCAGAGCAGAAAAGGTGGAATGATGATCGTAGTTGACGACATTTATTGTGACGGATGATGTGACATCCAGTGATTTTAAGCAAGGAATTTTTGTTTAATCAAAAACCTATCTCCCTGGACAATCGTGGGTCATTTTAAAACAAACCGTCCAACATATAAAATAAATTGAATTATGTGAGAGAAGGCAGCTGTGTTTGACATCACACAAAAAAAATTCTTTCTTGGCGTTTCTTAGACGTACCCTGTCTGTGAAGAGTATTGGTGATGATTCAAAGAGCCAGAGAGAAGTGGAAGGATTTATCTTTAGCAGGAATAAGTGTGCGGAGACATACAGCTTTAGCACGGGTTGTGGCCTTTCCACAGGAAAGGGCTGGTCAGGGACAAAGGAAATGAACACGGTTGGAAACCCAAATGTCTTTCTGACTCTTTCCTGGTTATCTTTCTTGTAACATTGATTCAGATACTTGGGAAAAATAGATTTGCTATATCTATAGGAGAGTAGGGGGGGGGGGGGGGGGGGGGGGGGCTTTCAGTAGAAAGTGAGATGGATTGCTTAGAAAAATACAGTTTTTTAAAAAGAAAAATGGAAGATTCAGGGCTGGTCACAAAATGTGAAAAATAAATAGACATGATTAGAAACGTTGTCATATTTTTAATGTTAATATTTGGCTTTCCTCCCACGTGTAGCTATTTTCTTGTTGAGCTCATCTCTCTCATCCATACAGCTTTGGTAATAAATAAATAAATGTGAAGGTCATATGCATGTACACACGTGTCAGTGTGTGTGTGTGTGTGTGTGTGTGTGTGTTGTGTGTGTGTGTGGTGTGTGGGTGTGTGTGTGTGTGTGTGTGTGTGTGTGTGTGTGGTGCGTGATCGATACAGTTGAATTTGGTTTTGTAGAGGAAACAATATAACAGACAACCAAAATTTGATATCTAGCGCAGATGTAGATGCAAATAGGCATGCAGTTGTACACGCAAACGAACAAAATCAGAAGAGAACAAAAAGCTTCTGTGTATACGTCAGACAAACATAGAACTGGACTAAAATCATCGAGAAGAGAAGATCAAATCTACCCCTTAAAATAAAAAACCAAGCCTAGAAAGTTCCTAAAGAATCTTTTTAAAGTTTGACATGACGCTTATCAACAAATACATAGTGTTTTAACTACTTTCAGAGTGATACATATATGCCATAATAGTCTCGATAATAACTACAGCGAAAAAATGCAGGGGAAAGTATTTATCAAAACAAAAGCAGAATTGAGTTAAAGACCAAAATAGACTGGAGCTATAGTTCGAAGATTCAGCAGATACCATATCAGTCTAGGAGTTTCACATCATCTGGTTTTGTGGCTTTAAAAAAATGCCAGTTGCTTTAAGATTGTCTTCAAGCTTATTTGGTTATTGCCTTACAAACAGCAAAAAAAAATGCTAGCAAGTGACTTTTTGTCTCTCAGTCTGCATTTTTCCCATATTGCTCTCTCTCTCTCTCTCTCTCTCTCTCTCTCTCTCTCTCTCTCTCTCCTCTCTCTTCCTCTCCCTCTCTCTCTCTCTCTCTCTGTCTCTGTCTCTCTCCTCTTCGCGTCTACATGTTTTTTTTAATTATGATATATTTTGAATCAGTTTCCATTTCATGTGAATTTTTTTTCTGGTCAGTAACAATGAGCGTAAACGATTTAATGTATCCTGACTATTCGTAGTGGCTATACTGCTTATTTTGTATGGAGAGCACTTGCCTTCCAAACAAGAGTTTCAGCTTTTTCATGAAAAGAAATATGTCCCTCTCTTTCCGTTTTTTCTATTTTATCTTTTTAATTTTTTTTTTCTTTTGTTTGTACAAACACACCTATCTTTCGCTTGCTTCTTTCTGTCACTTTGTTTGTGTCTTTCCTTTCTTGTTTTTGTTAGTTTCTTCTCTCCGTCTTTTAAAGAAAGCTATTTGGTTTTTGCTTTACTGTGAAGAATTTTCTTCAATTATGACTTGTCTATTATTGTTTTCTTATTTGCTAAGAAAAATCAGGGTGTTTTTTATCTTAGCCGCTTTTTTTCTTTTACTCCACATGTTCTAACTTATTCATCACATTTAGCAAAGAGACAACTTTTCTGTTTCCATTGCAGAAACCCTCAGTCTTGATACGGTCAAAGTAATCTTTACATTGTTTCGCACTTTTCGTACACATGTAAGCTTCTCTGTTCTTTAGTTTATTTACGGTGCTATTTGACAAACAAGTTATTTGCCTGTTTTTTCTCTTGTGCAACATCCTAACATCTCTAAACATAGGCTCATAATTAAGTGGCTGGAGAGAGAGAGAGAGAGAGAGAGAGAGAGATGAGAGAGAGAGAGAGAGAGAGAGAGAGAGAGAGAGAGAGAGAGAGAGAGAGAGAGAGAGGGAGGGAGGGAGGGAGGGAGGGAGAGGGACAGACAGACAGACAGACAGACAGACAGACAGACATAGACAAAGAGAGACAGAGACAAGACGAACAGACAGACAGACAGACAGACAGACAGACAGACAGAGATTATCTTACTTCCAGTCCCGATGTGTATGCGATTTTGTAAATTTTGTCATTCATTCCCACGGCCACACATGGCCTGATCTTCCTAAAGGCAGAAGCAGTTTTAACGTGTGTGCAAGATGTTCTTGCGTGCTTGCATTTGCACCTGGGCTCTGATTTATAGTCTCATCTGAAGGACTTTCTGGGGTGTGGAGTCGGCACTAATGGTAACACCAGGAGGAAAATCCCACTGAAAACACCGGGTATTTCGGTGGTGGCTGGAACATGGGCTTCAAATCAGAGCGCAACACACAATGCTTTAACCATCAGGATACCCGGGCCCGTCCCCAGAGAGAGAGACAAAGCAGAGTGAGACAGAGAGAGGGTCAGAAACAGGCAGAGACAGGCAGTCAGGCAGTCAGACAGACAAATAATTGTTTTTCAATTGTTGTCTTCAGTCAATATACTGAAAATGTTTCCACCCCCCAAAAAAAATCAGACTACCCATTCTTCTTCCCTCCGTCTGACAGGCGTCACAGTTACCAGAACACAAGCACACCAGGTAGTACACCACAGTCATTTTTAAAAAAATCTTTATTCTATTCTTTTATATCGAGGATAATGGGGTAAAACACTCTTGTGCTTTTTTACATCCAGTCCCAGGGTGCATGCAGTTTTGTAAATCTTGTCATCAGTTCCCACCAGCACACGATGGCCTACTCTTACGAAAAGCGGAACAGGATTTAACGTGTGCGCAAGATGTTCTGCGTGCGTTCACACACGGGGCCTCGGTTTATAGTCTCATCCGAATGACTTTGGGGGAGAGTAGAGTCATCACTGATGTTAACTGATGTTAACTCCAGGAGAAAAATCTCCTCGAACGGAAATCGAACCCGGTGTCAAATTGCGAGCGCAATGTTCTGACCACTAGACTATCCCGTCCCCACAGAACAGGAGCACACCAGGGTACATCCCAGTCAGGCAGTCAGGATGTTCACTTTGTCCGGCCCTCGTTCACTTCTGCCCCCATTCCCTCCCTTCCTTGTCTATACATCTTGACCACCTTCCAGTGACCAGTGGCCGCATCCCCCTCTCCCCCCCCCCCCCCCCCACCCCCCACTGACCTCTGGTCAAGGGTCAGCTGTCTCTGAGGACTGCTTTAGCACTATGTCCAGTCCTCATCTCCTGTCCATGGACTGCAGGGAAAAGGAATGGAGCTGACAGTGTCCATCTCTTTCCATGTCTGTCTCCTTTTTGCAGTACAAACCCCCAGGTGTTGAGCCACGAAATGAGAGTCTTTAATCTTCCTCTGAGTGGAGGAAGCTGGTTGCAGAATCTTCAGTTAGTGCCCCCACGGGATTACGGGACAGGTGAAGGTGAAGGTGAATCTTCCTCTGGGTTAATTGCACCTCTTTACCTGTTTCAGGTTTGTGTTTTTCTCCTTCATTCTGTACTGTGTTTATTTTGTTCTTTTATTTATTTTTGTTTATTAAAGGATAATGGAATAAGCTCTAGTGTTGTTGGGTTTTTTTTACCCAGCCCCTGTGTACATGCAGTTTTTTTTAATAAATGATGTGAAAAATTTATTGACAGACTAATCATCCAATACAAAAAAAATTTCATGGCAGGGACCATATCTAAGTACCCCATTCATCGGTGATGGATAGTATGGTGATTAGAGCAATGAGCAAAACCCAGCAGTACTAAAACCTTCATTAATAAAGCCTACAGAGCCCATGTGCCAGAACTACTCACTCTTCTTACTAATGGACCCCCAGAGAGGGGGTGAAAAAATGTGTCCTTATTCTGATCTATCTAACCTTCTTGGGACATTTCTTGTTTCTTGCCCCTTTACAAACACACTGTACGCACGCATGCGCGCATACACACACAACAACACACACACACACACACACACACACACACACACACACACACACACACACACACACAACACACACACACACACATGCCCATGCATACACACGCATGTGCGCCATATTACTTCATAACAGCTAATGCTTAGTAAAAACAAAACACAAAACAAACAAAAAAACATTTAAAAAAATAACACAAAAACAACACAAACAATTACAATGATGAAGGTGAATCTCACATAGATGATTGCCACTTTTCCAATATTGTTGTCTCTCTCTGTCTCTCTGTTTCTTTGTCTCCTGCCTACACCTTCTGTCTCTGTTTTTATTTATCTGTCTCCCTCTGTATCTCAGTGTCTATTACTGTCTGTCTGTCTGTCTTTCCTGGCTTGTCTGTTTGTCTGTCTGTCTCTCTGTCTGTCTGTCTTGTGTACCTCTCTCTCTCTCTCTCTCTCTCTCTCTCTCTCTCTCTCTCTCTCTCTCTCTTCTCTCCCTTCTCTCTCTCTCTCTCCTCTCTCTCTCTCTCTCTCTCCATTGTAGTTAGGTTCTTTTTCATGCTTCTTTGTCTTAAATGACTCCTGCTCTTTCTTCTAAAATTTATAATGATATGTTACAGTCTGGCCAAGCTCTCATATGTTTTGAGAATTCCTAATAATCAAAATGTGTGTCTTTCGGTAGGGTAGTTCCCCTTCTGTACGTAGGAAAAACTGAATTCATTCTCCAAGAGTTTCCTCCATTATTTGTTTTGTCCATAGAGAAGGGGTCATTCATAAACAAGAGTTACTAGAATTTCTTTTCTTTTTATCCCCTATATCCTCTGTTGAATTTATTCTATCTACTGTTTCTTTCTTGCTTTTATTTATGTTGTGTCTGTTTTTCTTTCTATCGTGCTTATGGGTTTTTTTGTTTTCTGGTGTGTTTTTTTTTTTTCGTTCTGGTTTCTCGTCTCAAGTTCTGCCAAGAAATCATTTCCAGCTGCTGAGATGCTTAAGAAATAAGATGGTTGCTGATGATTCGTCTTCTTGTTTGTTGTCTGCTTCCAAAACTTTGTTTTGTAAGTTCTTTTTTTATTTTACCTTTCTTTGTTTGTGCCCTTAGATATCTATTGCTGTAAGGTTTCAGGGATTTTTGTTTTTTGTTGTTGTTTTGTTTTTTTAAAAACCCCCTTTCAGTTTACATCAAACGCATCTTCATCAACTTGCTTTGGATTCATTTAAAGGGGAAATGGGGTTTTGTTTTTTTTTGATAGAACCCCTCCATTCTTGTTACCCCTTTTTTAAATTTTTTTCATCACTTTTTGGTTTGTTGTTTTTTTTTTTCATAATGTAATTTTCCCTTTTTCTTTGGTTACTTACAGTGCGTGTAAAATGATGGGCCCGTTTTTTTTTTTTGACAATGAAATTGTGCAAAAAATTTTTTTGTCTTCCCCTTTTGTGCGGCACTTCTTTCAAAAGTGATACCGAATATCACGGAAAAAATGTTTGGGTTTGGGGGGGCGGGGCGTGTGCGTGGGGTGCAATTTTATGTGTGGGGCAAAAGGAGAAGAGAAGGCAGAAAAGGCAACAGACAAAGACAGACAACCCAAAAGACAATAACGACAACAGAAACAGACAGGGAAAACCTTTAAAACGAAATGGTTTTTTAATTTTCACACGGGGCCCTTTAAACCCAAAAGAAGGGGGAGGGGGGGGGCCCGGGAGAGAGAAAGAAAAAAGAAGAAGGGAAAAAAAAAGAAGAAAAAAGAAGAAAAAAGAAAAAAGAAGAAAAGAAAAAAGAAGAAACAAAAAAACAACAACAAACAACAACAAACAACAACAACGTTCTTGAAACATTTTAAACCCAAAACCCAAAAGCTGTTTTCTCACAGAGGCCCCCTGGAACTTTTTCCCGTTTTCTCCCCCCTACAAAATTACCCCTGACAGTGTCACCCCCCCCAGAACAGAACACAAAAAAAGGGGGAAAAAACACAGAACACAAGCACACCAGGGGGACCACACCATACAGCCCGGGTTTTCACTTTGTCCCCCCTCTTTCACTTCTGCCCCCACCCCCTTCCTTTCTTACAAAAAATCCACCTTCCAGTGACCAGGCCCACCCCCCCCTCTTTTCCCCCCCCCCCCCCCCCATTTCTGACCTTTTGGTCAAGGGTAGCTTCTCTGAGGACAAACCTCCAACTCAAACCAGTCCTCATCTCCTTCCAGGGCGGGGAGGGAGAAGGAACGGAGCCGACACTGTCCATCTCTTTCCCTACTCTTTCCATTGGGGGATGGGAAAACCCCCCCGGTTTTGGTTTTGGGTGCAATTAAGCCTTCCCCCCTTTTCTCCTATGTTTTCTGTCCTTCCTTCGTCTTTTTGTCCCACTGTCTGTCTTTTTTTTCCCCCGTCTCTATGTTTCCCCTGATTCTGTCTGTCTGTCCACCCCCCCCCCCCTCTCCTCCTCTCCTTTTTCCTCTCTCCTCTCCTCTCCCCTTTTTCCTCTCCTCTCTCTCTCCTCTCCCCCTCTCCAGAAAACAAATTTGGTCATTTTTCCATGTTTTTCCTTTTTATGTCGTAAAAAAGACCCCTTTAAATATCTTGCAACAAAAAAAGTTTTAAAGCATGCAACAAATCCGAACTTTTAAAACACCTCTACTCAAGTACTGAAAACGGGAATCTTTCCCTTTTTTTGGAGTTTGTGTTTTTGAAAAAAATTTTTTTTGTGTTTTTTTATTTTTCCTCACCTTAAAACCCGACGCGGACAGGGTAGCACAGTGG
>CM060337.1:31070592-31073092 GCA_030674155.1 Stramonita haemastoma
CCCCCCCCTCCCCCCCCTCCCCCCCCCCCCCCCCACCTCCCTCCCCACCCCTCCCCCCCCCCCTCCACCCCCCCCCTCCCTCCTCCCCCCCCCCCTCCCTCCTCCACCCCTCCACCTCCCCCTCCCCCCCTCCTCCCCCCTCCTCCTCCTCCCCCCTCCCCCCTCCCCTTCTCCCTCCCTCCTATCTCACTACCACAAACATCAGAAGACAGACAACACATCACTCCAAAGACCGAGCAGTACAAGTTAGGGCCAATCCCCTTAAGGATCTGCACTTCCTAACTCAAACCTTAACTTGCTCTCACCAAACTTTCAAAACCTATATATTACACTAACAACTCCAAACTTTAAATGGGGCCTTTTCACATCTCTTCACAATTGAAAAATAAAACCTTACTTTCAAACATTTCGCTTCACCACACCATCTTTCACATACCTAACACCACAGTTGCACAATTTTACATAAAAACTACGCTTCATTTCCATTCATACACACTTTTCTCTGCAATTCTCAGCACCTTCAAACAATAAAAAGAAATCTCACTCTTTCTAATACCCTTTCAAGGGGAGCTAATATTGCCTTCAAAATGCTGTATCAGGGATCTTCAATGTGTCATAAACTCCAAATACAGTTCACCAACCTTCATCTGCACAACTTAACTTTCTCTTTTCAGTCAAAATTTAAATGCAATAACATTTCCAACCAAACATTAACATTTTACACCCAGTTCTCAGTAATAATCAACAGCTTCTTCAAATTCGGCCTAGAAGATCCACTTATTACTCGTGAAAAATGGATTGCCACAATGATCAATACTACCACCACTTTTTTCTCTATCTCTAATAATAACAACCTATCTCTGCATATTCATTTTTTAAGGTCAAATATTTCTTAATGATACATCAATTCAAAGTAACAGCAGTGGTCCAAACCAGCTTGTGAGTGATATGCAGGCAGATATTGATCAACTTATTGAATAAACAGAACTCAATCATATGTCTCTTATTTCAAACAAAACAAAGTGTATTTTTATAACCACTAGGCAAAAAAGACACAAATTGCATCCTCCAATGGCGCCACCACAAAACCAGTTCATCAAAAATGACAAACAAAATAGCATTAAAACCTCAGAACATTTTTAAAACTATACATCAATTTCTTTGAAATACACAATGTACACATGTGAATGACAACAAATGAATTTTCAAGAAATACCTGCACATCTTATCAATTTGGAGAAACAGGAGAACTTTTTGAGATTTACTGTTCATCAGCCTTCAAAATTTATAACTGGACAAGGGTTGAAGAAAATGATGAGGATTAAAATCTTGTGTAAATTTATAAAGCAGAGGCAATCCATCATAAAATAAAATTCATCCCCTAAAACAGAAATATTGTATTTTGAACACATTCTTTATTCCTGTGGTATGTTAAGTGTTCCATCCTCAGTTGGAAGCTTGTGACAACTACAACAACAACAAAAAATTTAAGCATAAACGTATATATCTGGTAGACAAGTTCTATATTTTTCCTTACCAAAATCAATCTTCAAATTTCTATAATAAAGGCATCTTCTATTATCTCACCGCTCACTTCTCCATTTATTAACATTTTCTAGTAAGAAGGCTTTGATATGTGAAATTTTAACTTTGATATGTGAACTTTTAAATACTTGAAGAAAATTAATACTTAAACATAACTGTATCTCCCACAAAGTCAAATCTACTTTGTACTAAGATATTTTTTATTCATACGTAGCCATGCTTATTGAATCAAGTATTTGTCAAGTAAATCTGTCATCATCTGTTAAACACTTGATAGCAGCTTTTCATACTGGAAATGGAGCAGCTGCATCCAGAAATGCACCATTCCAACAGAGACCAAACAGAGACCAAACTCGACAAGGGATATCTGCCAGTTTCCCCATAAACTAACCCTCTTAGTCGGAACCGAGATTTGACGGGATTGAATAATTGCCCCCTCTAAATCCTGATTTGCTGGGATTTACACACAATAGATTTCCATCAGGCTGTGACCATCATTAATTGCTACCACATGTCAAAGCTCTATCAAGCTAGAATTAGAAGCCCTGCTGAGTATCTGGAAGTAATTGTAACTGCTGGTATATACTTAAAAGGAGGAAAAGGCTCGCAAGCATGTGTACCTGACCTGATTTCGTGATGGAATGCAAAATCTAAGGGCAGCTTGTGTTCAGAAAATCTGAATGCAAGAGGGCTAAGGGAAAACTATATTTTAAACCTTTAACTGAAACTTATGAAATTATTGCTATATATTCATATCCCCAAATTTCACATCCATACAACAAAACAAGTACAACAATTTTATGGAATAAATCAAGTGCCACGTGTGTATGTAGTTCCATTTGCTGTGCAGTCCTTATCAAGCTAAACATGACTTTAGCAGCATTATCATAAGCATTTTTCCTGCATTACATTTTCATATGCCCATAATTTCACATCAATTCAATAAAACACATAC
>CM060337.1:31078092-31088092 GCA_030674155.1 Stramonita haemastoma
TTGGTAACTTTGTCACTCCAGTGGATGCCGAGGATGCGACGGAGAGAGCGCAGGTGGAAGCTGTTCAGTTTGCGCTCCTGTTTGGAGTATGTTGTTCATGTTTCACTGCCATATAGGAGAGTGCTGACGATGCAGGCGTTGTACACTGCCATCTTGGTGGAAATGGTCAGCTTTGGGTTCTCCCAGACACGGGTAGTGAGGCGTCCTAAGGTCGTAGCAGCCTTGCCGATGCGCTTGTTGATCTCGGCATCAAGGGATAGGTTGTCACTGATGGTGGATCCCAGGTACGTGAACTGGTGTACGACATCGAGCTGGTAGTCATCGATGTAGATGGCTGGTGTAGTTACCACGTCCTGACTCAGCACATTGGTCTTTTTCAGGCTGATTGTCAGGCCGAAGTCTTTGCAGGCCTGGGAAAACCTATCCATGAGGCATTGGAGTTCTTGCTCAGTGTGAGAAGTGACAGCAGCATCATCAGCAAAAAGCATGTCCCTAATTGTTTTCTCCATCACTTTTGTTTTTGCTTTCAACCGAGCCAGGTTGAATAGTCGACCGCTGGATCTGGTGCGTAGGTATACACCCTCTGTTGCAGTTCCAAAAGTGTGATTTAGGAGCAGGGCTAAGAAGATGCCAAAGAGGGTCGGAGCAAGGACACAGCCTTGCTTGACTCCACTCTTGATGTCAAATGGGTTGGACATGCTGCCCTCATACTGGATTGTTGCCTTCATGTCATCATGAAAGGATCTGATGAGACTGTGGAGTTTTGGGGGGCAACCAATTTTTGGAAGGATGTTGAATAGCCCTTCCCTGCTGACTAGGTCAAAGGCCTTGGTCAGGTCCTCAAGGTTGCAGGTCTTCCCACCATGTACACGCTCCTCAGACAACGCACTCAGATGGCTCAGTCACGTGCGAAGGATGGAGGATGGACGCATTCCTAAAGATCTCCTCTATGGTGAACTTGCCTCCGGCAAGAGAAGCATTGGCCGCCCCCAACTGCGCTACAAAGACGTCTGCAAGCGTGACATGAAAGCCCAGGACATCAACCTAGAGAACTGGGAGGAGGTAGCGGCTGACCGCAGCAAATGGCGCAGTGTTCTCCACAAACAGCTGAAGTGTGGTGAAGAAAAGATCCACACCGCAGCAAACGAAAAGAGAGCCAAGCGGAAGGCATGTACTCCAGCCACCTCAACAAGCCACATCTGCATCAGATGCAACAGAGACTGCCTCTCCCGCATCGGACTGACCAGCCACAGCCGGCGTTGTCGCTGAACAAATGACCTGTCTTTTGGCGCGAATTCCATAGTCGACACCGACTGACGGAGGCCTACCTATATATTTCGCCGGGGTGGGAGTGGGTTGGGGAGGGAGGGGGGGGGGGGGTAGCTGCCGAACAAAATTTGATAATAATGCTGAAGAAAGTACATAGCTGGCTGGTAAGGTATAAGGGAAAGAATCGCTACCAAGACTGATTTTGCCCACCGACCAGTGTGGATTGTTTCCCTTTAAAAACTACACTCGCAGTATTTACTCTTTATGTATTTATTTACCTTTTGATATCGAGGATATAAAATTTGATGCCCGTGGTTCGATTCCGGTTCGAGGGGATTTTTCCTCTGGAGTTACCATCAGTGCTGACCCAAAAGTCCTTCGGATGAGACTATAAACTGAGGCCCCGTATGAGAACACACGCAGAACATCTTGTGCACACGTTAAATCCTGTTTCGCTTTCGTAAAAGTAGGCCATTGTGTGTCGGTGGGAACAGATGACAAGATTTACAAAACTGCATGCACACGGGGACTGGGTGTAAAAAGCACATGATGGCTTATTCCATTATCTTCGATACAACAGAATAAATAAATAAATAAATGAATAATAAAGAAATAAATACACTGCATTACACTACACTACCCTAACACATTTCCATTACAGGCCCTGGCTTGTGTCTTCAACTGACATTTCATCTGATTTATGAACTTTTTTTTGTTACCCAAATCATAAAGAAAACATTGATATGAGTTCAAATTAGATAAACAATGATATAGCTACTCCAACCAACATGAGCTTTTTCAGATACTTTCTTATTAAATAAAAATAACAAACACAACAAGCATAGAAAAACACCACAAACAAAAACTCAGGATAATGCCAACACACACATAATTTCGTACTTCTGTTCTTAAAAAAAATATGAGACAGCACTAATGGCAGATTTGCTTTTCACTTTTTGTTTTAACACGAACAACCTTTCAAAGGAAAAAAAAAGGTCTAAAATGCATTATACACATACATCCAAATCAAAATTAAATGATTTTGTGACAGGGCGGTAATTAGATTACCTCCCATGCGATGAGACCCCTGTGGCAATGTAGTGTCTGTAAATCGGGACATACCTGCGCATTGTTAAACTTCTCTTCGCATACATTTCGCCTACGCAGTTCACGCAGTCTCTTAGTTAGAGGCCGTTGGTATCCTCACTGTCTGGCCGTGCTATGTAGGATACCTGAGAGTGTGCAGAGATGGGAGATTACAGATCTTCACTCTCACTCACTCACTCAGTCCCATGTCCCAAAGGACGTAGGGGGGACATGAGAGAAGACGCAACGGAGATCTTTTTCCATGCTTCACGATCCTGTGTGGCTAGTAGGAGGCGTTGCAGGGGTTGGGCAGTCCAGTCTTTGATGTTGTCAACCCATGATTTCTTTTGGCGGCCTCTTCTTCTTTTGCCCTCGACTGTTCCTTGCAAGATGGTTTTTGCTAGGGTGTTGTGTCTTGTGGTGTGACCAAACCACATCAGCTTTCTCCTCTTTATGGTGGAGAGCAAAGGCTCTTGGGGGCCCACACGCTTTTTGATTTCCTCTTTCACATAGTTATTGGTCTTGTGTTCTTTGTATGATATTTTGAGGAGTCTTCTGTGGCACTTGTTCTCGAATGCTTGGATTCTTCTCTCTAACTCTGCTGTCAGAGTCCATGATTCACAGCCATATAGGAGGATAGATATTACGAGGGATTTATAGAGGTGGTATTTGGTGCAGAAGCTGATGTTGTTGCTTCTGATGATCCTCTGGAGTCTGACTAGAGCAGATGTTGCTGTTGCAATGCGAGCTTTCACCTCATTGTTTGATGTGCCATCTTTTGTTAGGATGGAGCCTAAGTATTTGAATTGGCTCACCTCTTCCAATATTTCTCCATTCATCTTTATTTCCGTGCTGTCATTACTCGCGCTGTTGACCATGATCTTCGATTTCTCTGTACTGACCTCCATGCCGTATGCGCTCGCTCGATCTTCACTCTGTTACAAATGGTGTCAGAAGTGGAGTTATTTATTTATTTATTTATTTATTTATTTATTTATTTATCTATTTATTCATTCATTCTTTTAAATCAAGGATAATGGAATAAGCACTCATGTGCTGCTTTTTTTTACATCCAGTCCCCGTGTGGATGCAGTTTTATAAATTTTGTCATCTGTTCCCACCGGCACATAATGGCCTACTCTTACGAAAAGCGAAACAGGATTTAATGTGTGCACATGTGCACAAGATATTCTGCGTGCTTTCACACACGGGACCTCAGTTTATAGTCTCATTCAAAGGACTTTTGAGGTGAGTGGAGTCTGCACTAATGTTAACTCCTGGAGAAAAATCTCCTGGAACGGGGTTTCATACTCAGAATGAGTGTGTCACCAGACTAGGTGCCCGTTAAGGTGTGTAAGGGTGTGTTGGAACGCTACCGGCGGGTGGCAATCGTTAGGTCTAGAGGCTACTGGTTTTGAGCATCAAATAATATGTAGGCTATGTCGGATAGTGTACTTCGGGGCGCGGTACAGTTAGAGTGGTGATGGTTATGACGGGGCGGTAATTAGATTACCTCCCATGTGATCAGAGCCCTGTCCCAGTGTCGTGTCTCTAAATGAGGGCACACTTTCGAATTGTGCGATGCTGTTTCGTTGGATGGTGGTTTAAACTTCTCTGTTGCATACACTTCGCCTGTGGGGTGAGATGTAGAATTTATGCAGTCCCTTTTTAGAGGTCACAGTGGGATACTGGAGGCTGTTCAGAGATATTAAAGATCTCGATTCTGTTACAGTTAAAACGTTTCAAGCAAAGAATGAAGCATCAACCTGTCCAGCTTCCTATATAGCACAGACTCAACAATCTCTTCCCCACCAATCTCCCTTACGTAAAATTCCCCTCATACACAAAACATCAAGATAACTTTGTCAGCACTTCCTCCCCAAAAGCATGGCCCTTGATTAAGCCACAAGTGATTGAATGGGATTTTTTTGCTTGTTGTTTGCTTTCTGTTTCTTTTTCTTTTTTTTCTTTTTTTTTTTAATCCTTTCCCGAATCCTAGATCAACATTTTTAAATTGGTGGGAAGGTTGTGAGTGCTAGTGGTTTACCTGTATTCGTTTTCCTCTACTATTATTTTATCAAAATCTTGAATATAGCACCATTTATCTATGTGACTGTTACAGTCACTTGAATGCACACAACTAAAGTAATTCAAGCAAAAGCAATCTGAACTGCTAAAATAAACAGTTCAAACATATATTGCAATCACTTAAACATTACATTTAAAAGCCTGTTTCAAGTTACAAAGGATGAAAAACAAAAGAAACCAAACCTTAAAAAGTCAGCCAACAAAGTGTTTGTAAGGGTGTTTTTTTCTGTAATGCAACAACAACAACAACAACAGATTCCTATCTGATGGGGCTACCTTCATTTAGGAGAAGAGATGAGGGGGAGGGGGGGGGGGGTCACATACGCAAAAAGTTCTCCATTTGTAAACCTCGGACCTCTAGCCGAGAAATGGAAACACACAAAAAAAAGTAACAACAAAAGTCAAAACAAGAGAGAGAGAGAGAGAGAGAGAGAGAGAGAGAGAGAGAGAGAGAGAGAGAGAGAGAGAGAGAGAGAGAGAGAGAGAGGAGAAGAGAGAGAGAGAGAGAGAGAGAGAGATTTGATTTATACTTTTATATCGAGGATAATGAAATAAGCACTCTTGTGCTTTTATTACATCCAGTCCCCGTGTGCATACAGTTTTGTAAATGTCATTTGTTCCCACTAACACACGATGACCTATTCTTACGAAAAGCGGAACAGGATTTAACGTGTGCGCAAGATGTTCTGCGTGCGTTCGCACACGGGGCCTCGGTTTAAAGTCTCATCCGAAGGATGAGAGAGAGAGAGAGAGAGAGAGAGAGAGAGAGAGAGAGAGAGAGAGAGAGAGAGAGAGAGAGAGAGAGCTATTTACCGTTTATATAAAAAGACCATTAAACATTTCATATTCCAGCAATACCCTTTTTGATCGGAATTGACGTGATCTGGCAATACTGTTTAGGACTAACTTTCACCTGATCTGAACAGAAATGTTGTGCATAAGTTATTTCAGCTCCATCAACATATCAAAATGCAAGGTAGGGTCGGCAAAGCCCTATGTATTAACACTTTGTGGTTGTTTTTGTTATTGTTTTGCTGTTCTTTTCCCCCGAAGCGTAACACTAAAAACTGATGTCATCACATCGTTTTGAGTGATTCCATCTTTTCCTTGAGCTTGCCATTTGTTGTTAGCGTTTTAAACTGACCAACAAGGTGGAAAAATGATGAGCGAAGCTGATCAAATAGTGATTGATTATGAAAATTATTATTGCCGCTTTGTTGCATGTTTGACATAATTATTCTTTGGTGTACAGTTTTACCGAAGACAACTCATTTATCTATAGATTATCCAGGGGATGGGGGTGGGGTGGAAGGGTGTATGTTTGTTCGCTGTGTTTTTGGATGTCAGCGGCAGCACGTATGTTCCTGGGGCAATAGACCCATGCCTTGTTGGAAGGCGTAGTCGACACACGCTGGAAATATAAAGGGATATAATACAGCAAAGAAAAACATGCTTAGACTGAAGAGTCGTTTCCCTTGCCAGATTAGCGTCCACACCAAAACAAAGCACATTCGGTGTAGCCCATTTAGACTATGTGTAATTGGGACTAATTCATGCCACCAGTCATTGATTTTTCTTAACAGACAGCAAAGTTGGCATCTATTCTTTCATTCCTTAAGAGTTTTTTCCATTGATATTTATAAATGCCTAGAAAGCATCGAAAGATCGAGCATATGCCACATAATTCGCCAGTGAATCGAACAGGCTGCACGACTGCACGTGCATATCGATCCAAACCTTCACACATCCCTTGAAACCAGTCATCACATTTTCTGTATTTAGTGGGATACATGATTATTGATGATAAAACGTTTTGGGAGACAACATACTTTATTTCTTGTGAACTTTATCATTGTGGTATTTGATTGAGTGCTTGTAGGCCTATACAACAGACCCAAGCCTTGTCTTCGGTGTCGTCTGCTTCTGCCAGCATCCGCATCCCGATTCCGATGCACACTTTTATGTTGGATACGAATAACTTCCGGTCTGCGTTTTGCATCAAGCTTTTCTCGTAACAAATTGTTTTCTTTGGAGTATAATTGTCGTCTTTAACTTCATTGTAAGTATTTTTTTTACATTTTTCATAATCGGAAAATATAGATATTTATGGATGGAAATTGAGAACCACAGAAAAGATGGGGCTTGTTTCTTGTCGTTGATGTGGGAGACTCAGACGCATCACTTGACCTGTTGAGGATGTGCATCAGTTCATGTTGCTGATGCAGGGATGGTTGACACCCATTTGCATTTGAAATAGTGTCAGTGTCTGTACAACAGCTGTAGCGTAGGTGATAGCGTGTTTCATAGTTTTGTATGCTTAAAACAAATATGGAATCTAAAATCAGTTTGATGATGTGTAGGCCTTGTCAGAGCTTTACATACATCATGTCATTTGCAGGAGAGAGAGAGAGATCTAGCAGCCACGGTAGCTTGCTAAGTTATCATATTTGAGTAGATCACGTCTGTTCACATATGATTTTTGTTCTCGATTTAGCCATACTCTTGCTTTCGTAGGTTTTGTCCAAATCAAAATTTACCTCTGCTTTTTTTCTTTCTTCTTTTCTCCTACTCCTAGTCATAATACAGAGAACATAGTGTAGCAGAATACATTCAGAGTTAAGCTAAGCCAGTCAGGGGATCATGAACAGATTTTATCATACATGACATGTTAGCCAATCTTTTTGTAACACTACTAACAGCGCTATATATATCAGTATGTGATGCATCTATAGATAAACATTGTACTGTAGAATAAGAATTAGCAAAGTCAGAGTGCGCACTATTGTTTGAATCACCTCTGGACAGTGTTACACTTAAAAGTAGGAGGAGTAATGAAAATCATCCCTTGTTGTTACTTGCTGACATTGTGGTCTAGATCTAGATCTATACAAATCAGTCTCCAGGGGCTGTTATAGATCAGTCTCCAGGGGCTGTTATTTCAAATTTATAAGCAAGTTTGTGGTGAGAGGATGTTAATTACTTTATTCTTTTCTTTGCTACAGTGACTTTTAACAATTTCTAACATTAACAAGTGTATCCCAGTGCAATAATATAATATATAAATAGCTTGATAAGTTGATTATTTGATCTGCTTAATATTTTTAGCCTGAAGATGAAGAGTGCATACAATATACTTTACTAGACTGTATGACTGTGAACATCATTCATCTGTGTGTAATATATAATTTGTGTGTGTGTGTGTGTGTGTGTGTGTGTGTGTGTGTGTGTGTGTGTGTGTGTGTTACATCACTGTGCATGTTTTTATGAATTTGTGTGTATGGGCATGTGTGCATGCATGCATGCATTCATGCATGTATATGTGTGTGTGTGTGTGTGTGTGTGTGAGAGAGAGAGAGAGAGAGAGAGAGAGACGAGAAGAGAGACAGAGAGAGACAGAGAGAGACACAGAGAGAGAGAGAGAGAGAGAGAGAGAGAGAGAGAGAGAGAGAGAGAGAGAGAGAGAGAGAGAATGCAGACCTGTGGATCTGTGGTCTAGAGGTAATGGGCCTGTCTAGAAAGTGAAAAGTCCCGGTTGGAGTGTGTGGTGGTTCGAATGCCATTTGGGCCCAAAACTTTTCCCCCATCCATTACAGCATAAGACGATGAGTGGTGATCTGGGTGCTAGTCTTTTGGATGAGATGATAAACCGAGGTCCCATGTATTATTTTAAAGTCTGTCCCGAGCTCATCAGGCCGGTGCTTATCCCGGTTTCTGTGGCGTTAAACGACTGAGAGTCATAGACTCCCCCTGGATAGGATGCCAGTCTATCGCAGGGTTAACCCCCAACACAGGGTTGGTACCCCTTTTACACGTGGGTGGGGTGAGAAAATAGCCGTAAAGTGCCTTTTCCAAGGGCACAACGCCATAGCCAAAAGCTGGCATCGAACCCGCAACCTTTAGATTACGAGTCCAATGCCCTAACCACTAGACTACAGCGGCAGCATGTATTATTTAGCGCATGTAAAAGAACCCACAGCAACAAGAGGGTTGTCCCTGGCAAAATAGTTGCAGACACTGAGACAGGAAAAAAAAATCATGGGTAGGCGCTGCACTTGTGGGGATGCGCTCTCGGCAGGGAGAGCATCCCGGATTTCATACAGAGAAATCTATAAACTTTGAAAAAATGATATAAATAAGTAAAATAAATGAATAAAGGTCTGTCCAATGATGTGTAGTACTATACATTTTCACCGAGTACAGTATAAGGATGCAGTACTGGCAGTAGGGGTGGGGATTGTTGTGGTCTTTGAGGAGAAGGATGAAGTATTAAATGGAAGTACTTAACTATTGCCAAAAAGTGAACATGAATGCTAGGATCATACTTATGGCAAGTATGGAGGGCTTTTTTATGTGCTTTATAAATTTTTCATGAATTCATTCTTTGCAGCACTTGAAAATGAGTAATGACATTACAAAACTACAAGTACAGTAAAATTGATTTATCAATACCATATTTTACAAGCTTCAGGTACTTAACAGGTGAAATAAAATAATTTACAAATGCATGGTAAGTCCAAGTAATAAATTTTAATGTTAAAAATTAATCTAGCCTTTGTTATTTCATGTAATTTTGGAAAGAAACTCACTTAATTTGTGAATATAATATATCATTATATATGCCAAGAAGGTTTAGTGCTCGTTGTAAACTTTCATATCGTTGAAGAAAGTTATGGCTGAATATATATATATTGATCAGATATGTTTAATGAGGCATGCAGAACATTAACAATGCTTCAGCTTGAAAACACCTGGTAGTCCTGAACTAAAACTACTGAAAGCACTCATTTGGAACATAATATATAATACACATTGAAATGCTGACTGGCACACAAACTGTCTGACCAACTTGTGGTCTGTCTCTCTTTCTGTCTTACAGTTACAGACACATGCATGCACGCATGCACGTAGGCATGCATGCATGTATACACGCACACACTCATAATACACACACACACACACACACACACACACACACACACACACACACACACACACACACACATGTACACACACACACACACACACACACACACACACACACACACACACACACACACACACACACAACAACACACACACACACACACACACACACACACACACACACACACACACACACACACACACACACACACACACAAGTGACACATTCAGTGGATGATAAATGTTGTGTTTTGTGTCTAGTATCTTCCAAGTATTTTGACTGATCTGTGATTTTCCATTCATATGATAAATAAAATAATTACATCTAGATTAATATGACATTGATGTGTTTCAGACAGTTACGGGTTTATTGAGTGAAGGAGACCAGCTGTAAACATGGGGTGAGTGAACCACTCTGCATGATGAAATTGTGGATGAATTATTATAATTTCGTGTGGAGTGACAAGATCAATATTTGACAAGTGACAGAGACCATTGTGAACCTCATGACGGTGAATCAATGTTTGATCAAGAGATTAAGTGGACATGGGGTACAAATCACACTTAGTCATGTTATTGACCAGTGTGATAGCATATAAATCATAATTTGTACATTGTAAATACTATCTCTGTC
>CM060337.1:31093092-31098092 GCA_030674155.1 Stramonita haemastoma
ATTTTCATGCGGAATTTGCTGACAGCTGTTCTTTCTATTCCTTTACTTGACATTTCAAAAAACACCATGTGGAGATGTCAGAGCAATGCCAAGACTGCAATGTCATCCAAAAAACAAAACAAAAAAAAATCACAGAGAGAGAGAGAGAGAGAGAGAGAGAGAGAGAGAGAGAGAGAGAGAGAGGAGAGAGAGAGAGAGAGAGCAGGGATGTGTGTGTGTTTTGTGTGTGTGTGTGTGTGTGCGTGCGTGCGTGCGTGCGTGCGTGCGTGCGTGCGTGCGTGCGTGCGTGCGTGCGTGTGTGTGATTTATGTTCAGAATGATCTATAATTACCACATACAAGGTCATTGATTTTCTTCTTTCTTTTTTTACTATTGCCACTTTTTTGGATTTGCTGCTGTCATCATCTTTTTCTTCTTTATCCGCCTCCACCTCTTTTTCTTTGCATGTTTTCTTTCCTTCTCAATTCTTTTTCTTTCTTTTTTATTTTTTATTCCTGGTGTGTGCAGATTGTCAAGTCATGTGTTTGGCATCTAAGGAAACAATATTGTGGCATTGATTTATATTGATGTTTTCTTTTTTTTTCTTTTTTCTTTTTAAAGTAAAGCAGATGACATCATATGAGAGTGAGGGACAGGAAGAAAAAAAAGGATGCGCGTGACAGCAGAGCAAAGACTTTGGAACGTTTCCTGAAAGAGCTAATCATTGCGGGAGTTCCAAGGATTTTTAACAGTTATAGTCGTTCTTGCTTGTTTGGTTGTTAAAATTACAAGTTTTGAAAGCACTGTTGGTGTATGTCAGACTGATGGTTCCAGTTGGTTGATTGGTCTTGTTTTATTTTTGCCTTTAAAAATTTTGGACAGACTGCTAGTTATGGCTCTGTTTCAGTCTTTTTTCCCCCTTTATTAACCACCATCCCTCTCGATCACTCACTCACTCACTCAGTCCCATGTCCCAAAGGACGTAGGGGGGACATGAGAGAAGACGCAACGGAGATCTTTTTCCATGCTTCACGATCCTGTGTGGCTAGTAGGAGGCGTTGCAGGGGTTGGGCAGTCCAGTCTTTGATGTTGTCAACCCATGATTTCTTTTGGCGGCCTCTTCTTCTCTTGCCCTCGACTGTTCCTTGCAAGATGGTTTTTGCCAGGGTGTTGTGTCTTGTGGTGTGACCAAACCACATCAGCTTTCTCCTCTTTATGGTGGAGAGCAAAGGCTCTTGGGGGCCCACACGCTTTTTGATTTCTTCTTTCACATAGTTATTGGTCTTGTGTTCTTTGTATGATATTTTGAGGAGTCTTCTGTGGCACTTGTTCTCGAATGCTTGGATTCTTCTCTCTAACTCTGCTGTCAGAGTCCATGATTCACAGCCATATAAGAGGATAGATATCACGAGGGATTTGTAGAGGTGGTATTTGGTGCAGAAGCTGATGTTGTTGCTTCTGATGATCCTCTGGAGTCTGACTAGAGCAGATGTTGCTGTTGCAATGCGAGCTTTCACCTCATTGTTTGATGTGCCATCTTTTGTTAGGATGGAGCCTAAGTATTTGAATTGGCTCACCTCTTCTAGTATTTCTCCATTCATCTTTATTTCCGTGCTGTCATTACTCGTGCTGTTGACCATGATCTTCGATTTCTCTGTACTGACCTCCATGCCGTATGCGCTCGCTCGATCTGTTAGACTGTCTGTGAGGATTTGCAGTTCTTGTTTGCTGCTGCCCATGAGGTCAATGTCATCTGCAAATCTGAGGTTGCAAAGGGGTCTTCCACCAATGGAGATGGAAGTGTGGTGGTTTTGCAGTGTCTCTGTCATGCAAAAACCCTCTCGATACCTTCACCTAATTACCTTTGTTATATTATCCTGTTTCTACTGGGGATCCTAGCCGGGCAGAAAGGCACTTAAGCTAAGCTGTTGCCAGACATTAAGATGCCTTTTTCAGTGTACTATTATATTGGTTTTAACCAGTTTGTTTCTTCAGTGTCATTCTCTTTTTATTCTGGCTGTGCCACTTTTCTTTTAGTGCTCATTATGTAGCATTTTTACTATCTGTATGTGGTTAGAGCACTCACATTCCACAAGCTAAGGTTATGCAGCATTGACCTTGGTTACTAAGGAGACAGGTGCCTTTGGGTGCCTTGGTTTCAGTACAGTTCCCCCTGTTAACCCGGCTGTAAATGGGTACCTGCCCTCTTTAGGGACAGGAAAGGCAAAGCAGTGAGGGAGAGGAGATGAGCGCCGCCCTCAATATGCTGGCCCCTACAGAAGCTGAGGTCTCTGACATCTTGCTCCACAAGAACTGCATAGGTGATGGAAAACACCTTTAGCTTACCTTTATCTTTCTATATATGTAAGGCAGACATTTTCTGATGAATCCTGCATCATAAGTGTTTTATAATATTTTTCATTTTCTCTACTTTCACGAGACAGATGATCAGCTCACCTCACATACCTGCACGCATGCTTGCTTCCAATTTCATGCACACACACACACACACACACACACACACACACACACACACACACACACACACACACACACACACACACACACACACACACACACACTTGGTATACAGAGAGAGAGGGAGAGACATAAGACCCAAGAGGCAGAATGTTGTTGTGTGCTGCCTGGCTTAACACTCTGGGGGTCACCCAGAATGTGTATGCTGACTCACTCATCCCACCTAGGAATCACTGTGAGATTAAAATTGCACACTGAAGAAGAAGTTTGCGTATATATTTGTCTGTAGTTTAAGCACCTCACATAACTTTTTATTATATAGGCAGCCATACTCCGACTTCAGAGGATTTTGTTTTCTCTCCTTGAAAGGTAGTGCAGGTTGTTACGTTATGAGCTTGTCATGGCTGAAGGCAATCTCAACACAACATTGTACAACATAACAGGATTTTTAGTGTAAGCTAGCCTTGGCAGTTAGCTGACATCAATAACTGACACAGCTTTTGGACTGGGCCAGACTCCTGAGTGATGCTCTCCTGTCTCTGATTCTGCCAGCTGGTGACAGGCGGCAGAAAAGGTCAGGCACAGTAGCTAGCTGGCTTCCTACAGCCCGCCACACAATCAATGTAAGCAAAAGATCTATTCACCCATCTTCTTTCTGGAAAAAAGGGCTGTGGTCGCAAGATCAGCAACGGATTGGCTGCTGTGCACAGCATTGTCATCATTGTCTCTGTAGAGCTTCTCCTCTTGCCTGCTTGGATGTATCACGAGAACTTGGGTCGGCACGTGATAACCGGCGTTTGGTGAGGAAACGTGCTTTTTCCTTCCTTAGTTAATGCGTCTGTCTGCATAGTGCTTTAACGGTGTGTCTTCTGTTGACGTATTTGTAATGGAGACATTCGTGTGAGGTGGAAGTATGAAGTGTTTATGAAATTCAGTACGGTTTTTTGTGAGAGGAGGAAAAGGTGACTGACCTTGATTATGTGGCAGTGTAACTGTTTTGATGCAATTGTTTGGGGTTTGGGGGGGGGGGGGGGGGGGTGCGTGTGGGATGACATTGCTTGTGATATCTTGAAAGCCTATCAGCATTCTTTAATGTAAAGCTGATTAGACAGAAGTGGCCAGTTTACTTTGGATTGCGTGAGCTTGGTATAGATCATGATTTTCTAAAGTGTTTTGTGTGGTGATAGATCCTCAAGGGCAGTGGATGTGCGTAGTGTAGTAAATCAGAAATTGTGTCCGATAAAAACAGTGATAAAGATATAAGTAAAGGTACTCCATGAACTATGCGGTAGTTGGGGCGCGAGGCATCAGAGACCTCAGCTTCTCTAGGGGCCAGCATATTGAAGGGGTTACCATCTATATCTCCTCACCCTTGCTGATTCACCTCCAGTGTCTCTAAAGAGAGTAGGGACAGTGCCCATTTACAGCTGGGTGAACTGGGGACTGTACCGAAGCCAGGGTGTACGAATGGTCACCCATCCACAAGGCAGCCATGCTCAACGCTGCTTCATATTAACCTTAGCATGGGGAGATCAAATGCTCTGACCACTGAGCTTTCCAGTCCTCGTCAAACTTTATTTTAGGTTCGTATTGTTTCCCATGTTTCTCTCTCCTGAACGTGAATTCATGTAAGATGAAGTATGTATCGCATCTTGTGCTTGAAGCTGTGATGATCTTTACAAAGTTGCATGCACAATTCTAATTATGTTATATGCACATAAATACACAGACACATGCATGTATACGCAGATACATGTTACGAGATTAACACATGTAGGGAAGCTTGAGAGTGATTTTGACCCATCTTTATGCCCCACTGAACACACACACACACACACACACACACACACACACACACACACACACACACACACACACACACACACACACCACACACACTACCCTCCCTGTCCCCGAATTTGAACGCGGTTACAATTCTGTATATGTAGGACTTAATAATAGAAGGGAAAAAAAAAACACTAGCGGGAATGTATAAGTCTGTATAATAGAATTTGAACGCGGTTACAATTCATGTTATGTATATAGGACTTCATAACAACAGAAAAAAAAAACTAGCGGGAATGAAAGAATCATAGTCTGTATGAGCTCAGCATTCGCCAACTCTTCCACTAAAGTTGAAACCAAACGACACTGTAAATATCAGGTGCAGAAAGTGGAGAAGTCTAGAAACTTGCATTTCAAATTCCCGACTGTCTCATCACTCTGTAAGACACCACAACCTCCCCGCTCCCTCGCCTCGCCCTGCCCCAGCCTATGTGGGGGACGGATAGCCTAGTGGTCAGAACATTGCGCTGGCAATTTGAAGACCCGGGTTCGAATCTGATCGAGGATTTTTCTCCTGGAGTTAACATCAGTGCTGACTCCACTCTCCCCACAAGTCCTTCGGATGAGACTTTAAACCGAGGCCCCGTGTGCGAACGCACGCAGAACATCTTGCGCACACGTTAAATCCTGTTCCGCTTTTCGTAAGAGTAGGCCATCGTGTGCCGGTGGGAACAGATGACAATTTACAAAACTGCATA
>CM060337.1:31103092-31108092 GCA_030674155.1 Stramonita haemastoma
TGTGCTTGCTGGCGTTCATATGCTGGCGTGCACGCACGCAGACACACATACACACTCACTCTTTCTCATGAATATTCTCTCTCTCTCTTGTCTCACTCTCTCTCTCTGTCTCTGTCTCTGTTCTGTCTGTTTTCTGTCTGTCTGTCTGTCTGTCTTCTTCTCTCTCTCGTCTCTCTCTCTCTCTCTCTCTCTCTCTCTCTCTCATCTCTCTCTCTCTCTCTCTCTCTTCTCTCTCTTCTCTCTCTCTCTCTCTCTCTGCACGCGCGCACGCACGCACACGCACGCACGCACACACACACACACACACACACACACACACACACACCAACACACAACACAACACAAACACACGCGCGGGCGCACGGCGCACACACACACACACACACACACACACACACCACACACACACACACACACACACACACACACAACACAACACACGCACGCGCGCGCGTGCGCGCATGCATACATGTACGTACACTTGTTTAAGCGGCAATTTGTAACTCTTCGTAACTGTGTTGAAATGTATACATATAAATTTACACATATTGTGTACGTAAACGAACAATCTGATCCGAGTTACACTGCACTTTGTCCCTTATCTACGACCCTAGGCTTCGGGGCGTTGCTGACAAGACACCGTTACAATAAGAGATAATGTTACTACTGGCTTGTCTCTGATCAACCTGGCGGCTACTTACTACTAACTAACTAACTAGATCTACATCAGCCACAGATAAATGTATCTGTGCAGAATAGATGGCCTGTAAGATAACACTCAGAAGGAACATACGGTGGTATGATACGGCAGACCCCTTGACAGAGCGTGACAAGCGCGGAGAGGAAAAGTAATGAGATGACAGCAAGGTGAAAGAAACAATGGACTTTCGCTCTCCCTGCAGGGGCATATGAGGTTAGGTTGATTAGGAAGGTGCTGCTGCTTTATGTGCGTGTGTGTGTGGCCTGGGGGAGTTGTGTGGTAAGCAGGGACTGGCGACAGAGTGCTTATCCAGCTTTGCTAGGACCAGTCGTTGAAATCATCCGCCTCCTCCTTTTTTTTGGTTTTGTTTACATGTATGATGTACATTGTATGCGGTGTGGTTTTAAGCAGGCCGGCAGTCGTGTGATGCAGATGTTGATGTGCGGAACAAAGGATTAGTCTGTGTGTTGTTGTGAAGTGAGGCTTGTGTTGATTTCGTGGTTGAACGAAAAAAACAACAAACAAACAATTGAATGATAAAGATCCGTTTGTTTCATCAGTCTCTTAGGGGAAACGGTAAAATCAGGGGTTTGTTCTTTTACAACACTATGAGCATTCTGTAGTTACACTTGATTCAGTGTTTTGGACAACTGCATTTGAAGTACTGATATGATGCTTCTTCATCAGTGCATGGCTGTGAAGGCCTGGTAACCGAAAGTCGCTTATTTTGGTCTGGCGTGAGTTGAGGACAGACTATCAGTTTCGGTGTCACTTTTTCCGTAATTTTATAATATAAGGAATATGTGAAGTTTCCGATAGCACTCCATTCATTACTTTGTTCATCTTGCATAGCTGTTCATCTTGCATAGCTGATGCATGAGCATTTTATTAAATACTATTTATATAATATAATATACTGTATGATATTTTTTAATACACGGGCAGAGCAGGAAAAGGTAGGTCACCTAGGATATATCATACATGTAGTGGATTTAGAGCAGTACAGCATTAGGGAATGTTACAGTAGGTGCAAATTCATTAGGACGGTACAATACTGTTGAGAATACTACCTATTTCTCCTCAATCAAATCAAACAAACAAAAACTCTTTGGATTATGAGCACAACATTTATAGATATGGGAATAGAATAGCTTCAGTGAATAACTGAGAACGAGAGACACACAGAGGACACACAGAGAGACACACAGAGACGCACAGAGAGAGAGAATCTTAGAGCAAAGTGCTGCATAAAATGTTACCATTACCATTTTAAACTTCAAAAGCAACAGTACACCACTTTACAGCACCAATAGCATCAGCTGGCCATGAACACACACACACACACAACACACACACACACACACACACACACACACACACACACACACACACACACACCACACACCCACACACACCACACACACACCACCACACACACACACACACATACATCATACACACAACTACACATACATCACATACATACATACAACATACACACATACAACTACATACATACACATTATAGCACATGCTGCAATGCAAATAATCGTCGCCACCCACGCACCTGCAAAACTCACAGTGGTGACAGGGCACAGTCTAAGAACACAGATAGATCTAGCCCTACCCAACTCCATTTTAACCCTTTGTCTCCTCCCTTCAACAGATGTTTCTAGCTCACCCCCAACAGTTTTAGAGAGGAGACAAAGAATAGAAGGGCATAGGCTAGATGATGATGAGGTTCCCCCTGGCTGGCCAGTTCTGTGCATGTGTAACGTAAGTAAAAAATTAAAAAAATTTAAAAAGGGGTTAAGGTGTCCCGTACCAAGTAGTCGTAGGGGGAGCGAGGCGTCAGAGACCTCAGCTTCTCTAGGGCCAGCATGTTGAGGGCGGCGCCCATCTCCTCTCTCTCGCTGCTTTACCTTCCCTGACTCTAAAGAGGGCAGGTACCCATGTACAGCTGGGTGAACTGGGGAATGACTGAAGCCAAGGCGCGCAACGTCACCCATCCAACTGGTAACCACGCTGGATGCTGCTTAACATTGGTGGGAAGCGAGCGCTCTGACACTGAGCTATCCCGTCCAAAGTAAGGGTAGAGTTAGCTAAGTCACATCGCGTGCTGACGGCATTGGTGGCGGGCGCTAGCTATTCCATCAGCATGATGCATAGCCTTACTGTCCTACGGTGAAAGGTCACTCTAGCCTGCCAGAGGTGCCAATGGTCGCTGAACCATGTGCACGTGCCGAGCACTTGGCTGGTGTAGCGGAAAGACCATTGACCGTTAAGGAAAGAAGGGTAGGGAGGGATGAGAGAGTGAGGGGAGAGGGAGAGAGAGAGGAGTGATGAGAGCGGCATAGAGAGAGTGAGAGAAGAGACTCAGCAGCAGAGGAGGCAAGAGCCAGACAGAGAGATGGAGAGGAGGAGGAGAGAGAGAATGAGAGAGAGAGAGAGAGAGAGAGAGAGAGAGAGAGGGGGGGGGGGGGCATCCATTGAATTTTTTCTCCAAACTCTATTGTTTCTAGATCAGGTTTGAAAGTTTGTATTGGCCATGTCTAGGGCCAATTTGTGGTGTTGTGTGTGTGTGTGTGTGTGTGTGTGTGTGTGTGTGTGTGTGTTTGTTGTGTTGTTGTTTTGTTTGTTTGTTTGTTTTAAAGATTTGTTTTTATCAAAGTCCTACTTTTTTCGTTAGGGTTTTTTTTCTCGTCTTTTTTTTTCAAAGTCTAATAAAAGTAATAAATAGTAAGGAGCTGCAGCAGTATCCACCCCCCTGTTTGCGCGTACACATTTAGGCCTAACCGTGTCTTCAGCTCAGATCTTATATTGTATGACCTTAGTAGTTGTCTAGATTGTAGACTGGCATGCACGGTTCATGAAGGAATGAACACACATGCAGGGTTATGTGTATAATGTTAAGTATTACTGTCTGCTTATGGTGTACGCAAATTGAATAAACAATGAATAAACCAAACCAACCGACTTAAGAAAAACATTTTAAAAGAAGGAAGATGGTGGAAAAGACCAAAAGTAGATGGCTATGGTACTGTTTTCTGTTGTAAGTATTGTTATTCCAGTTTAACAGAATGAGAGGGTTTACACACACGGGAATTACACACTCATCCTGCTGAGTTCCTGTTTCGGGACAACTTTGCAAAACAAACTTTTCTGAGAGAGAGAGAGAGGAGAGAGAGAGAGAGAGGAGAGAGAGAGAGAAGAGAGAGAGAGAGAAGAATCATAGGTAGGTCTGTCAGATAGCACATACACGCACGCACGCACACCACACGCACCACGCACACCACACCACGCACCACACACACACATACATATTTTATATATATATTATATATATATATATATATATATATATATATATATATATATATATATATTATATATCACATTAAGTGAACAGACGTAAAATTGAAGACATACTACACACAACCAACACGCACACACACACACCACACACAGACACACACACACACCACACACACACATCACACAACACCACACACACACACCACACAACACTATAATAATATATATATCATATATATATATATATATAAATATATATAATTATATCTTTTATATATATGATATACAGTCAAAAAGGAGCTTCACCTGATGACCAGAATCCGACTTTTAATTTCAATGGTCTAGTCCTCCAGGACAGTATTTGAATGTGAACTTGTACACCTGTCTTAGTGTCTGCTCAACTAGACTGCAGGTATTTAAACTAGCTGCACCGTGGAAGTCTGTGCAGCGCTTGAGATTTTGCTGATAACACTGTGGCACAATGAACATGGTATATCCATAGCTTTTATAGAAATGTACACTCGTCAACATTGAATGCCCCTTTTTCCTCAATACAAGACAATGCCGAATGGATATAACGCGAGGCATAGTGTGGACAGTTGACAGTCTAACTGATGTAAGGAGAGGATTGTGTGGACATTCTCGGAATGCGAAGGGTGGCCATGCTTGACTAAAAATCCTGGACCCGGAAAACTATACCGAGCTCTAGACACACGGGTGTTAGCAGGTGGAGTCACTGGTTCAGTTACACACTCCTCCTACATTGGACTGTGAACACAAAACCCCGCTGTGAGCATCAGGTTTCCATTGAATGGAAATCGCTTTTGTAAGTTGCCAACTGGAGTTTATGTCAGTTGATGACGGTATCTCTGACAACAAAGTGGTCAGGTTCTATCTAACACAAAGTAGTGGATGATGAACGATGTGTGTGTGTCTGTGTGTCTGTGTGTAGTGGTGCCTCATGAAAAGTGTTTGTCAGCTGTGG
>CM060337.1:31120592-31135592 GCA_030674155.1 Stramonita haemastoma
CACAAAACACTCGCGCGTGCGGTGCGCGCACACAACTACACACACACACCACACACACACACACACACACACACACCACACACACACACACACACATTATATAATTATAAATATATTATATATAATATATAATCATATAATATAATATAAATATGCTAAACATGAAGGATAATCCTATCTTACATCATTATATGCCTCATTAAAAATATAACAAAAACAAAATACAATAAAAGCTGAGGGGACAGAGGAGATTAATTTTGTCCAGGGTTCCGTAATCTTCAGACCATTGCCCTTCCATAATCTTCAGACAAACATTATCTGAAGACACGTACGAAGCACGCCTGGCTGTTAAAGAAGGCTATGGATACTCTTGTCACATCAAGCTGCTGACAATGAATAAAGATGGCTGTGTATACATACATTATACATACATGTACATAATGCTTGAGCGTGCATACCGACAAATGTATGTGTGTATGTGTGTGTGTGTATATATATATAATATATATATATATATATATTATATTATATATATATATATATATATATATATATATATATATATATGTTGTGTGTGTGTGTGTGTGTGTGTGTGTGTTTCATTCATAAGCTTGACCTGTAGTGCAGCTGAGGGTTGGCTAATCCGTTGGTCAAGGGAGAGTGTATTGGAGAAGGTGCTGCCTTAAAAAAATGATGGAAAAGGTTTGGAGGATTGATGTGACTGCCCTTTACAGGTGGGGTCACTGGTGGGAGGAGGATCCGTCACATAAAACAGGGGTTTTTTTTTTTTGGGGGGGGGTTGTTAGCTTTTTTCTTTTGCAGGTAATCAGCACTTTTTTGGTGCGTGGGGTGGGAGGGTGGAATAGTCGCTTTATTTTTGTTTGTTTTTTTATCTTATATTTTTTATACCATTTGTTGCCTCTGTCTGTCTGTCTGCCTCTCTCTGTCTCTGTTTGTCTGTCTGCCTCTCCTGTCTCTGTTTGTCTGTCTGCCTCTCCCTGTCTCTCTGTCTCGTCTCTGTCTGTCTGTCTCTGTCTCTGTCTGTCTCTGTCTGTCTGTCTCTCTCTGTCTGTCTGTCTGTCTGTCTGTCTGTCTGTCTCTCTCTCTCTCTCTCTCTCTCTCTCTCTCTCTCTCTCTCTCTCTCTCTCTCTCTCTCTCTCTGTAATTGGGCTTGTGGTCTGACGGCCCGGGTTCGAACCCCGTTCAAGGGAATTTTTCCCCTGGAGTTTACATCAGTGCAGACTCCACTCCCCCAAAAGTCGTTTGGATAAGACTATAAATTACCGAGGTCCTGTGTGCGAAGAAAAGCAGAATGTCTAACGCACACGTTAAAACCTGTTCCGTTTTTCGGAAGAGCAGGCCATTGTGTGTCGGTGGGAATGGATGACAAAATTAACAAAACTGCATACACACAGGGACCGGATGTAAAAAAAAAACAACCCAGCCCACATGAGTGTTTAATACTGTATTGTCCTCGAAGTAAAAGAATAAATAAATATGCACGCATGTGCACACAAGAGTCATTGTTGAGCACTACTAACTGTGTCGTTGTCACTGTTAATAACGAAAGTGAGTGCTTGTTTATATGGATAATATAGTTAATAATAGCGAGTGTGTCTGCGGAATGAGGAGAATGGATGACGGTTGATGTGGGACTGAGATATTGCACTTGATGCGTTTGTCTATTTGAGTTGCTCTGCTTTTTCCTGTGTATGATTTTTTTTGCGACAAAAATAATAACATGGATGGCTTGATTAACCAAAAAAAAAAAAGCAAATGTCTTGCTGATTCAATGTATCATGTGGAAATATCATTCGACTTAGACATAGAACAGAGAGGGGGAGAGGGAGGGAGAGAGAGGGGGGGGGGGAAGAGAGAGAGAGAGAGAGAGAGAGAGAAGGAGAGAGAAGAGAGAGAGAGAGAGTGAGTGCAAGCATGCTTGTTCTGATTGAAGTCGTTTTTGTGGTTGGCTGTTGTTAATTCAGCAAACGAAAACAGAACGTCAGAAGCAGAAGGAGGAGGAGTAGGCCAGAGTGTTAGTTCATTCTCGTAGAAGGCAAGACGTGTGTGTGGTGTGTGTGTGTGTGTGTGTGTGTGTGTGTTGTTGTGTGTGTGTGTGTGTGTGTGTGTGTGTGTGTGTGTGGAATGTCGCTATGTGTCAACAGCACACAGACCTGCAAGTGTCGCTGGCTCAAGATCTGCTGCATGCATCTGTATCTTTTCTTTCTTTCTTTCTTTCTTTTCACTCTTTCTCTCTTCCCACCTTTTCACCTTTTTTTTCTTGCGCCGCCCCCTTCCTCCCCCCTCTTCCTTTCCTGCCTCCTTTGCTTCTTTTGTCCCCCACCCCCTCCCTCCCCTTACTCTCAAATTTTTCTAATGCCGGTACTGCACTCTGATCACCATGATTTTTGTTGTTGTTGTTTGGTTTGGGTTTTGATATGGGGTTTTCCCCCTCAGAACCAGACTGAGAGGTTTTCCACCCGTAGGCAAAAGTCGAGAGCACAGCGCGTTGAAATGCTAGTGCCAGATTTGGCCCTGTATATTTTATTATTATGACTCATTATTTTTATCTTTATCGTTTTCCACCCGGCTGCATCCCGTCAGCCAGCGTATGGGTTTTTAGTAGAGTAGATGTCGTGTTACAACACACACACACACACACATACACACAACACACACACACACACCACACACTCACACACACACACACACACACACACACACACACACACACACACACACACACACACACACACACACCTCTTACACACGGGGACTGGATGTAAAAAAAGCACATGAGTGCTTATTCCATTATCCTCGATATAAAAAGATAAAACACACACACACACACACAACACACACACACACACACACACACACCACACACACACACACACACACAACACACACACACACAGAGTTTGAATGTGTCAATGTCATTGCGAATATATACCCTGTCTGTATATCAGCCGATGTCTGACTCGAACATTGTGTTATATATATATATATATATATATATATATATATATATATATATATATATATATATATATATATATATAATATATATATATATATATAAACACAATGTTCGAGTCAGACATATATATATATATATATATATATATATATATATATATAATATTATATATATATTATATATATATATAGTGGGGGGGGGGGGGGTAGGCTATATTCATGTCCCAGCGGAGCTCATTTAACTCAACTTTTCTGCTGTGTTGGGGTTTTTTGTTGTTGTTGTTACTTTTTGGGGTGAGGTGGGTTTTTTTAACATGAAGTCGTGATACGTGTTGTCCAAGTTCTCACTTGCCCTTATACAAACTGTACGCTAAAATTAATGGGATTTAGGCGAGAACGTACAGGCGTGGAACATGACTGACTTCATTCATCTACACAGTGCATGCACAGCATAAACATGCTATCTGTCTAGCCACGCAGGTGTTCCTTCCTTGGCTATACTATAGGCTAGGCTGTGGATGGATGGTCATATTGCATTCCCAACGGATGACGCACAGGTGGGTAGGTATGCACCGTACCGACTCCAGGGTGGTGAGTCCTCCCCTTTGGAGGTATAATATGAGTACTTTCGTGGCTAATAAAGGGTACTACGGGTAGACGGTCGGAAATGTGATACTTTGGTTGGTCTGCCGGCCGCATGAATTAGCTGATTTACATCTCGATCTGTACTCGTATTGGGTGGATATGTTTTTGGAGAGGGAGAGTTAAGTTGTGTGTATGGTGGTGTTCTAAACCTTTGTTCGTTGTTTTGTAGACAACAACAGCCTCCCGACACCCACCCCCCACTCCCC
Source organism: Stramonita haemastoma (assembly GCA_030674155.1). Lineage (NCBI taxonomy): Eukaryota > Metazoa > Mollusca > Gastropoda > Neogastropoda > Muricidae > Stramonita > Stramonita haemastoma. The sequence continues at coordinate 31,124,423 of CM060337.1, forward strand.
GTCCTCTCTGCCTGCCCACCATAGGTAATTCAAGGCATTGTTTTACAGCAACGAAGTGGGGTGTGTTGTGTGTGTGGTGTGTGTGTGTGTGTGTGTGTCTGTCTGTCTGTCTGTCCTGTCTGTCTGCGGCCTGTCTAAAACGCAGGTGAATGCACCGTGATAAAATGAAAATGTGCAGGATGTTCTCACACACAGCGTAGTGAATACTTTCCCCTCATGGTAAAACCCAGTACCTCCAGTTTTTCAGTTTCGAGAAATACTCTGTTTATTTCCGTTTGATCGCATAATTTTTAGCAAATCAAAACTTTCGTTTTTAGTCTTATTTTATCTAGATTGGCATATCACATTCTAAATCTAGATGTTGGCAAATATGTTTTGTAACAAAAAAAATAAAGTGATATTTTCCCGATTTCTGTAGGTTTTTAAAATTTTATTTTAAACTCTCTCTCTCTCCTCTCTCTCTCTCTCTCTCTCTCTCTCTCTCTCCTCTCTCTCTCTTCTCTCTCTCTCTTCTCTCTCTCTCTCTCTCTCTCTCTCTCTCCTCTCTCTCTCCTCTCCTTGGGGGGCAAAGAAAAGGGGATAATTATTGTTGACATAATTCATCTATAGGAAGCAGCAGCCATGTACTGTAACAATGGGTATAACAGATGATTCATGACAGAGCTCTTTCCGGGCTAGCCGGAAGAGCCTTGACCCGCCATCCTGTTCCCACCTTAGGTTACACTCCGGGGCTAGCTTGCAGGGTGATGTAGTATCTTCTATAGAGAGCCGGTCAGAAACAGGTGTTTGCTGGTTTTTCACAGATTTTTTTAAAAGTATGAAATATTGCACTGTGTACTTGTTTGGGGGGTTGAGGCCATAGATTTGAACCAGGTAGTGATAAGAAAGGAAATAAGCATCAAAAGAGGGTTGCTTGTGTTCCTACACTGCAGTGTTGACCGTGCACATGCATATTGTGGTGAGGCAGCTAGCAGACGACAAAGGACTGAGGGGGTACAGTGTTCGGTGATTTTTTTTGTTTTTTATAAGTTACCTACCAAATTAATTCGTACTGTCTGAGTTTTGAGTCATGGGCTAGTCTTTCACAAAAAGTGGTGTTTATTTCTGTGGGTACCTTAGAACGAATGCAAGAGTGATATGAAAATAGACGGGAAAAAAAAAGCCAGAATCTAACTATTGTGTGTAACCTTACACTCCTGTCTTACTTACTTCCCTTACGTCCCTCTCTCCCCTCCTCCCCTACGACGTTACATTCTTGTAGAGTGCAGGAAGTCCAGTCCAGCCTAATATAAGCTTGGAATGTTCACGTTCTGTAGCCTGCCTTTTTTTTTTTTTTTTTAAAGCTAATAAATGTAAAATCTGCCATCCGTTCCCACTGGCACACAATGGCCTCCTCCTTAGTACTTTCGGCTTCTTCAGGATGGGGAGATGTGCGGGGTGTCCGCTTGATTTATATGGTGATGATAATACTAGTAATGTGTGGAACTTATATAGGTCTAGTGCTGAAACTTGTAAAGCATTAAATCAAAGACCTGTCATTAAATCATTTACACGCATGCCACCATCGACAAATAACATAAACGTAACAGATGTCAAATTTACACATAATCACACACACGCAACGCACGCACGCACGCACACGCGCGCACACATACACACACACACTCACTCACTCACTCACTCACTTACTCACTCCCACAGGTGAACATGCTAATATTCAACTAAGATTCCCTCAAAACAACAGACACCTTTCCCTTACTGACCAATGGGTACCGAAAGGAAGCGAATTGACTCCCTGCCCAGACCGTTACGTACATAGTAGAAGACAGCAAGGCTGACATGGCAGAAAAGAATTTAGAAATGCCGATTCTGCGTCTGTGTATTAATTATCATAATTATGATGATGATAATTATCGCTGTCTTTGCATTATGATCGATGAGAATGAGGATGATGTAATGCTGCTGCTGTGGAAGTGCATGTGCTTTGAAACTACTTGACAGGGCTGTCCTCAATGCTATCAATGCGTCAACCGGGACCGAAAGCTACAGACACCTGCAGTGTTGGTTAGGTAATTTTAGCAACGCTCTCAAACTCGCATCCGTAAAGACAGGTCACATCGTGGAGTAGGCGAGGCGACAGTATACAGGCGCAGATAGGGTCAGGGATATCCATGTGTCTTCGTTGTTTTTTTTTAAACGTCTATCCTCTAAAAAGTGGTTTTAGACAGGACATGGGGAGGAGAAGGAGATAGAAGTGAATATCAGAGTGTTTGTTTGTCGAGTTGAATGAATGATACAAGGAAAAAAAAAGATTTAACCATGATGTCCGTCCATGTTAGAACATGTTCGTTGATTTTGCTAAAAAAAAAGAAAAAAAAAAAAAAAAAAAGCGCAATTGTCTTATGAGAAAAAAAGAAAGTTTGAGAATAAGGAGGAAAAAAATTAACCAACCTAAAACAGAGAAACAAAAAAAAATACACACCCACCCACTCCACTTTTCCAACAAGCCTGATAGTTTAAGTGTTGTGTGTGTGGTGTGTGTGTGTGTGTTGTGGTGTGTGTGTGTGTGTGTGTGTGTGTGTGTTTGGAAAAAAAAGGTCTGAATTCAGAAAATACTCAGCTTTAGAGATCTATGCAAGTAAAAGGAGGGAGAGAGAGAGAGAGAGAGAGAGAGAGAGAGAGAGAGAGAGAGAGAGAGAGAGAGAGAGAGGAGAGAGAGAGGAGACTGGAAGGTATTACCTATATGTATAAAGGATAGAAATAGCCTGACAGATTGTGGAGTCACACAACACGTGTTATGTTTTTATGGCAAAGTAGGACACACGGAAAGAAGGCGTATACACTCGGGCTTAGGTCTCTGACTGATGGAGGATGGAATATTGGGTGGTGCAGGGGGGGGGGGGGGGATATAAAAATGCTTTCCACTTGTATTTTGCCTCACCGGACCTGAACTTTTGAGTTCATAGAACCCCTGTGTACGTCCTAATCTGTTCTGATTTAAACTTAGCTTAAAAACTTATTCTGTCTTGAATAGTTTCTTCTCATCATTATACTCTGTGTGTGTGTGTGTGTGTGTGTGTGTGTGTGTGTGTGTGTGTGTGTGTGTGTGTGTGTGTGTGCGTGCGTGTGTGTGTGACCCTTTCCTTCATCTCTTCTAGTAAAACGTTTGCGGTAGGCCTAACTCTTTATATCTCATGCAAAACTTCAACAGAGGTTATTTTTAGATCGATATCAAACCTTATTTTGAAAAGATAAAAGTGGAAGCAGTTTATAAAAGAAAAGAGCAGAAATCAGAATATATATATATATATATATATATATATATATATATATATATATATATATATATATATTATATGGTGTGTTTTTTTCCTGAATGTGTGTTTCTCCATTCAGTACTGGTGAATTAGATCCAGAATGAAAACCATATAGATCTAACCTAATCCATGAAGAGAGCTGAAGCCATAGATCTATGAATGGCCTGTAATATTTTGTTACTTCTCCGTTTTCCTCGATTTTTATCTTTGTGAGATCGTTCCCCTCTCATTATTTGGGGATGTCTACTCCTTCCCTTTTTGTCAGATTGTTCCATGCCCTTTTGCCGTATAGATCAATCCTCATTGTCTTGTCTTTTTCACTGCAGTTCTTACTGCGTTCATGGGATGAAGAATTGTCACTTTGGATTCGGTGGGGGGGGGGGGGGGGGGGGGGTTTTTCGATTCTGTTAACTGAAGGGGGTTGGGGGGTGGGGGGGGGGGGGGGGGGGGGGGCTATGTGTTCCATTGTCACCCGACTGTAAGTGCCGTAGTCAGCTCATTGACAGCTAGGTAGGGTATCTGAAAGTGTTTGGCCGTGATTCTCACAGACTGTGTAAAAGGGTTCATCAAAAGAGTCGTATTGACTTTCTCCCCTCTCTTGCGTTTACTCAACATCTTTTAAATGCCGGACTTTTAAGTTGGCTGACAGTTTTAGAGGCTTCAATCTCAGTTTCTGGCGGTCCGTCTGTCTGTTTTTGTCTCTCTCTGTATGTCTCGTCGTCGTGTCTGGTCTGTCTGCTCTCCCTCTCTTTCTCTCAGTCACTCACTCACTCTCTCTGTCTCTCTCTCTTTAATTGTGGATGTGTGTGCGCACCCGCGCGTGGGGGGGGGGGGGGAGAGAGAGAGAGAGAGAGAGAGAGAGAGAGAGAGAGAGAGAGAGAGAGAAGAGAGAGAGAGAGAGAGAGAGAGAGATCAAACAAGTTATGTTTACTGGCATTTTTATGCAAAGGGCATTCATTTCATTTTGTTGTTCCAGTCCGTTTGTTTGATTAAAGAAATTCAGTGAAAGGCCATAGATCTGTTAGCTGTGAGAAAATATGAACTGGGTCTTAATGCCTTCATTACTTTCGTCGACAACAAAAAGAAAAAAAAGAAGAAAGAAAGAAAAATAAACAAACCAACAAAGCATTACATGTCTGAAATTGGTCTAAGAATTTGTTTAACTCAAAGTTTCATTCAATGAAGTCAATATATGGAGACATCTGTCACAACGAATGTTCATCCATACAGGACTCGGATACAATATCAGAGTAGGGGCTGTATTTCTTTTTGTTTGTGTAATGTCTACACCGGGTATTGTTCTGTGTTACAAGTCGTCAGTGGTGACGTGGGGGGGAGGTGTGGGAGCCACAGGAGTCACTGATGACGTGGCCTAGTGCAGCACAATGCAGGTGTAGTATAGTACAGTAAGGGAGGGGGTGAAGGGGAAATGGAATTGGGATGTGATGTAGGTAGATGAAGACTGTATTTGCAGTATTGAGGGAAAACGAGGTGGCGCCTGACTTGTTTGTGCCCATTGTTTTCCTCTTCCTGAGGCCCTGTGGTGCCGGTGGTGGTTGGATGCTGAGTGGGTGGGTGTGGGGTGTGGGTGGCTGAGTAGGTGGAGTGGGTGGGTTTTCATGCTAGTCTACGTCTGTGGAAGGTAGACCTACGCTACGATCTCTGTCGGAACCTGAATTAGAGAAAAACTACATTTGCATCATCTTGAGCGAATATAGTTATTGTATGTGTGTACGCCTTTGCGCACTGTCTGCACACGCGCGCACGTTACGCACACCAACACACACACACACACACACACACACACACACACACACACACACACACACACACAACACACACACCACACACACACACAACACACCAACAAGAGAGAGAGAGAGGGAGAGGAGAGGAGAGAAGAGAGAAGGGAGAAGGTGTATCTATATGTGTTGTGTGTCGCGCTCGCAAGCGCAAGCGCGTGCTTACGTGTATGCGTGCGTGTGTAAGCTCTGTGATAAAAAAGATGTACTCATAATCAGTTGAAACTTGCAATTAGAGGCAGTATCAAGGGCTCTACGAACGAGAGAGAAATATCAACTTAGCGTCATAAAAAAAGAAAATCATGAATAATCTTCGGATTCAAACAACGGAACGCTTCATCCGTTAACTACAATTCAAGTGCTCTCTCAAACGGAATCAGGATGCCAGAATTTCAGAGCTGCAGCTAGGCATCAATGAAGGTAAGGTGTGTCCGAACACAGTTAGCGTCCAAAAATAGGTATGTCTTACCATGGGGTATTATTAGCTGTGCCGTGTTGATTAGCACACGCTCCAATTAGCGCGTTCTGTTTTGGGCATCTAATGAAGGCACGTGTCTGATGCTAAAAAAAGAGCGCATCCCTTCTGTATGTCTGTGGGCTGAATTCATTTTTCTTGGAGGCGGTAGTGGAATTTTCAGGGCTCTGTCTGTCGGTCGGTCTGTCTACGCCCGGTGAGGGTGTAGCAAGATAAACTCGCAGTAAACTACAATGTTTTTTGTTATTCCTTCCATTATATTGTTTTAGTCTATTAGTATTACTTGTAAACGAACCCATTCCCTTCACAGCACTCTTCGAGAGTGTTGATGTCGTCAAGGTTTGAAGTGTCTCACTTGAGGGCAGGAAGAATTCATGCCATTTTTCGGTTTGTTGCTTTTTGGGGTATGGGGGGAGGGGTGGTTGCTTTTTCGCAGTATATAGTATTATGAAAATAATGATTCATGTGTGACAAGGCCTATGCAGTCGTTAGGGAGCGAGATGTCAAAAGACCTCAGAGTCTCTAGGGGCCAGCATCTTGAGGGTGGTGCCCATCTTCTCTCCCTCACTGCTGTGCCTTACTTTACTTTGCCTACCTTGCTTTTACTTTTCCTACAGAGGGCATTACGCAATTACAGTTGGGTGAACTGGGGGACTGTGCTGAAGCTTAAGCACACAAACGTTCACCAACCCGTGAGGCAGTCATGCTCAATGCTGCTTAACCTTAGCTTGGGGAGAGAGAGTGCTCAGACCGCTGTGTAAAGCTTGGTGTAAAAAGAAAGTGTTATCTTTTTCATGAAGTAAAGAAGGGAAAAAAAGAAGAAAAATTGATGGTAGAGCTTGGTAGAAACTCGCAGGAAAATGTTGCAGAGACCAAAAATATTTGTCCAGTGCTTCTCACGCACATAAGTATGGTGTTTAGGTCAGTGTCCAGGTTTACCTGGTTTTTTTTGCCAGGAAATTGGCGTTGCGTTGTCACCTCGTCCAAAGGATGTGTCCGAGATTGGCTTGATTTGTCAGTGGTCGGCGGGGCTATAAAGAACAAGATTGGATTGGATTTGCCTTCTTTGTGTACTGTCTGCAAGAATGTCGCATGCGAACTGTTGGGTGTAGAATTCTGAGCCAGTGGCCAGTTCGGACTCTCTTCTCTCTCTCTCTCTCTCTCTCTCCTCTCTCTCTCTCTCTCTCTCTCTCTCTCCTTCTCTCTCCTCTGTCTCTCTCTCTCTCTCTCTCTCTCTCTCTTCTGTCTGTCTGTCTCTCTCCTCCTCTTCTCCTCTCCTTCTGTCTGTCTGTTCTGTCTGTCTCTGTCTTCTTCTGTCTGTGTCCAGACAGTTCAAGGACTTTTATTTACGAAGGTTAGCAGAAACACTTGCTGGAATGGGGCTTCATTTCTGAACTTTCTCTTGTTCATGTCTGTCTAGTTTATTTCGTCTGCTTTGTATTACCCACACAGCCTGAGCCTTTGCATTTTCCAGGTTAAGATGAACGGCAGTGACGCTGATTTTTTGTCTCCTGTCTGTGGAGTATTCAGCTGCTCTAGACCGAAGAACTTGGCTGGTCTCCGTCAAAAGGGGGTTCTCAGATGCTGGTCATCTGTAGCTGTGTAGGTGGTAGGTCTGCGATGATGTGTGTATGGCTCAGATAGTCTCTGCTCGTCTTGCAGCGAAGTCTTCTGCAAGCTCAGGTGCTCAGGTGCCTAAGGCCTGTACTTGGGCTAGTACTTACCTTTGTGTCTTTGTTCGGGTTTCTGTAGTTGGTGCAGCATTTAATACTTCTGAGGCAAGGGTTTCTGAGCAGTGGGTTAATCAAACAAGCTGAATCCAAGTAGTGTCCAGGTAGACTACGAAGACTACGATTTGTTTTGTTTTTTTTACAACTTTTTAACACTGCACGTCACGATTCTCTCTCTCTCTCTCTCTCTCTCTCTCTCTCTCTCTCTCTCTCTCTCTCTCTCTCTCTCTCTCTCTCTCTCTCTCTCTTCTCTCTCTCTCTCCCTCTCTCTCTCCCCCCCTCTCTTTCTCCCTCCCTATCCTCCCCTCTCTCCCCCCTCCCCCCTCCTATTTTACCATTGTATTTATGGCCCCCCTCCCCTCCCACCCCATCATCCCCATCCACCCCCCTCCAAAAAAACATAAAACAAAATAGTAGCAGTGGCGAAAAACACACAGGTGGTGGTGGTAGTGAGGGAAAAGGGGTGAACGACTTAGAAGATGTTTGTGCAGGCAAGACGTGAGTGTTGAAAAGCGTTAGATCAGGATTTGGGAGCCACCTTCTCTCTCACCTCAGAGCGTAGCGCCTACAGTTCTATCTACGGTGGAGCACCTTCTTGTCACTCAGAACGTAATGGCCTACATCTATCTACTAGTGGAGCCACCCTTCTCTCGCACCTCAGAAGGTTGTAGCCTAAGTGACCTATCTCACCTGAGAGTGCTCTCTCTCTCTCCCTCTCTCGGTGTGCTGGCTTCAAAGGGGAGGCGGGGTGGCGTGACGGACCACCGTCATTGATGGAATCACCTCACCGCTCGTCTGCTGTGTTTGCTTGAGGGAAATACTTGCTGCTGTATCTATCACCTTCATCATCACCACCAACACCCCTTCCATCCTTACCACATTTCTCTCTTTCTCTGTGTCTCTGTCTGTCTGTCTGTCTCTATCTCTGTCTGTCTGTCTGTCTGTCGTCTCTCTCTCTCTCTTCTCTCTTCTCTCTCTCTCTCTCTCTCTCTCCTCTCTCTCTCTCTCTCTCTCTCTCTCTCTCTCTCTCTCTCTCTCTCTCTCTCTTCTCTGTCTGTCTCTGTCTGTCTGTCTGTCTGTCTGTCTCTGTCTGTCTGTCTGTCTGTCTCTCTGTCTCTGTCCTGTCTGTCTCCTGTCTCTCTCTCTGTCTCTCTCTGTCTCTCTCTCTCTCTCTCTCTCTCTCTCTCTCTCTCCTCCTCTCTCTCTCTCTCTCTCTCTCTCTCTCTCTCTCTCCTCTCTCTCTCTCTCTCTCTCCTCTCTCTCGTATACCTCAAAATCCCCCCCTTCCTATTTGACAAGCCTAGGCACTAACCACCTACAGTTATTCGCTCCCCTACTTTTACGTCAACTTGTCAATCAGCATGCATCCACCTACTCTTAGTTCCCCCCCTACCCCCCCCCCCCCCTCACCCTGTGACTGCCCCTCCCTCCGTCCTCACCCCCCCCCCCCCCCCCCCACCCAACACCCTGCAAGAAGACGGCTGGAGTAAATAATTCCTTGATGCCCGCAAGCTCCAACATCCATTCCTCCTTTACTCCGATGCCCCCCCCCCCCCCTCCTCCTGTCCCCCTTTCATCGTCCCCCTTCCCTCTCCCCCTCCCCTCGTCCACCTTACCCTCCGGTCCTCATTGTATTGTTCTCTCTCTCCTTTTCCGTTGGTGGATTTTTCTTTTTGTCCAAACCAGCGTCTGCAGTAGTAGTAGTGGGTTCGTTTTGGTGCAGAGGGGACAGACAGACAGATTAGATTAGCGAGGGGAGTACAGATTGGGGTGCTGTATGGTGTCTGCGTGCCAATGTTCTCACTGCAGTTTTTGGTTGTTGTTTTTCTTAATTTGTTGTTGTTGGGGGTTTTTTCATTCTCTTTCTCTGGCATAACGGAGACGGGCATGTGGCTGTGATTCGTTGTGTGGGTGTCAGTGTGGATGGAGTATTGAGGTCTGGTGGTCGTGATCAGGGAAAAGAGTGAAGAAGAAGCAAGAAAGTCTTGGCTGGAAATGTTGAATGCTTGGACATTCTCTAAAGAAGTGGGCAAAGGAGAGAAGGACGTAATTATTTATTATTAGAGAAAGGGGAAGAAGAAAAGGACAGAGTGTTACCATTCATGAAAGCAATTAATGACCAAAAGTGTGTGGGCTTGTTCTGTTCCTGTGAGAATCTGGTCACTGTTGGTAACAGATGACATTTTTCAAAACAGGTTGGGTTTTTCTTCTATGAATCGATAATTGAAGACCTTGGAATAAAAAAAAAAAAACAACAACATTAAAGAGTTAAACGTTGTGATTTTTCTTTGTCATGATTTCTTGCAGTTTGATTTGATTCTGACATTTGTTTCTGCTGTTTGACGGTATTCTTTTTCAGAATTTTTTTTAACAATATATAAAACTTGCACAATTTCGAAGACATTTGCTTTTAGCTTTTTTGTTTTAAGAACGTGTGACCATTCTGTGGATTCTAGTGCATCAAAAGGGATTAATGCAGTGAATAACCACTAGGTATAGATCAGCGTTAGAAGGCTTCGATTTCTCGTATTACACAAAAAGACTGGTGTGTCGTGATCTGTAGACGAAATTGATCATTATTTTCAAAAAACACGGTGTGTTGTAGGAGAAGTAGTTGAATCATTCAGTGTGAACCGTTAAGAAATAAACACAAAGAAAGAAAAACAGAATCAAAAAGGGACTTTTGTTTTTTACAATTAAATCTCTCCGAAGAGAGACAAGTTGTTGTTTTTCCTTAGAGATTTTTGCCAAAAATAAAGAAACGAAAAAAAAAAACCTTTACAAAGAAAAGACTGTAAAACAAAAGGAAAGGGTAGGGGAACCCCCCCCCCCAAAAAAAAAAAAAAAAAAAACAACAAAAAAAAACAACAAAACAACAACAACAACAAAAAAACATACACTAAAAAACAAAGACCCTGAAAAAAAAACCCAGCAGCAGCAGCAGCGACAACATAACAACAAGAAACCCCTACAAGAGTCAAGTCTTATCTTGAGAGAGAGAAAAAAACCCCAGAGAGATAGTGAGCATGTTGCTGGAAAGAGGTCGCAGTTTCTACCAGCGCAGGCCGGAGTCTGGCAAGGTGCAGATCCTAAGGTTCCGATCCACCTCCTTCAGTGGTCAACGCTACATCAACATCCCAACCAGGGCCCCAGGTGAGTCAGTCATGCCACCCTCCAAAAGGGGATTCTGCCCAAGTAAAAAATGAAAAAGGAAGGTAAAGGTGTCCCATAACCTATGTGAGACCTCAGAGACCTCAGCTTCTCTAGGGGCCAGCGTATTTAGGGCTGCACCCATCTCCTCTCCCTCGCTGCTTTGATTAATTAACTTCCCTGACCCGATAGAGGTCAGGTACCCATTTACAGCTGGGTGAACTGGGGGACTGTACTGAAGCCAAGGCGCGCAAACGGTCACCCATCCGATTAGTAACCACAGTCGATGCTGCTTACTTAACCTTAGCTTAGGGAAAGGAGTGCTCTGACCGACCACTGAGCTATCCCGTCCCCCAAAAGTGAAAGCTTGAAGAGAAATGAGGGATTGGAGAGGGGCCGGGAAGTGATGGGGGTAGGAAGAGGTGTGTTGTAGCTAACTAGTGGTCGAGCAACGTTCTTCTCCGAATATCTTTCTAATGGTGTGGGTGAAATGATGTGATTCTAATGTTCAAACTTTACTGTTTGCTATGCCTGTAAATGAAAATCAAAAGATTGTTTTCAAAGAAACACAAAAAACGAAGGTAGGGCGAAAAGTACACACTTTGGCAAGGGCTTTCCAACGTTTTACAGGGTTTGGCGCTGGTCTGCGGGGTTTGACTGAATTTTGCAGGTTTTTTTTAAAATTTCAGTTTTGTC
>CM060337.1:31138092-31140592 GCA_030674155.1 Stramonita haemastoma
GTAGAGCAAGACGGGTAGTCTGTCTGCTGCCAAACAAGTGACGTGAAAGATGACCTTTCTGTCTGCACCTGTAAAATGGAGATGGACGAGGACTGAAGTAGCGAGCGAGCTAGCGAACACACCTTGCTTTCTCCCTAATTAGTTGTTTCTCTCTTCTTTTTTTTTCTTCTTTTTTTTGTTCGGATTCAGGGGCTGGGTATAGCTTTAGAAGATGCCTTGCTGTGACGAGCAGTTCAAGCCTAAGCGCTGGGCAAGAAAGGCGAAGAAAGTGTTTTGCAATGTCAAGTATGCAGTCTGTATCAAGTTTGCAGTATCGAGTATGCAGTGTGTATCAAGTTCTGTTCTTCTGTTTCCCCCACATTTGGAAGCCAGTAACCTGGAGGTTACTGTGTTAGAGGTCTGTGTTGAAGGGGCTGTGATACAGTTGAGGTGTGGTGAGGTTACTGCATGCTGTCAGACGGGGGGTGGGAGGGAGGGAGGCTGGTAAAGTGGTCCATCACCTTGTGTAGAAAGAAATGCCATGTAAACCAGTGTGGCAAACGTATCGTTGAACTGAAACAAAGAGTTTTGTTGGTGATAGTGTTGGTTTAGGATGTGGTAGTGGTTTTTTTTTTTTTTAATTCTGATCTATTTGTTTTTAATGTCCTATTTTCCGATTAAAATCTAGAAAGAAAGAAGAAAACAGTTCTAGCTCTATTTGCTTCAACGTGAGGTCACGACAGGTTGGGGGGTTTTTTTCGCTAAAAAATCAAACAAAAAGAAAAGAAACACCCTAAACTTTTCAGAAGGCCTGATTGTCTAAATCGTCTCTCTGAATATATAAGTGTTTAAACAATCAGAGATCTTGGAAGTGGAGTCTGTGTGTGTGTGTGTGTTGTGTGTGTGTGTGTGTGTGTGTGTGTGTGCGTGCGTGCGTGCGTGCGTGCGTGCGTGCGCGCGTGCGCACAAGTGGTGTGAATGTTCATCACCTGAATCTGATTGCTAGGCCCCGACACCTAGAAGACATGAAGCATCACAATGATATAGAAAGAGCACACTTGCAGACCAGAGGACGACAGTGTCAGTGATACTGAAAAGGGGAAGCTCTGTGCAGGAAGACTAGACTCTCAGGGTGGGAAAAGGAAAAAAATCAGTAGTGCAAGAAGAAGCAGAAGGAGGAGAAGAAGAAGCAGAAGCTGAGAGCAAAGCAGAAAGAGCAGTACAATGTGGCGAAGGTCGGAAAGCCCTGTGATGATGCTAGGTGGAGTGGTAGGAGGGATAACGGAATGGGGCTTTGACGACGCCTTTGAGACCGAAGGGGTGCGTGTCCAGCAGCATAGACGGCATAGTGAAGAAGGTTGGTAGGCCTAGTGCTGAACATTCTGTGCTGTGTGCTGTGTTGTGCTGTGTTGTGCTGTGTGCTGCTGATGTGGGGAGAGTGGTTGTGGCTACTGTTTCATGAGAATGGAAAAAACGTGTTGTCGGTGTAGATATTCTCATATGATGATGATGATCTTGGGTGTTGATATTCTCATATGATGATCATCCTTGGTGTAGATATTCTCATAATAATGATGATGATTATCTTCAGTGTACATATTCTCATATGATGATCATCATCTTTGGTGTTGATATTCTCATTATTATGATGATCATCTTGTTGTTGTTGTTGCTGCTTTTAGTGCTACTGGTTTTAACGAGCCGGAGCGGCATGTATGATTGTATTGTGCCTTTGGTGTATTGTCTCATTGGAAAGACCAGTACCCAGGCTTGCCAGGGCAAACCCTTCATGGTCTAGTACCCTGACCACCCTTTCTGGTCTCTTGCGTATAGGGTAGAAGTTTGGCATTATGGAACTGGAAACCGAAATGTCTGCTTTTCTCAACGATTGTGTTACTGTAGTGTTATGCGCCGTGTCTGTCTGTCTGTCTGTCTGTCTGTCTGTCTGTCTGTCTGTCTGTCTGTCTGTCTGTCTGTCTGTCTGTCTGTCTGTCTGTCTCTCTCTCTCTCTCTCTCTCTCTCTCTCTCTCTCTCTCTCTCTCTCTCTCTCTCTCTCTCTCTCTCTCTCTCTCTCTCTCTCTCTCTCCCTCCCTCCCTCCCTCCCTCCCTCCCTCTCTCTCTCTCTCTCTCTCTCTCTCTCTCTCTCTCTCTCTCTCTCTCTCTCTCTCTCTCTCTCTCTCTCTCTCTCTCTCTCTCTCTCTCTCTCAGTTTGTTAAAGCATTATGTGGGGCTGCTGCATGCATGGTTAGAACAATTAGAAAAGGTAGGAAAAAATGTAACGACTGGTTTGATACTGAATGTGAACGAAAAAAACAAGATGTTAAGAGATTATTAAAAAGATTTCAACGTTGTAAAACAAATCAGGATAAAACAGAAAAAAGACAAATGTACACTACTGCTAGAAAAGAATACATCCATTTAAGAAAAACTAAAGAAAGAGATTTTAACGAAAAGAGATTAGAGAAACTTAAAGATTCCTCTAAGGACTCCAAAACATTTTGGTCAGTTATCAGATCCGTTA
>CM060337.1:31145592-31153092 GCA_030674155.1 Stramonita haemastoma
AGAGAGAGAGAGAGAGAGAGAGAGAGAGAGAGAGAGAGAGAGAGAGAGAGATTTTATTAGCATATTCTACAGCAAACATAGGGGAAAGAGTGAGAGGCCGATATTTTTTCTCGGGTGCTCAGATTCAGATATTGTATATTTATGTGGCAGTACTGGAAACACACACACACACACACACACACACACACACACACACACACACACACACACACACACACACACACACACAGATGCGTTAACAGAGGGTATCAGTGTGTAAATGCCACTATCAGATTTACTCAGAACAGCAATTTAATAGAGAACGCACTCATCGTCTACCCACATACATTTTTCACGCCATCAGTAAAAGGAAGAAGTTATGTCAAAATATTGTTTGAGTGAGTGATGTATCCACTTAGCTTTATGTAAATACTGTTGCTATCATCCTGAATTGAAAAGCAACAACTGCTTTTTGGCATACTGATTTAGATATCTATTAACGATAGTATTGATGCAGTATAAGTGTTTATTAAAGTTCCAACCTTGTCCAAGACATGACCATTGTGATAATGATCCACAATGAATTGATGATTGGTTTTTGTTACATATCTTCCAACATTGTCCAAGACATGACCATTGTGATCATGATCCACAATGAATTGATGATTGGTTTTTGTTACATTGTATTCTGCACGATATCAGTACATTGGTTTCCTCCCTCCTTCTCCCCCCCCCCCCCCCCCCCCCCCAACTCCGTGCATTGTGGCCTAAGGCCAGTGTACCTGTATTTAAACCTGTTCAGAGTTCTCTCTCTCTCTCTCTCTCTCTCTCTCTCTCTCTCTCTCTCTCTCTCTCTCTCTCTCTCTCTCTCTCTCTCTCTCTCTCCTCTCTCTCTTTTCAACAACTATAGTTCACAACAAAGCAGGACAAATAGAGGCCCCAGGACCTATCCTCAACAAAGTTTCCCCCCTTCTCAGATTCATAATTTTACAGAAACTTTGTCTCAATCTCATGCCAGTCATCATGATCAGCATGCATACAATGACAATCCAGCATGTCCTCCTCCTCCCTCCTCACTTTTACACTACCCACCTCTCAGATCAAGGCCACATGAAAACACAACTAATACTTCATTCCCAGTATCTTCTGTTCAACATCCCTCTATGTATTCAAACTACACGAATTTTGGAAGAAGTTCCTTGCATTCTTTTCCACCTCCTCTGTCATCACAAGAAGCACATAGCTTACACCTCCCCTTAGAACAAAATGCTTCTGTGACATCCGAGCAGTTTCCTAGAAACCTCCCTCCTTTAAGAGGACATATTCATCCGTATGCACTAGACTTGCTTTCCATGGCCTCTCAGATTATGGCAAATCAAGTTAGAACCCCCTACCCAATGCATGTATAAAAACTGGATTATGGATATTGGTGTGTTTACTTTTTGTCCAGGATTTTCACCTGAATTTTGATGTGTGATTGTGTTTGAATGTTGTAGTTTCAGATGCTCCAGTGGCAGTGTGATTGACCTGAAGAAACATTTGTTTGAGATTGGAAACGGAAACAAGGCTTTGGCGTTTTTGAGGTCTCCTTTTGCATTTTTGACCCTTTGCTTATAGAAATTCTTTTACAGTTTTTTGGTTTGTTTTCTGGTGGTAAAATTACACTAAACATTGTTTCCTTTGGTGAACTGACATTTCATTGAGAGTGGGTTCATACTTTCATGTGTATATATTTTTTGTGCTTTGTGATTTTTTTTTTTTTTCTTCATAAATAGTTTACTTGATCTTATTTTCCCTATTGTTATATTTTCCATTATATTTAAGTGTTATTTGATTACTTTACTTTGATTTTGTGAGAAACAACTGTTGGAATTAGTGATCAGATGTGCATAATATAAACAACTTATATTGATTATGGATCATCAAAAGAATCCTTGGTTAACTAAAGATGGTCTTCGAATTGGTCATCTCAACATCAATCATGCAATACATAAAATGACTGAAATATCTTCGATTTTGTCAAATTCAGGGAAAAATTTCCATGTATTTGGTTTCACAGAAACCCATTTCTCCTCCCATATTTCAGACAATGACATCTCAGTTCCAGGCTACAATACTATCCGTAGAGACTCCCTTATTCATAAAGAAACTGGTATAGTTGTTTATGTCCATAAATCAGTTCAGTTCAAAAGAGTTACAAGTTTAGAGCAACTTCATATAGAAACAATTTGGATTGAAATTAAACTAAAAAATTCCAGACCAATTCTCTTATGCTTTCTATATAGAAATCCTAAGGAAAAAACAGAATGGATTGATCACTATATTTCAATGATGGATAGCATAGATAAAGATTATGATGACATTATTATACTAGGTGATTTCAATATTGATTTATTAAAACCAAATAACCAGTGGATACAGACGTTTGAATCTTTCAACTTGAAACAATTGATAACTTTACCAACTCGTGTTACAAGTATTTAAAAAACTTTGATTGATCATATATATGTTGTTAATAAAGAAACTATTGTAGAGGTGAACGTTCCACTTTCTGGCTGCAGTGATCATTTTCCTGTATGCATAACATGGTCCAAAAAAGGAGTAAAAATTCCGAAAGTTAGCCATAAAACTATAACTTATAGAAATTTCTCTAACTTTAATAGTAATGCCTTTCTACAGGACCTCCTAAATTCACGTTTGAATGATGTTTACCAAATTACTGACCCCAATTTAGCTACTGAATATTGGTATTCTATCTTTTATAATGTTTACAATAAACATGCTCCATTACAAATTAAGAGAGTTAAATACAAAACAAAACCACCTTGGCTTACTGGCCAAATACAGGAACAAATATATCATAGGGATTGTTTATTAAAGAAGGGTTTAAGAGAAGATTATAAAAAACAAAGAAATTATGTAACTTCACTTTTACGAGCTGAGAAAAAAAAGTATTTTGAGGCACTTCTAAACAACAACAGGGACAATAGATGTATCTGGAAAGCTATTAACCAGCTCACCAAAAAAAGTTTTCATAAAAACTCAGATATTTGCTGTGATATATCTGCTGACAAATTAAATCTTCATTTCTCATCTGTTGCCAACCAGTTAATCGTTAAGGATAAATCAGAAGACAATGACTTAAAAAAATTGAAAACCTTTTGCGACAGTAAAAATATTCAATCTAAAATTGAGATAGAACTTATTACAGTTAATGAGGTGTTTACTGCCTTACGTCAACTAAAACAATCATCAACACGTGGTCTTGATGGATTAGATGGGAAAATTCTAAAACTCTCCGCATCAACTATAGCAGAAACACTTACATATGTCTACAATCTTTGCATAAGCAAAAACACATTTCCTAAGATCTTAAAACAGGCAAAAATTATTCCTTTACATAAATCAGGAAATACCTCTGACCCATCAAATTACAGACCAATATCAATATTGTCCACTCTTTCAAAACCATTAGAGCAGCACATTCATAAAAGTTTACTAGCCCACTTAAACAAATATAATCTGTTACACCCAAATCAATCTGGATTTAGAGCAAACCATTCCTGCCATACTACCCTTGTAAAAATGACAGATAGATGGTTACTTAATATGAATAGAAAAGAATTCACAGGTATACTCTTTATTGATTTTGCTAAAGCTTTCGATGTTATTGACCACAAACTTTTACTAAGAAAGCTTGCAATCTACAAACTATCTTCCAGTACCCTCAAACTGATTTCATCTTTCCTATCTGAGCGACAGCAGAAAGTATATCTAAACAACACTTCTTCAACTTTTCTTCTAAATAACTTTGGTGTACCACAAGGATCTGTGCTTGGTCCCCTATTGTTTCTTCTGTATATAAATGACCTGCCATTGAATATAAAAGTACAAAACGAATTATTTGCAGATGATACAACTCTTCATACCAGCCACAAAAACCTTCTCCAAGTAAGTCAAAGTTTACAAGAGCATATAAATATCATTATTGAATGGACACAAATGAACCATATGGCCCTTAATCCAGGTAAAACAAAATTCATGCTATTATCAACAAGACAAAAACGTCAAAATCTAAACACGAACTTACCTTCTATTTATGTCAACAACTTCAAAATTGAAGAAGTTTCTAGCCACAAAATTTTGGGAGTAACCATCGATAATAGTTTGTCTTGGTCTGTACACATACGTAATCTAACAAAGAAAATTGCCTCCAAAACCTACCAATTAAATAAGATCAAACACCTTCTTAATCTGAATGCAAGGAAAATATTTTTTCATTCATTTATTCAGTCTATTTTGGATTATGCGTCTACACTATGGGACTTAGCAAGTAATAACCTATTCAAACCATTAATCAGTATTCATAAACGAGCTATCAAAATAATAGTAGATAAGTCATCTTCATTGACATTTTCAGATTACAAAAATGTAAATATTCTTCCTCTCAAAACAAGATTGCTCTTTAATAAAGGTGTACTAATGCACAAAATTCTTTATGGTAATGTCCCATCTTCCTTAAGCAGCATGTTCAGCGTAAACAACTGTCGGCATTCACATAAAATAAACCTTCCTTTACCAGCCATTACTCTGTTTAAATCAAGTCTAACATACTCTGGGAGCTGGTTTTGGAATAGACTCCCTACTGTTCTGAAAGATGAAACAAAATTTTCAAGATTTAAGATTCTGTTGTATGATTTTCTGATGACTCATGAAAATGTCACATTGCTTTCACCACAAATGTTTTGATCAAACCACAAGAAATCTCAATTTCATAAACATTCTACTCGGAGGGTACAGTTAGTTTCTGTTGCATTCCTAATTATTTCTTTTTCACCATTTCCACATATATTTAATCTCTCTCTCTCTCTCTCTCTCTCTCTCTCTCTCTCTCTCTCCTCTCTCTCTCTCTCTCTCTCTCTCTCTCTCTCCTCGCTCGCTCGCTCGCTCGCTCGCTCGCTCTCGCTCTCTCTCTATCTCATTTTTCTTTTTCTTTCTAGGTTTTTCCTTTTGATGTGTGTGTATGCGTGTGCCTGTTTGTGTGTGTGTGTGTGTGTTTATGTGTGTGTGTGTGCGTGTGTGTGTGCGTGTGTGCGCGCGCGCGCATGTGTGTGTATTGCTTTCCATGCATTTCTATGTCATTATGTATATTTTTCCTTTCATTGTTGCTATTAGACTGTAGTTTATTTATTTTGTTTTCTTTTCTTTTCTTTCGAGGGCTGGATGTAAAAAAGCTTGTAACGCTTAATCTATTACCCTCTGAAAAATAAAAAAATTTGTTCTCTCTCTCTCTCCGCTTGTCAAAAGGACTAGTTAGGCAATGACATTAAATTGTTAAAGTGTCCTGTCTGTCTGTCTGTCTGTCTGTCTGTCTGTCTGTCTGTCTGTCTCTCTCTCTCTCTCTCTCTCTCTCTCTCTCCTCTCTCTCTCTCTCTCTATCTCCCTCTCTCTCTCTCTCTCTATCTCTCTGCTACGACTGTTGTTTTGTCGTGATGTGGGGTTTGTGTTGTTGTTTTTTAACGGATCCTTTGGCCAACCGAGAGCCGTAAAGACCTTGACATGTATGGCAGTGGATAGAGTTAATCAGTCACCAGACCTCATAAATCTGTAACAATCATTATCACGCAGGTGATTGGATCGCCAGATAACTGCCGGATAAAAAATCGTTCTCATGATTGTCCTGCATTTGGATAGTGATCGATGGTGATCGGGTGTCTTCATAATCTTCTCTCTCTCTCTCTCTCTCTCTCTCTCTCTCTCCTCTCTCTCTCTCTCTCTCTCTCTCTCTCTCTCTCTCTCTCTCTCTCTCTCTCTCTCTCTCTCTCTCTCTCTCTCTCTCTCTCTCTCTCACGTACTCCCCCCCCCCCCCCCCATTGAATTCCAACGGGAGGTTTCGTAGTTTCCATTTTCAGTGTCAGTTTTCGGGGTTCCCCAAGGTTTCGCTGCGTGCAGAAAGTTGCTCATAGTCACTGCACCACATCTGCCACTCAGGAAATGCTTCATCAGCTGCATCTTTTCCGTGCGTTGGCGAAGCCAAAGGTGCATGTTAAGTATTTCCCTGTTTCTGCAGTCCGCTGAACGCTAATAAAGTATACTAGGGGTGTCATTATGGCAAGCTTTCCGCCGTCAATCGTGTGTGTGTGTGTGTGTGTGTGTGTGTGTGTGTGTGTGTGTGTGTGTGTGTGTGTGTGTGTGTGTGTGTGTGTTTGTATGTGCGTGCGTGCGTGCTTGAGAGAGAGAGCGAGCGAGCGAGCGAGAGAGAGAGAGAGAGAGAGAGAGAGAGAGAGAGAGAGAGAGAGAGAGAGAGAGAGAGAGAGGGGGGGGACAGAGCAGGGTCCAGCGCAAGCATCCGTACGCTTCCTCGTTCGAACTTGGCAAAGTTACACTTTTTACTTCCCTTTGCTGTGAGTGGGCCCTATTTCCACCCCTGCGAAATGCGGTATAAACACATACCTAAACGTTGCGGCGAAGTGCAGCATTTTAGTAAGCTGCAAAGTTAAGCTACGTCACATTTTAAACTTGAACTCTTTCGAAGTTTTAAGATAAAACGCTAGGTTTGCTGCGGTGCATTGGCGCACATCAAGCAGCGATATCGCTACGCATTGCATGTGAAATAGCTTAATTAAGAGGAGGCATTGGACTGTGCACATCAGTACCATACACAGCCCTAGTCTTTTGTCATCAGGGGACGGGATATTGTATCGTTCTAATGTCAAGTGGTCTTCGTGTGGACGACCTTGCGGACAGATTGCATGCTGGGTATGACATCCATACCACCGGCCATAGCTGGGTGAGTGGCCTTGCTTGTAGGAATGCTGGATAGGTTTGGGTTTGTTTGTTTTTAACGCTGTACGCAAGATGTGAGAAAGGCAAAACAGAGAGAGGAATGGAGGGAACTGGTTGTCAAGTCTTCAAGGGTGCCCCCACGGTCGCCAGATTAGGGGATGGATGGATGGATGGATGGATAGATAGATAGATAGATAGATAGATAGATAGATAGACAGATAGACAGACAGACAGACAGACAGACAGACAGACAGACAGACAGACAGACAGACAGACAGATAGATAGATAGATAGATAGATAGATAGACGCAAGATGGTATGCGTAACATCGGCACGCGGGACATTGGTTCATAGTCGCATCAAGAGGGCCTGTAGGGAATTGGAGTCAGAAGCAATGTCGACTCCAGGAAGAAAATCCCCACAGTAAATTGTCAGTCAGTCAGTCGGTCAGTCGTCAGTGTCATCTACATACTGTATCTTCAGTCAGCTGAACAAGCCACGCACTGAACTTCCTGAGCCAAGTGTGATCAGAAGGTTGGGAGTAACGATGATGATGGAGTATGGAGTAATAATAACCAGTGTTGTGTGCTCTGGTAAACGTTGCAGGAATTGCTGGTGACAGTCTGTAACTCTTTGTGTACAGGTAAACAACGGTTTTGCTTATCATGCTCGCATGCCTTGTAACCTTTCCATACATTTTGCATGTCGGATTACTATTGGCGATTTGGTCCATTG
>CM060337.1:31160592-31170592 GCA_030674155.1 Stramonita haemastoma
GTTTTTTCCTTTCTTTTTTCTTTGTTTTTTGTTTGTTTGTTGGGGTTTTGTTTTTTGTTTTTTTTTTTTTGGGGGGGGCTGTGTCAAGGCCAAGCTAATGAGAAACAATTACTGTGATTGGCAGTTGTTTAGTTTCTTTTTTTTTTTTTGGTGGCACCTGGTCGGTCAGTGTGTTTCTCTTGGTGTCTCTCTGGCTGGCTGTTTGTCTGTGTGGCTAGGTGTCTCACCATGCGTCTGTCTGTCTTCCCCTTCCTCTCTTTTGTCGTGTGTGTGTGTGTGTGTTTGTGTGTGTGCTTGCGTGCGTGCGTGCGTGCCTGTCTGTATGTCTTGTCTGTCAGTCTTTCTGCCTGCCTGCCTGTGTGTTCACTTGTACGTTTATGATTATCACGTTAGTGGAAGAGAGAGAGCAGAGGTAGGGCCAGGGGCGCTTGGCTGAAAGATCAGCTTTCGTCCTCCTCGCGTTTATTTGTTTGCTTGTTTGTTATTCCTCTGTATTTTCTCACAGGTAAAGCCAACAGGAATGAAAAAAAAGAGGGGCAACACCAACAAAGGCAGAAGGAAGAAGAAGAAATGAGGGTGTGAAGGAAGAAGAAAAAGAATATTGATTAAAGAGCTCTAGAGACTGTTGATAAAGTTTAAATTATCTTGTGTGTGCCAGATGAGTTTTTCTGATGTAGTGTACATGTCTAAATCACTTCATAAATAAAATAAAAAACCCTGTCATTTTAGCATACTCATGCGAAAATTTTATCTTTGGGGTGGAGGATATATAATCTCTCTCTCTCTCTCTCTCTCTCTCTCTCTCTCTCTCTCTCTCTCTCTCTCTCTCTCTCCTCTCTCTCTCTCTCTCTCTCTCTCTCTCTCTCTCTCTCTTAGTGACTGACCCTTTACTGTAGTGACACAACGTGCGGGGTATTGCTATTTAATTACGAAAATGCTACGTCACACGGATAATCTTGTTCTTACTTACAAACCTCAGAATGATACTTGTGGATACATTTTCTCTTCTTTTTTTTCTATGTTATTAATTTGCGGCTACTAGTTTATTTTGTTATAGGAGACTGGGTGTAAAAAAAAAAAGCCATTGTCATGCTTATTCCTTCTCTCACATACATCTAATAAATACGTATAGTATCTCTGATGTGTGATATATCAGTGACTGACCCTTTGCAGTCGTTACAGAAAAATTCCGGGGGTTGCCATTAATTACTAATACTTCTTACGCATAGCACGTCACACAGAAAGTGTTCTTACGTCCAAACCGCAGGAATGTTTTTAACTGTTGATATACATGTATTCAATCACATTCCAGAGGGATTTTTCATTGACACGATCCCACTTGAAATGAAAATGGGTGCGTAGACAAAAAAGGTGTGTTTGTCTGTCATGAAGCGGTGTTGTAATGTCACCCAGATAAGCGTCAGGTGAATGGGAAAAGACGACCAGTCCGCTTTGCGCATGCGCCAGCTATTGTCGTCTGCGCCAGCTGTCTGTATGTGTTTTAAGACCCGACTGGATGTTTTGTGATCTAGGAGCAGAACTACTGTGATAACTTCAACTGGAGAACAGCTTCTAACTGTGGGGAATCTTGATATTTGAGGAACCAAGTGTGAAAGATACGTGAATTGTTTTTTGTACAGCCAAGTTAACGGTAAGTCATATTTAGGTGTTCGCATAACAAGCCTGTGAGATGATTCATTCTTCGCTGTCACTTTTATCTTTTTCCTTTTGATGAAGTGAATCTTTAACCAGTTTAGGCTTCTCATGTTTTCTGTATAATAGGACAGGATAAATCAAAGTGACCGAAAGGGTAAATTGTGATAACGTGGTAAACGGGGGTATAAAGTAAGATTAACTTATGGTGATGGCTAACAGGTTTTTTTTTTACCTGGCGGTTTGAGAATCGGAAATCCCCAGTACACTCACTGTTACTGACCCTTTTCCTGTCAAAACTGTTTTGTGAACGGAGTCACACAGTAGTATTCGTGAAGGGCAGTGCAGGTAGAAGAGTCAAAGTTTGCATGCACAACATCCCCCCCCCCCCTTTTTTTTTTTTTAAAATAATTTTTCTTCCCAGTCCCTTTCTTTTCCTCGCCTCGGTAATCGCGATTGTGGTTGTTATGAAGACAGATGTTGAACGAAATTAACTCGAGATAATTCTGGAATATAATGATACGGATTGCCCTTCATGGAATGAATAACTAAAGTGTTTTTGGTTTGGACTTTGACTTTGCGGATATTGCGAAGTTTGACTTTATGACTGAGACTAACCATCAGCATAACTCGGAACGATCTGCCATGTCTTTTTTTATTATTATTTTTTCTACTCCACTAAATCATTGTGTTGCTTTCTCAGCTTTCCATCTGGTCATATGCTTATTGTCGTAATAATGATTGATTGTAGAAGCAGTCTACCGTCCGGCTGTCGGACAGCTTTGCTCTCTCTCTTTCATACATGACACAGACGTATGTTTACATCACGACGATCTCGTATGTTTTCCTAGATTTCTCTCCTACATACCCCTCTCCCCTCCTAATACACACACACAGGCGCGCGCGCGCGCATCTACCTTGTGACTTGAGAGTTTTAAGTGAAGAAACAAAAGACAAAGTAAAATTTTATGTGTACATAGGTAGACCAACGCATTGGGAGGGGAGAGAGAGAGAGAGAGAGAGAGAGAGAGAGAGAGAGAGAGAGAGAGAGAGAGAGAGAGAGTCTTTATTTCCTTTATTTTTCAAGGGTTGCAGATAGCTCTCATACTGTTTCCATCCGTCCTTGCCTGATTGGGAATGTATCGTATCCTGTCAAACAATAAGCTAAACAATTGATTAGGGAAGTAGAAGTCCTGTCAAAACAAAACTAAAACAAGAAGAAAATAAAGCAGCCTAAAAAAAACAACAAGAAGAAGAAAGACACAGAGAGAGAGAGAGAGAGAGAGAGAGAGAGAGAGAGAGAGAGAGAGAGAGAGAGAGAGAGAGAGAGAGAGTCGGTTACAGGCAATACACCTCTGGCTTTGGTGGTGGATGGTACAGTCCCTAAATCGGATATTTCTGCTGGGACTCTAATACAATCAAAGCAAACAAGGGAGACAGACAGACAGACAGACAAGACACACACACACAGAAGAGAGACAGACAGACAGATACCAATCAGAAGAGAGAGAGAGAGGGGGGGAGGGAGAGAGAGAGGCTCCTTTCAAGTCTTTGCTATTACATCAGGGATTTGAAAGGACGTGAGTCTGAGTCATCAGTAGCTTGTGCTGTCTGTAGGCTAGTGGGCTACTGACAGAAGTCAGTGTAACTCCAGTAGCTAGGGAACAGAAGCTGACCATCAAGCTTCGGTTGACAGCTTTCCCAATCTATCGGCCACCTGAATAGCCTCCGGGCTGACAAGTAAAGGGGGTTGCAGGTGCCAACCGTCCGCTGAAACTTTCACTTCAGCGTTATGTCATGACGTCACCCAGTCACCCAGTTCACCTGGACCAAGGGGCGGGAATTCAACTGGGCAGCTCAATGGGTGTTTAGTTCAGTGTCAGTTGCTTTTACTTCATGTAGTGGACAGTGTACTGGGGTAGTAGTGTAGGTTATATATACATATATAAAGATATAATTATATACATAATTATATACATAGTATATATATATATATATATGTTGTATATATATATATGTTTATATAATAATATATATATATATAATATATATATATATATATATATTAATGTTGTATATATATATATATATATATATATATATATATATATATATATATATATATACATACACACACACGCGCGCTATACAAATTCCATGTATTATTATTATATACACACATACACACACATGTGTGTGTTAGGTTGTGTGTGTGTGTGTGTTAAGGTTGTGTTGTGTGGTGTGTGTGTGTGTGTTGTGTGTTGGTGTGTGTGTGTGTTAAGGTTGGTTTCGGATCTCTCTCTCTCTCTCTCCCTCCCTCCCTCCCTCCACCTCCCCCCCCCCCCCCCCCTCTCCCTTATCGAGGTTTTACACACTAGGCTACACACACGCGCGTCAACCTTTAGAAACACCTTTCTCCCCACCCCTGACCAACCCCCTCCATACCCGCTTTGACTTCACCCCTGCCGTGGTTGGCCTGTCAGTGATTGGTGATCGTGCAGTTTAACTTGTATTATACTATGTGATGGAGTGTTAGTACTGGCATGTCTGCTTACGAACCTATTCATGAGTTGTTCTTTTTCTTTTTTAACTCGAGGATCACATTGCGAGAGTGTTGTTCAAGTAATAGCAGCAAGGCCTACGAGGACCCTAGGGCTTAGTTCTCAATCGCAGACTCTTGCTTTGTGTGTGTGTAGGCTATCTGTCTAGGCGTGTGTATCTGGCTAGGCCTAGTGTCTGTCTACTCATGGCTCGAGCAGGGTGTGACTGCTTGGTGTTGGGTTTCAAACCGAAGATGGGTCCAGGTACGTTCGTGAGCTGCCGGGTTTTGCAGAACTTTTGTTTTGCTTTCTTTTATCAGGGAAGGGGTGAGGGATGGTGGTTTTGTTTTGCTCCTGTGTATTGTTAATATATATATTCACCTTCACCTCACCTGTCCCGTAGTCCCGTGGACTGTGGGGGCACAACTGAAGATTCTGCAATCAGCCTCCTCTACTCATTATTGATATTACTAGACTTTATTCAGGGGCTATAAAGAACAAGATTGGATTGGACTTTATTCAGTGATTCACAGACCTCCCTTGTGGATGATTCATGCCAGATCATTTTGATTTAACCAGTGTTAATTGTGACTTTCTTTCCTTTAGAGGGAAATGATTACTCTAATCTTTGTTGGTCACTTGACTCTCTCTCTCTCTTCTCTCTCTCTCTCTCTCTCTCTCTCCTCTCTCTCTCTCCTCTCTCTCTCTCTCTCTCTCTCTCTCTCCTCTCTCTCTCTCTCTCTCTCTCTCTCTCATTTATCTATTCATTCTTTTATTCCAAGGATAATGGAATAAGCACTTGTGTGCTTTTTTAATCCAGTCCCTATGTGTATGCAGTTTTGTAAATTTTGTCATCTGTTTCCACCAGCACACAATGGCCTGCTCTTTCAAATAGCAGAACAGGTTTTACTGTGTGTACAAGATGTTGTATATATGTGTTCGCACTCAGGACCTTGGTTTCTAGTCTCATCTGAAGAACTTTTTTGGGGGGTGGCTTAGGCACTGATGTTAACTCCATAGGAAAAATCCTCTCAGTATCAGTGTGTGTGTGTGTGTGTGTGTGTGTGTGTGTGTGTGTGTGTACTGAGTGTGTATACGTGTGTCAGTGAATCATATTTTGTTTCACAAAATCACTAATTATAGCTAAGCCTAATCACCAATATTTTCAGATTTTTGGTCATCAGCATTGCACCACTTTGTATTGCACAGCACATTCACAACAGCACATTCACACAGCACATTCACACAGCACCATTTTCATGGTCATTCTGTTCTTTTTGAATGTCATTGTTTGGGTCATAGCATTTTTGAAAAATAATTTGTAAGAGATTTCGGCTATAGATACAATCTTTGAAACAGAAAAAAGGGAAAAACTGTGAAATCTTAACCCCCTTGTTGAATGAAAATGAGAGTTTACTTGGAAGCAAAGAAGGACTGAAAACAAAGATGGACAGGTTACTATATTGTTTTTTTTCATTCACCGTTTCTTTTTAGTTTACTTCCATTGATATCCATTATCTTTTTCTTTAAATTTCTATCTTAGAATAAGATTGAAAGTCAAAGTTCAGTCACAAAAGGTGTCATTAAATAGGACCAGCCAATGTAAAATGACCAAGAGTCTTTCTATGTAATGTACAATATAATATCAATGTCGTGTTTGTAATATTATGCAAGACAAGTAATGTAAGTAAATCACATGACCAGCTAGTTTGGAATGTCAGCCTTTCAGTGTAATGTAAATTGATGCCATGTAATGCATTGCAGTGTAGTGCAATGCAATGCATTGCTATGCACTCAGAAGTCATGCCATTGTTCAAAACACTTAACATGTATCAATGCATGCATGTTGTGAATGACTGCCACAGTTCATGTGAATGTGAAACAACCTAGACTGGTATAATATGACTTTGAATTGTATCTTTTCATTGAAAGCCTTGTTATAGAAATGTGTCAACCTGGTTTCAGTAAAAGTTTTGCACTATCATGATCAAGGCTGTAAATTCTTAGATATCCATAGCTTCATGTATCAAGTCATACAAACTGAAGCTAGCTCTGAGGATCCAAGACAGAAGCTGAAGGAACTGATAATATAATATTACAATTTATAAATGTATACATGTGTGTGTGTGTGCAGAACCGTCCAGCTCCATGACACGACTCTACACCCCCAAACCATCTCACCCAGTATACCATGATCACCTCGCCGCCACCCACTACAGGTCAGAAATGTCCTTGAAGGAGGCCAAGGGTCGCAGCCCAGCCCCTTCCAACAGCCAGCCGGTGCTCCGCAGCCACTCCTTTGGTGGGATGTCCGGTGGGGTGGTCAGGCTCCCCCCTCCACCCCTACTACCTCCCCCCAGGTGCTGGGGCAGTCCATGAAGCGAGGGACTCGGCCTCCAGTCCATTCCAGGCACCATGGGTCGGCCTCCAGAGCAGCTCATGGCTTCCACGCCCTTCGCAAGTCACCCAAGGTGCCCAAGAAACCACGACCCAACAGAGCCATCCTCATGTTTGAAAGCATCAAGAATGGCGTAAGGTGGGTACTTTGGTAAAGGTGCTCTTGCGCTTTTTTTTTTTCTCTTCTTCTTCTTATTCTCTTTATTATTGCATTGGAAAGTGGTGACAGGTTGTTTTCTTCTTCTTTTTTTAAAAACCAACAAAAATTTGAAAAAACCCACTGTTTCATTTAAATATATTTTTGGACAGTTTGTCAAATTTTACTTGGGCTCACTCTCAGAGCCATTGATCTAATAGATCTAATATCTCAATTTGTTACAGATGAATATGCTATCAGGCTTATTCCAGTTTATTTTTAAATGATTTAGCATGCTTCAATTTATAGATGTGTTCTGTCTGGAATTGCTTGCCATATTAACTAACACTACTCATACATTACAGTAACAACAATGAAAGAACTAGACATTGGGAACTTGGAGAATGATTGTGTTCTATTCTAGGTGGCAGTCTGCAGTTTTTAGGGAGTTCAGTAAGATTTGGGAAAAAAATGAAGTGATACAGAGAGAATTGATGTCCAAATTTTATGTGGTTGGGAGTGCATAAATTTTGATTTGTTGCTTAGGAATAAAATTTGACAGCAGTGAGAATTTGAGTTGTTTTTTTTTTTTTTTTTTTTTTGTTTTTTTTAAATCATTGACTGTGGATTTCAGGTCAGTGTGCCAATTTTGATAGTTTTCATATCAGAGTTGAGGAGGTTACAGACACACCTTTTCTGTATGTCTTTATTGAATAATTATAAATACACCACACGTGCTTGTGTACATTGCTCACTTACACGTAAACAGATGTCATTGTGTTCATGAGGATAGGTTATTGTGTGCTTATTTTCACATTTCCTGCCACTCCCACCTCTCTCTCTCTCTCTCTGTCTCTCTCTCTGTCTCTCCTCTCTCTCTCTCTCTCTCTCTCTCTCTCTCTCTCTCTCTCTCTCTCTCTCTCTCTCTCTCTCTCTCTTATCTTCATTCTATTCTCAGCCATCCTCAATTAATATGTCTTAGTCTTACACCCTTCCCTTTTTTGTTCACTGTCCCTGTGTCCCTCTCACTCTGCCTCATTCTTCTCCTTGGCTTTTAAATTATAGATCCCCCCCCCCCCCCTTTAGCTCTAGCTATCTCTGCCTACCTATGAGTCATGACTGGAGAGGAGAGGTGTAAAAGAACACTCAGTACCCCATACTGGTGACATGCCTTTTGCACACATTCAGTTAACCCGGAGCAGTTGGTGGGGGGAAATACTGTATACTAAAACTTTGCTTTGGTAGCTCTAAGGCGGTCCTTTGTGTAGAGGCTGCCGATTAAGAAATTCCTACATTTTTTAGTTTTGCTTTCAAGGAAAAGAATCTGTTAAGTGATGAAGTTTGCCTTTGTTTAATATGTGTTGCTGGACCTCTGTGAGTCACTTTTGACTATGGTCTCAGAAGCAAACAAACCTTTTCTCAAGAACAACTTCTGTTCATTTTCTCCCCCATGTACAGTTGTTTTTTTTTTAAAGGATTCATTCAAGCAGTTATCAATTGTAGCCTAGCATCTTAAATAAGTCACAGCACTGAGCAGATTTTTCTGTGTGAAATTCAGGGTGTGGGAGAGCTCATTATTTTGTGTTTGTTCAGCTAATAAAGTCTTTAAGTTTAAAAAATATATTCTGATTCTTCAAATCTCTAAATGTTTTTCAAACTTTGACTTGTACTCCATAGTTTCAGTTTAGAAAATGTCTTGTGTTCTTGTTTTTTTTATTCTTTTTCAGAAAGTTCCCCCCCCCCCCCTCCCCTTTGCACTTTACATAAATGTAAACGAGTTAAGTGCCATAGATTGTAAGAACTGAAGTTTTTGATAACCAACAATATTGAAAGTGTTCTATATCATGCTTAAAAAATTTGCTACTATAGTGCAACAGTTTAGTCAATTTTTTAAAAAACAATATTCTGCAATCAGCCAAGCCCAGTGTAATACTCCTGACACAGAAACACAAATCACAGTTCTTGGCAAGTGACCTCCTAACCCACTAGTATGAAGTAGTGGTGGTGGTAAGTGCTGGTCGCCTCTTTGTTGTCCTAAAGACACAGGCCCGGGCAGCTTGACACAAGCACCCTGTCAGGGAAGATCTATACACCTTTACTCTCCTACTCACTGTGGAAGGAGGGGTGGTGGCAAACACAGCCTGCAGACTGAGGGCAGGCTCCTTGTCTTGGACAGGTTTGGACAGGTGGCGGGTACCCTCAAGTGTTTGTCTCCTTTCTGCCCCCATATTGTTGAGGGAACAAAGAAATTGCAGACAGACAGGACATAAACTTATGAAAGCAGGATGTCCGTGTTATATATTGTTTGCCTAAATGGAGACCCAGGCCTTATAAATTATTTGTATTTCACCTTTACCCAATGTTAAAGGAGAAAGCTCTCAAAAAAAGTTTATACAGAATTGAGCCTTTTGAGAAAGTAGAGAGTGGGTATATATATATATATATATGTAATATGTATATGTATATATATATATATATATATATATATATATATGCCTGCTGTTTGTTTGATTCTTGTGAGGTAAAAAATGATGGAGGTGGAAGGAGGTTTCTCTGGACATATAGATATTTTATTATTTGGTACACTACAAGAACTTTGGAGGTTGAAAGGAGTTGGGGTATAAATATGCATACATTGAGTCATTCAAACTCACCTTTTAAAAAAAAAAATCCATATATATATATAAAATGCCAAAATTAAAACCTGCAAGGCTCGGGGTGTGTGTGTGTGTGTGTGTGTGTGTGTGTGTGTGTGTGTGTGTGTGTGTGTGTTTGTGTATACATGTATGTGTGTATGTTACTTGTGTGTGTGTGCTCTGATCCCATCAATCATGTATTCTTTCTAAATTGAACCCCACTGTCTTCCTGGTTGTCGTTCGTGGTTTTTATTTTTTATTTTAAAAAATTTGTTTAATTTTTTTTTTTGTCTTTTCTTTCTTTTAAGACCGGAGAATTGCTTTGACACATAATGCTAACAAGCTTGCCTGGGTCATCACATTTTTCTCCTGGCCTTCCAAAAAAAAAAAGAAAAGAAGAAAAGGAAACTGGTCTAAAGGCTGAGACATTTGGCATGGTTCCAAGTGGGGAGAGGGCAGATGGCGAAACAAGGAAGCCTTGTTATGGATGTTGACTGCCACAAAGCTGGCCCCAAAGATGGGCATGGCTATTCAAATTTGATCATTTTCCTTTTCTGTGTGTGGGGGCCACTGGCAAGAATGTGGAGACTCCCGGTTCATACTGAGAGAATTCTCTCTTGTGTGTCTGCTTTGGTTCA
>CM060337.1:31173092-31175592 GCA_030674155.1 Stramonita haemastoma
CTTTGTCCTTCTCAAGACATTCTCAAGACTATTACTTCAAGTCAGGCTGATTGTTCTCAACAGGAAATGTTGATGGTTCAATATTCAAAGTAAATATCTTGTAATAAAAGTGTGCCTATAGCTATTTCGTATATATATATATATATATAACAAATGAGTTATAGAAGTATGAGCCCAGTCTCATTCTCCCTCTCTCTTTTTTTTTTTACTCTTTTTTTTTTGTGAGGAAGGTACTGGATTTGGGAGGGGGGTTGTAATAAAGCAGAGATGTTTTATTTGGCTCTAAAATTACTGATAATTCAGTGCATCTTTTAACTGTTTGCTTTAAGTAGAAAAGGAGAGTTCATAGTTAATGACTGATTTTAAAGAAAAAAAAAATCATCACACTCACAGTGATTTAACCCCCCCCCCCCCCCCCCCCCTCTTTATCCAGGTTACATTCATACATTGAATATTCAATACTTACAGAGAAGTAAAATCATTGTCTGTAACAAGTTGTGGTGCATGTAATGATGTGACCCCATTTTAGAATATTTATTACCGCTGGTGTTTACATTGTTGCTTCTTTATGTAATATTTAAATGTATCTAATTACTGTTTCACATAGTTTACCCGCTGTCTCATGGATAGCACATGGTTATGAGTGTGGTTAATGTGAGTGTGTTAATGTTGTGTCATCATTAATCAGTCTGAATATTGTTATTAAAGATGTTAATATTGTCAAATCAAAGCCTTAGCTATGTGCTGTTAATTAGTGTGTATACATATATTGTAATCAAAATAATAACAATGTGCAATTAATTAGAGTGTGAATATTGTCGTCAAAATCATAACCATGTGTAGTTAATTAGAGTGTGTATATTGTCGTCAAAATCATAACCATGTGCAGTTAATTAGAGTGTGCATATTGTCATCAAAATCATAACAATGTGCAGTTAATTAGAATGTGTATATTGTCGTCAAAATCATAACAATATGTGAGCACAGATTAACGCTTCTTTGTTTAATGTTGCATTCACATCTCTAGGGAAGGTTCTTGAAACGGACAAGGTATGCACAAAGTGCTGACATTTTCACTCCTTCAAGTCTGTTGACTGCTGAGTTGATTGTGCAACTGCATGGTGTTACTTTCTGAAAATCTGTGCATGGTGTTTTTTTGTTGTTGTTTTTTTCTGCTGACTTGTTTATGTGTTGAGAGCCTGTGTAGATTTTTGGCTTGTAGTTGTATTTGATCACTTTGTTTTTAGTATTTATTATTTGATTTAAGAAAGAATTCTGTAACTGTAAATAATTTTTTTTTAACTTGTGTTTTGTTTTTTGGTTTGTTTTTTATTTATCATCCTACGGCTACTGTTTCACATTCAGTTTTGTCAAGACTTGTAGCATGCAGAATAAAACTGCCTGGTAATAGCTTCACCAATTGCATAACATCAATATTTTATCAAAGCCCCAAGTGCATTCTTGGTTGTGTTTTTTTTTTCTTTCAAGTGTAAGGAATGCTAACATAAATTACAGGATCTTTAACATGCATTCTGAATGGGATTGAGGTGCTGATGGAACAAACAAACATATGAACACAACTGATCTCTATCTATTCGAATGAAACGCTTTGTGACACCACAGATACCAAAGTATGAAACACATTGACAGCACAACAGACGCGAGTGAAGACTTTTTTTTTTCTTTCTATCATAATGTAATGACCCTAAGAAGTGCGACCAAGTGTGACCCTCCTCCCACAAGTGATCAGAAATGAAAATGATGTGAGATCAGCTCAGTACGAATGGACAAAACCAGGTACCCCCTTGCTCTTCTGAGGCAGTGTACTTAGATAAGGCAAGAGTCAGCAGGTGTAGCATCCAGGATGAGCAGAACTTTACCAACTCACTGTCAACAGTTCTGGGAGAGGAACCAAAGCCCCATGAGAAAAAAGCACCTTTGTGTACAACTTTTGTTTCAATTTCTAAAAAGGATGGGAATCAAAATGTTGCCAAAGAAACCATGTTCATAAGAGAAAAAAAAAAACACCTATTAATTATATTCTTTCATGTAAATTTCCATTTCTAAAAAGGATGGGAACCAGAATGTTACCCCCTCCAAAAAAAAACAAAAAACCAACCCCAAAAGCATGTACATACCTGCATGAAAAAAAAATCATTGTTTTTCAAAATTTGAAATTGAGCAACATCATGAATTGAACAGTTCTTATCCTTTACTAAAACAAGTTCACAGGTTAGCCAGTTTTCGTTCCATCTTTTGGTCTCTATCCCCTCGCCCTCCCACTTCCTTTATTCATTTTCTCTGCCCCAATCCCCTGCCTCTCACTATCACATTCCTTCTTCATCAAACGCTCATTCATTAACTACTGTTGTCTGTCATATAGGTGAAAATGTGTTGCGCTGTTGTTAAGTGCCTGACAAGTCAGGCAGGCCCCAGTACATCCAACGTCAACATGGGAGAGAGTTGTTGTCTTTTGAAGCCTTTCTGGAAAAAAGGCACA
>CM060337.1:31180592-31220592 GCA_030674155.1 Stramonita haemastoma
GCTTCGGCAAAAGCCTACATATGACTCTTTTAAATCCAACCTCAAGATACACTTATTTCAAACCTAAGATTTTTGCCTTCTGTTTCCATCTCCTATCTGTCCCTGTCTTCAACATCTGAAATCCCCTTTACCCTGCCAAAGTGTATAACCTTTATGAGTGTGTGTGTGTGTGTGTGTGTGTGTGTGTGTGTGTGTGTGTGTGTGTGTGTGTGTGTGTGTGTGCATTCGAATTTGCTATTTTCTAAAACTAGTAATTGTTGTTGATTGTTTGTGTGTTGTATCAGTCGAATGCAAGCACTTTGATTTGTTTTTGCAAGATATAGCGCTATTAAATTCCATGTATTGTTATTATTATTAATCAGAATGGGTGTAGACAGAAGTGACCTGACTGATTAACAGTGGTGTATAATCAGCGCGTGTGTGGACAGAAGTGACCTGACTGATTAACATGGTGTATAATCAGCGGTGTGTGGACAGGGGCGAGGGCCATGGCCAGAGCATACTCCACAGCCCCACGCAACAGCAAGGACTCCCTGACCAAGTCAAGTACGGCTACGAAGAGTGGCCCAGGACAGTTAGTTAGTTTGTTAGTTAGTTAGTTAGTTAGTTAGTTAGTTAGTTAGTTAGTTAGTTAGTTAGTTAGTGCCTTCTGGGCGTTTTTACACAGCCCCCACCCTCCCCCTTCTTGAACTTTTCTGTTGTTTATCATTCTTGTTTATTGTTTATGTATTTATTTTATCTATTTATTTATCAATTCTTTTATATCGAGAATAATGGAATAAGCTCTCATGTGCTTTTTTACATCCAGTCCCCATTTGTATGCAGTTTTGTAAATGTCATCTGTTCCCACTGGCACACAATGGCTTTCTCTTAGGAAAAGTGGAACAGGATTTAACATGTGCCCAAGGTGTTTTGTGTGTGTGTGTGTGACTCTGTGTGTGTGTGTGTGTGTGTGCACGCGCACTTGGTTGGGCACAATACATATGTTATTAACTAATTCACCCATTTTACAGATTTTGCCATTGTTAAATTTTGTTACACACTTGCAAAATAATTTTTGCTTTAAATTCACAATGCCTTTATTTCACTGTACAGAGGTGTGGCACTCAGAAATCTTACATTAAAAAGCACTTAGAAATTATAAGTTAAACAGCGTTTTGAAAGTTCTTTCTTGAAACAAGCCTGTGTGCTAAGTATTGATGGTAAAGAGTGAGTACCAGTTTTATATATATATAAGTGACTGTGTGTTCCAGATAAATGTTGATGGTAAAGAGAGAGTACCAGTTTTATATATATAAGTGACTGTGTGTTCCAGACCTTGTGTGCAATTGAAGCTCAGTTGGAGAACATGTGTGGGACATTCAACTGTAAACTGAAAGGTAAGCCGTGTCACCTTTTCTTTCAGTAATAGAGTATTGAGAACTTTTTGTATGGGCTGTGCACATGTGAAATGTTTTCACTAGAGAAAGCTGTTTTAATTTGGGGGTTTTCTCAGATCAGTATAAACCTGCAAACACAAGAGGCATTTTATGTTTAATGCCATTGCAATATCAGAGTTGATGCAATAAGGTGTTGTAGAATACAGATGTTTTAAGGGGTTTATTTTATTTACTCACATTTTCCATGAATGCTATAGCTAAGGGTGATATTCTCTATCACCCTAAACCTTCCAATGCCAACCCTGTTTCTTTCCATACTGTGCATACACGCATGCATTCATTGCCAAAGTAAGCAGATGGATATATCCAGACATAGATTTTATTTTTTTCATTTACAATATTGATTTTATTGAAATCAGTTTTCCTGTAGGCGTATCTGTTTTCTACTTTCACCTGTCATAATGAGATATAAAAAAAATGTGCATATGCTAAGGGAGCTAAGGGAGAAGTCCAGTCACCAAAATAGAAAAATTGATGCAATGTTGTTCAGCAGCAGCCTATTTTTGCATATATATGGATGTTTGAGTACCCCTATAAGTTTTGCTTGTACTCATTTCATGTAGTGGTGCTTGTTGTTTCTGAACTAATAAAATGTTTAAACCAAAATAGAAAAGATGCCCAAGAACTGAAAACCCTGGCTTGGTTTTTCCTGTGTACAGGCATGGCAGGTTTTGCTCGTCTGTGTCCGGGGGATGTGTTTGAAGTGACCATCAGGCACGGCCCTCAGAAGTGGAAGACCAAAGGACGCATTGAGAAAAACGGCACACAGAGGTGGGACGTCCCGGAGTTCACCTTCAAGTCCCTGGTGGGAGAGATTCTCGTTATAAAGGTGAGGAAGGGTTGTTTTGTTTAGTTACGTGTGTTTTGTTTGGAGATCTGTGTGTGTGTGTGTGTGTGTGTGTGTGTAATCTGCAAGTATGTTTAGATGCAAATGTGTGTGTTGAATATGTGTGTGTGTGTGTGTGTGTGTGTGTGTGGGGTGTGTGTGTGTGTGTGTGTGTGTGTGTGTGTGTGTGTGTGTGTGATTATCTGTGTGTGTGTGTGTGTGTGTGTATGTGATTATCTCTGTGTGTGTGTGTGTGCGCGCGTGTGTGTATTACTGCAAGTAATGTTAAGATACAAAAAGTGTGGTGTGTGTGTGTGTGTGTGCGTGTGTGTGTGGTGCGTGCATTGCTGTTGTGCGGTGCGTGCGTGCGTTGCGTATTACCTGCAAACATGTACAAATACAAAGATTATAACGGTGGTAGTGTGTATACACATGTAGCATAACGTATGTACCTGTATGCCTCAGGCCCTAGAAGTGCGGAGCTTCAAGAGCGTGTTTGCTGGGGCAGAAGAACTGCGAGGTGAAGGACTTGTTCTCTGCCAACCCCCAACTCATGACCATCAGATCAACTTCAACGGATCTCTCAAACTCAGCATTGTCATCACTTGGAAGTGAGTGGATCTCTTTCTGTGTGTGGTGTGGTGTGTGTTGTGTGTGTGTGGTTGTGTGTGTGTGTTTGCGTGTGTGTGTTGTGTGTGTTGTGTGTGTGTGTGTGTGTGTGTGTGTGTGTGTGTATGTGTGTGTCTTTGTGTGTGTGTCTTTGTGTGTGTGACTTTGTTTGTGTGACTTTGTGTGTGTGTCTTTGTGTGTCTGGTTGTGTTCTATTTTTTCTGGGAAACTCATCAGTGATGAAGCACAGAAGGGAAGTAAGCAGAATTCTTGGTCTTTTAGTAAAGCATGTCTTAAAATGTAACTGTATTTGTAAATACTTTTTATGATATCAGAAAAAAAACAATATGAATAGAAATGTGAATGATATTTCCAGCCAACATTATATCCATTAATCGTGGCATGCTGTGACAATCAGCAAGCAATGAAATTCAGAATTATCAATGTTGTTACTCTGGACAACAGTCTATTGACCATGGCATGCTGTGACGATCGGCACACAACAAAAAAATCACGATTAACGATGTTGTTACTCTGTTTGTGTTTTCCAGTCCCTTGGAGGGCATGGATGAAACGGTGACCTATTTCCAGCCCCCTCCCTCCAGACAACAAGGCCCTCGCCGCAGACCTGTCTCAGTATTAGCCCTCAATGGACATCTGGTGAGTAGGGGCAGTGAAGATGCCTCTTACAGCCATTCCTTATTGCTGTGTCTCTGTGTCTGACAAGTAATGTGTTGTCTTTGTGTACTTTAAGGCCACTGCGTGATGTAGATAGATAGACAGACTGACTGACTGACTGACTGACTGACTGACTTACTTACTTACTTACTTACTTACTTACTTTATACTGGATTTCATGATCTTTTGAATACTAACTCAGGTTCTAGGAGCCTTGAATTGTGCTGTCATATTTATATTATATGTATACATTCACATGTATGCAAGACGGTTTGGGCATCCATCTTCAGGCATATAATTATATTGACTTTAGATGTTGTTCAGATCTCAGTCTGAAACCTGGCTGGAGGCGATCGCTAGATTAGAACAACTGATCCAGAAATCTTTTACATAAACTGACTGTTTGTATCCCTGGGCCCATGCTCACAGGG
Organism: Stramonita haemastoma; assembly: GCA_030674155.1. Lineage (NCBI taxonomy): Eukaryota > Metazoa > Mollusca > Gastropoda > Neogastropoda > Muricidae > Stramonita > Stramonita haemastoma. The sequence continues at coordinate 31,184,576 of CM060337.1, forward strand.
TCAGTGAGTTAATAACCGTGCCATACTTTGGAAAGACAACCTCAACTCTTTGAAAAGAAAATGGCAAAATGAATGAAAGTATCTGCTCAAAAAGATCTTGCCAGAGTATGACTGAACACCCAATTCTTTCAGTTGTGACCCCAGCCAGTATGTATACAGTCACATTGAAATCACAGGTTTGTGAGCCAACCTAGGTTCACCAAACCAGTAAATCACATCAGAAGTTGCACAGAACTCAGTAGTGAATCAGCATTTGCCCTGCCTGTGTTGAACTCAGTAGAGAACAGCATTTGCCCTGCTGTGTTGAACTCAGTAGAGAACCAGCATTTGCCTGCCTGTGTTGAACTCAGTAGAGAATCAGCATTTGCCCTGCCTGTGTTGAACTCAGTAGAGAATCAGCATTTGCCCTGCCTGTGTTGAACTCAGTAGAGAACCAGCATTTGCCCTGCCTGTGTTGAACTCATAGAGAATCAGCATTTGCCCTGCCTGTGTTGAACTCAGTAGAGAATCAGCATTTGCCCTGCCTGTGTTGACTCAGTAGAGAACCAGCATTTGCCCTGCCTGTGTTGAACTCAGTAGAGAATCAGCATTTGCCCTGCCTGTGTTGAACTCAGTAGAGAATCAGCATTTGCCCTGCCTGTGTTGAACTCAGTAGAGAACCAGCATTTGCCCTGCCTGTGTTGAACTCAGTAGAGAACCAGCATTGCCCTGCCTGTGTTGAACTCAGTAGAGAATCAGCATTTGCCCTATGATAAACTCAGTAGTGAATCAGCATTTGCTCTGTGTGAACTCAGTAGAGAATCAGCATTTATCCTGTGTTGAACTCAGTAGTGAATCAGCATTTGCCCTGCCTGTGTTTCAGTCTGGCAGTTACGGACCTGCCAGGCCCCGAGCACCGTCGGTTCTCCAGCCCCCTGCATGCAGGGCTGGTCAGGCCCAGGACGACAGTTACGCCTACAGCTCTCCCCCTCCCTGCAGCAGCAGCACCACAGCGCCCACGCCTCCCTCAACATGGCATCAGGGGGTCCCCCTCAACCACCCCTCACCGACAGTCCCCTCTCCCACAGCCACCCCGCACACAGACCTCTCTCCAGTCTGTCATGCCTGCCTGTCTGACTGCAGGCAGTTCTGTGTTGGTTGTGTTTATCTGCTACGTCTGTGTGTGTTGTGTCTGCTCTCTCTGTCTTGTGTGTTTCTTCTCTTCTTCTCTTTCTTTCTCTCTCTCCTCTCCTCTCTCTCTCTCTCTCTCTCTCTCCTCTCTCTCTCTCTCTCTCTCTCTCTCTCTCTCTCTCTCTCTCCTCTCTCTCCTCCTCTCTCTCTCTTCTCTCTCTCTCCTCCCTCTCTCTTCCTCTCTCTCTCTCTCTCTCTCTCTCTCTCCTCCTCCTCCTCTCCCTCTCTCTCTCTCTCTCCTCTCTCTCTCTCCTCTCTCCTCTCTCTCTCTCTCTCTCTCTCTCTCTCTTTCTTGTCTTTTCTCCTTGTGTTCCTTTCTCTTTCAAATGTCAAAATCAAAGTTCAGAACATCTGTCAGTCATTTCTTATAGAGACCTTGTGATGTGGAAGACACACTTTTCATTTATCAGATAATTATAACAGATATCACATCGTCTCATTCACAGATTCTATAACCAAGGGGTTAAGACCTGTAAGACTTCATTCCTGTGGATTCCTGACGTCAAAGGTTCAATTCTTGGCAACAAGTGATGTCTGGTGAATTAAGGGTAAACATGACACCTGTGGCAGCATTAAAAACAACACTTTTTTTCATCTGTTCCTACCATACAAACTGGCCTACTCTTCGAAAGGTGGAATGGGGTTTTAAGGTGTGAGCTTAGATGTTTCTGCATGCATTTCACACACAGGCCCTCAGTTTATAGTCTCATCCGAAGGACTTTGACATTCAATTCAATTTCCCATTAAACGGGAAGAAAGGGTAAGGCTGAAATTGAACCTAGATCCTCATGGTTTACTTGTTAGGCAGGTGAACGTCCCAACCATCCTGCCACCTTCCTTTTGATAATTATGGAAACCTAGGACAAGCAGTGTCTGTGTCATGTTACTGTAAACACAGGCAGGACACCACAGAACATCTGGCACATGTTAAATCCTGTTCCGCTTTTTGTAAGAGTAGGCCATCGTGTGCCGGTGGGAACAGACACACGATTGACAAAAACTGCATACACATGGGGACTGGATGTAAAAAAAAGCACATGAGTGCTTATTGAAATATCCTCGCTAAAAAGAATAAAACAAAAGAAAAAATAAAACACAGCTGTCAGTTTCCCACTCCAGCCCTTCTCAGCTGCTAGTTATCCTAACCATCCAGCCTAGCTGTGGGCAGCTGGTACTATTTATAGCAGGAGCTGACCACACAACGACTAGTAAAAGGAAGACGAGCTAATTTTAGCACTTCGATTAGGCCTACTGAGTAATTTGATTTGTGCACTGTGAAAGAAGAAAATAAATATTAAATAAATTTCTGTTTCAGGGGTCGTTCATGGGGCTGGGCAGCTCCATGCTGCAGCAGTCTGCGGGAGTGTCCTCCACCTCCCTGCCCACCTCCACCACCCCCTCCCCCTCCTCCTCCTGCCTGCCCCAGTTGCCGGGGACGCTGGCGCAGAACTACAGCAGCGCATGGCGGGAGGAGGCGGGCAGCGTGGAGGAGGCGCTCTTCATCCTCAACACCTCCCTGGAGGACTTCAGGGGCCAGTACACAGAGCTGCAGGTCCTGGAGGAGATCGTGGCTGCCCTGGAGGCCTTCATCAGGGTGAGTAGGGCGGGGAGGAGGCAATACTGTTCTGGGTGTGTGTTTTTTTTTTTTTCTTTTTTTTTTTTCTTTTTTTTTTTTTGTTGATGGACGATTTTTTTCTTTCATTCCCTTCCCCCCCATCTTTTCTGTCTTTAATCAGAGTGAGAAGGAGGCCACAGAGTTCTTGGGGTGTTTTTTTTTGTGGGGTGGTTTTTTGTGTGTGTGTGTGTGTGTTTTTATTGATGGACGATTGTTTTTCTTTTATTTCCTTCTCCCCTTCTTTTCTGTCTTTAATGTTTGTGAAAAGTGTATCATCCATATCATAGAGAAACAGAAATGTCGTTGGAAAATATATGGTCAGTCACCATTCTGTGGTGTGTGTCAAAAGTCAAAGTTAAACTTTTATGTTCAGATGGTACTTTGAATAAGCAGCGCAATTGCTGGTTTCATCAAGCAATCATTCTAGAAGAAAAAAAATGCATGTATAAGAATAAAAACTTGAACAAAATATGCCATACAAATCAAAACAAACAGAACATTTAAAAAAATGTATGTGTGTGTGTGTGTGTGTGTGTGTGTGGTGTGTGTGTGTGTGTGTGTGTGTGTGTGTGCAGAAACAGTCAAGAGGTTCACGGTGCAACTCCCGCTCTTCCAGTATCAGTGTGTCCATCGAAAGTGCTCTAGAGGCCTTTGATTTCCTCAACACGGAAGATTCACCAGACGATATCGACCAGTCCCCTGTGTAAGTTTACATGGAGGCCTGGCTTGGATTTTCAAACACTTTTTTTTTTCAATGGTTCTAGTTACTGCTGTGTTTAAAACTGAATGGAAACAGCCTGTGTTTGTATCATCTTATCCATCTGATAAGTCTCAGAAAAGGTACGTCCAATTTTGGATATACGCTAATTGCTTTCAAGATTTTTTGGTGGTGTTGTGAGTATACTTCAAATATAGGATGTAATGGAACCTGGAGTATTCCTTTTTAGAGTAGTTTTCTAGACTTGTTGACCAGCTATTTTCCTGTGTATAAACCAATAAGTATCCCCACAGTCGGAATGTGGCTACCTTCATGGTGTGCAAAAAACATTCATGTACGCAAAACCTCACCATTGGTGAGCCTCAGACCTCTAACAGAGGGACAAAAAAAGAAGAAAAACAAACAATGTGATGGTAATCATCAACATCTGGATATGGAAGTAACAACAGTTGGATATAGCAGATGGTGTAAAATAATGCAGTCACTTGGAGCAGTAACTGCTATGCATTAACATCATCAGTTGGAGTCTCAATGGGTAGTGTTGTACCAACATCAGATCATAACAAACACCAGAACGTTACTTATCAGAGTAGCCCCCACCCACCAGCTGTCAGTGCAGGGCCTTCTCCGATCAGTAGCCTCACAGCTACCTGCCACACTGAGGGTTTGCTATGGATGCCTGGCATTTTGAGGTGGGGACAGAAAGAGGTGAAGTCAGCTGTGGGGTTAGGCTGCAGGCAGGAGTAGCATCAACAGTAGCAGACTGGGGGGATAGAGAAGATTATGATAGGTGGCAAAAAGAAAAACCTCTCTGCCCCCTTTTTTTTAATCAGGAAATAAAAAAAAGAGGAAAGTATTTAAAGCATCAAAGACAGGCATGTTCAGTACTCTGAACATTGAAAAGGAAAGCAAAGAAATCGCAAAATGCAATGTGCATGCATGCACACTCTCTCTCTCTCTCTCTCTCTCTCTCTCTCTCTCTCCTCTCTCTCCTCTCTCTCTCTCTCTCTCTCTCTCTCTCTCTCTCTCTCTCTCTCTCTCTCTCTCTCATCTTATACACACAGCTCACTCACACATGCACGCACACACACATACACACTCACACACACACAGGGGGGACGGGATAGCCTAGTGGTCAGAACATTGCGCTGGCAATTTGACGACCCGAGTTTGATTCCTGTTGGAGGGGATTTTCCCCTGGAGTTAACATCAGTGCTGACTCCACTCTCCCCAAAAGTCTTTCGGATGAGACTGTAAACTGAAGCCCTGTGTGTGAATGCACACAGAACATCTTGCGCACACGTTAAATCCTGTTCCACTTTTCATAAGAGTAGGCCATTGTGCGCCAGTGGGAACAGATGACAATATTTACAAAATTGCATACACATGGGGACTGGATGAAAAAAAGCACAAGAGTGCTTATTCCATTGTCCTCGATATGATAGAATAAATAAATAAACACACACATTCACACACACATACACACACACACACACACACACACACTTACACACACAGACTTTTACCTAACCAAAGACCCCCCTTTCCTTGCCTGCTCAGTGCCAGTCGCAAGATCAACCTGGACCAGATGCTCTCCAGCCCAGAGTCCACAGCCAAGACCGGGGACTCGGGATCGAGTCCTTGGCCCAGCGGCTCAGCGAGGACACCCAGCTGGGCTCCAGCCTGGGTTCCAGTCCTGTTCCCCCCTCCACAGGCAATGAACAGGTGGACACTGCTCTGCTCTTCCACCTGGCCTACTGTGACTGGCTGCTGGAGGTAAGACAGACACACACTGACTGTGTGTAGGTTTATTCCAGTGTGTGTGTGTGTGGTGTGGTGTGTGTGGTTGTGTGTGTGTTTTGTGTGTGTGTGTGTGTGTGTTTGTGTGTGTGTGTGTGTGTGTGTGTGTGTGTGTGTTTGTGTGTGTGTGTGTGTGTGTGTGTGTGTGTGTGTGTGTGTGTGTGTGTGTGTGTGTGTGAATGATGAATGCCATACCCGAGTGGTTAGGACCGTTCAGCTTCAGTCCCATGGGTCTTTTAAATCGTTGGTTCAAATCTTAGCAGTGTGTCATGAATCAAGGATGAGGATTTTTACAATCTTCTGGGTCAACGTCAAGTGCAGTCCTGCCAGTGCCTTAATTCTCTTCATGTATAAGCACATGCCCATAACCAAATAATGCAGATTAAAGATCCTGTAATTCATGTTGGCGTGTGGTGGGTTTCGAAAACACCAACATAGCCAGCATATATGCCCGAAGTCTGAATGCAGCTACCTTCATGGTGGGCAAAAATGGTTGCATACGCCAAAATCGCTTCATTGGTCAGCCTCAGAGCTGTGGGCAAGGAACAACAAAAAAATTTGCAGGTGGGAAAGGATGACAAAATTTACAAAACTGCATTCCCAGAGGGACTGGATGTTAAAAAAAAAAAGAAGAAAAAAAGCACATGAGCGCCCATTCCATTATCCTCTAACTGGCGTGCAATGCTGTGATTGTGTGTGCAGAGTTTGGGTAACTTTGGCCCCCTGAAGTGTTGGGAGTTCTGCGCCCTGGAGATTCCATTACTCTTTAACTGACTGACGTTGAGTGATGGATTGTGTGTGCAGAGTTTGGGTAACTTTGGCCCCCTGAAGTGTCGGGAGTTCTACGCCCTGGAGAAGCTTCAGCGTCAGGGCTTCATCCTGCAGCGGCTGTTGGCCATCGCTAAAGACGGGGCTGACATCAACCTGCACGCTGGTCAGTCTGCCTCCTTCCTCACTTTGTTTCCTCTTTTATCATCACTTTTTTTTTGGGGGGGGGGGGGGGGGGGGGGAAGGGGGGGTTGTTTATTTACATGAGAAGGAGGGTGGCAGGATTGTTGAGACATTTGCCTGCCAACAAGCGAACTGTGAGGTTCTGGTTTCAATTCCCAGCCTCGCCCTTTCTTTGAATTTGACCAAAAAAAATTGAACTAAATTAAATGGAATGTGGCTATCTCAATGGTAGATGAAAAAAATTGGTCACATAGGTTCAAATCTAACTCTAGCCGAGGGAGAAAAAAAGTTACATCTGTGAAAATATGTGTGTGATTCAAGAGATGATATGATGGATAGATTACTTGTTGAGAAGATGTGAATTAAGCGTAGGGATTTTTACAGTCTCTCAGGTCAGATTCAAGTGCAGACTTGCCACTGCCTTAATACCCTTTTGTGTTTATACACATGCGGATGATCAATCAAATGTGCATGTTTAAAATTCCATAATCCATGTTAGCGTTCATGGGTTACGGGAAAACGAACATACATCCCTGAAGTTGGAATGTGGCTCTCTTCAAGGTGGGCAGAAATGGCTAAAGGTAGATAAAGGTAAAGGTGTCCCATAACCTATGTGGTGGTAGGGGAGCGATGCATTAGAGACCTCAGCTTCTCTAGGGGCCAGCATATTGAGGGTGGTGCCCATCTCCTCTCTCTCACTGCTTAACATCCCTGACCCTAACCCTTTTGCTGCTGTCATATTTTACTCATGTACATGCTGGACAAAACAGAGAGAGCGTAGAATCATGAGCAATGATCGTCAACTGAGCATTGCTGGTGATGGTTCCTATGAGGAACGCTGTTCGTCAACAGCGCATAAAGAGGTTAAAGAGGGCAGGTACCTATGTACAGCTGGGTGAACTGGGGAACTGTACTGAAGCCAAGGTGCGCAAATGGTGACCCATCCAATTGGTAACCACGCTCGATGCTGCCTAACCTTGGCTGGGGGAAAGTGGATGCTCTGACCACTGAGCTACCCTGTCCCGAAAGTGAAACAGCTGCATTTGCAAAATCTCACTGTGGGTGAACCTTGGAGCTCTAGACGAGCAATAAACAAAGCCAAAAAAAATCTCCAATGAAAAAAATTTTTTTAAGTCATAACAGAACACAGGACACAACACATTGAGCATTGTGGTGTGTGTGTGTCACTGTGTGTGTTGTCCAATGCTGAGTGAGCTGACAGAGGACAAGGAAGTGAGGGAGTTCTGGGTGACCATGTTGTGGTGTGTGTCACTGTGTGTGTGTCACTGTGTGTGTGTCACTGTGTCACTGTGTGTGTGTTGTCCAATGCTGAGTGAGCTGACAGAGGACAAGGAAGTGAGGGAGTTCTGGGTGACCAGTGTGGTGTGTGTCACTGTGTGTGTGTGTTGTTCAGTGCTGAGTGAGCTGACAGAGGACAAGGCAGTGAGGGAGTTCTGGGTGACCAGTGGTGTGTGTGTGTGGGTGTTGTCCAGTGCTGAGTGAGCTGACAGAGGACAAGGCAGTCAGGGAGTTCTGGGTGACCAGTGTGGTGTGTGTGTCACTGTGTGTGTCACTGTGTGTGTGTTGTCCAGTGCTGAGTGACCAGTGTGGTGTGGTGTGTCCAGTGCTGAGTGACCAGTGTGGTGTGTGTGTGTTCAGTGTGAGTGAGCTGACAGAAGACAAGGCAGTGAGGGAGTTCTGGGTGACCAGTGTGGACCACAACCTGCTCTCCATCCACCCGGAACGTCTGCTGGCCACCATGGAGCACAAGTTTGCCCTGCGGGTGGCCGACAGGTACCAGGTGTCGCCCTCCAGAGGTGAGAGAAGACTGGGGTTGTTTAGGTAGGGGTGTGTGTTTGTGTGTGTGGGGGGGGGGGGGGGGGTATGTGGGTGGGTGTTTGTGATGGGTGGGTGGGTGTTTGTGTGTGTGAATGTGTCTTTGATTTTACATCTGTTCACTTGAAGTGATATTAGATGAAGGAGGGGGGGGTTATAATGAGATCAGATCTTAAAGAAAAAGAGATGCATGTTGGTATTTATGTGCATAAAAAGACTGATACCAAACAGTATAAACATGATGTTGCAAAACATGGCATAAGAAACGCTAATAATAACAAAAACACAGAACAATGGAGAAATTGTGTGTGTGAGATGTATGGGCATGTGTGTGTGTGATGTTGTGTGTGTGTGTATGTGCACGCATGTGTGTGTAGGGAAGGGATGTTGGAGGATGGGGGTGGATCTGTGTTTTGGAGGGAGAATGTGTGTGTGTGCCTGTGTGTGTGTGTCTGTGTGCATACACAAGTAATATATACAAGTTATGGGTTATGAGCGTGTGAGAGATTTATGGTAAAGATGTATTATTAATAAAGAACAAGAGATGGGCAGTCATGTATTAAATCTTAGTTGGCCCCCAAAGGTAAAGACTTTTGAAACAGTGAAAAAAAATTAAAATTTCCCCTTTATCCCCAGTAATTTTCAGCACAAAAAAAAAGGCAAGTTTTCTGTAAACGATACAGTAATAGCAGAGTGTGGTGTTGGTGGTTTCCAGTGTTTCGTCACATCGTGGCCAAAATCTTGGACATATCAGAGTACATCCCGGAGAAGGTGAAAAGCTCGGCAGTGGTCACTCTCCATCAGTTCGTCTCCTACTTCAAAGCAGAGGGAGGACTGCAACAGGTGGACAAAGTGGCCGAGGAATGTGAGTACCAGTGGTTTTGATTTAGTTTTGGGGTTTTTTGTGGGGTTTTTTTTTTTTTTGGGGGGGGGGGGGGGGTCCTCACCTAGGGCTCTGAGGTTCACCCATGGCAAGATTTTGTATATGCGACTATTCTTGCCCACCATGAAGGTAGCCACATTCTGACTCTGGGGATGTATGCTTGGGTATGTTCAGGTTTCTGTAACTTACCAAACATTGACTTGAATTACAGGATCCTTAACAGGTATATCTGATTTCCTGCATGTGTATAATTATATGAGAAGGGAATTAAGGCACTGGCAGATCTGTGCTTGAAACTGACCTGGGAGATCATAAAAATATGTCCACCGTTATTTCACCAGAGGCCACCGAGATTCAAAGCCATGACTTCATGGACTCATGGGATTGAAGTTGAACAGTCTTAACCTCTAGGCTATAGCTTCCTTCTGTGTTGGGTTTAACAGACCAGCTGATGTACTGTTTTAGTACAAGTGTGTGACCAGCTGATGTACTGTTTCAGTACAACTGTGTGACCAGCTGATGTACTGTTTCAGTAAAAACTGTGTGAGCAGCTGATGTACTGTTTCAGTACAACTGTGTGAGCAGCTGATGTACTGTTTCAGTACAAGTGTGTGAGCAGTTGATGTACTGTTTCAGTATTCAGTACAACTGTGTGAGCAGCTTATGTACTGTTTCAGTACAAGTGTGTGAGCAGTTGATGTACTGTTTCAGTACAACTGTGTGACCAGCTGATGTACTGTTTCAGTACACCTGTGTGACCAGCTGATGTACTGTTTCAGTACAACTGTGTGACCAGCTGATTGATGTACTGTTTCTGTACAACTTTGTGACCAGCTGATTGATGTACTGTTTCAGTACAACTTTGTGACCAGCTGATGTCGGGGGTGACGGATCGAACCATCAAAGCCATCCTCACCCTGAGGGATGAACTGCCAGACCACACGCCCCTCAAAGTGGTGGGCACTCTTCTCAACACAACCGCCAAGGAAATACAGCAGTCAGCCAGTGAGTAGTGGTCTTCTTTCTGCCTTCCTCTGCTTCACTCTTTTTAACAGCTTACATACTGTGGTGGTTTGTGTGGACAGGGCGTTTGTCTGTGCTTTGCTTTGGACTGAGTTTGTTTTGTTGTCCCCCGTGGGGATGCCAGGGGGGGGGGGGGGGGGGTTCAGTATAAATAGGTTCCCCCACCTTGAATTTCCTCTTTTCTATTCCTCTCATTGTTTCTGCCTTGTTCTTATTTTTTTCCTGTCACCCCCTTCTTGTCTATTTTTTTGTTTTCTTAGTCTATTCTCCTGCCTTTTTTTCCAGACAGACCTAAAAAAAAAAAAAAAAAAAAAAAAAAAAGCAATTCTCTCCCACACCAAAATTTGATGCGCTGGGGCTGACTTGTCATGCGCTTAGCGGCAGCGCAATACAAGTTTTGCTCATATAACAGACAACAGTAGTTGCTGTATGAGCGTTCGACTAAGGAAAAAAAAAAGTTTTGTTGTTGAAAGATTTGTTTTTGTTATCTTGTATTGATCTCACAGAATTTGTGGTTGTATGAACGGAGTTAGAGTATAGTATTGTGTGTACATGCGGTTCAGTGTAGTGGGTCTGTTTTACATTTTGAATACTAGATATAATTTGATCTCATTACTGACCAGAAGAAGGTGGGGATCTGCCAGTATCATGGATCACATGTCCTGTAAAAGATATTTAAGGGTTTGGGTGTGGGTTTTTTTGGGTTTTTTTTTTCATGAGTCTGCTGTTTTGTCCCTTATTTATGAAGCAGGAGGCTGATTATAACCGCAGGGCGCATGCCAGTATTAGGCTACAGCAATGTATGTGTGAGGATATGCACATGTTTACAAGCATATTGTATCAGTATGTGTACATATTCTATGTGTGTGTGTGTATGTGTGTGTTTTTTTTAATTTTTTTATTTATTTTTATTTTATTCTTTTATATCAAGGATAATGGGATAAGCACTCTTGTGCTTTTTTACATCAGTCCCCATGTGTATGCAGTTTTGTAAATGTCATCCGTTCCCACCGGCACACGTGTGTGTGTCTGTGTGTGAGAAAGAGAAAGAAACTCACGACTCTGAAAATGTGTATTCAGAGAGAGTGAGAGTGTGTATGAGATTTTGCATGTATTGTAATTCATTCAGTTTTTACCTTGTAGCACTTGAAAATATGACTTTGTCTTTTACACAGGCTTTAAAAAAATGTTGATACAAGTATGTTGTAAAACACACATGTGAAGTTTAGTTGTATCCAAAAATATTTAGAACACATTGTTAAAGTTTGTTGCCGCAGCTGATGTTTTACCGTGTGATTGACAGAACTGGATATCATTCTTGTACTGAATATTTGGTTTTTTTCTGTCTTTTCTTCAGATGCGTACCTGAAGGTGATCAGTCGGAACAAAGAGACAAGAGACAAGGTGAGCTGTTCTTTTCATCTTTACCTTCCTGCTAGTTACACTTACCACACGGAGAGGGAGAAATGTGCTTATTCCATGACTAGAGGAATAAAACACTGGAAAAAAAGTATACTTTACATGCAGACATGCATGCTTGCATGCACACGCATACATATGCATGCACACACATACACACACACACAGACTCTCTCTCTCTCTCTCTCTCTCTCTCTCTCTCTCTCTCTCTCTCTCTCTCTCTCTTCTCTCTCTCTCTGTGCCAAATTCAAAATTGTCCCTACCCATTTTTGGTTTCTTTTTCTCACTTATCTGTTTTCCTCTTGGTCACCAGTATGTTTAAGATGAATAACTGCTATGCATACACAAATTTATCAGTAGATAATCTCCCCCCCCCCCCCACCCTCTCCCAATTCCCAAATAATGTAGGTGAAAAGGGAGGGGGGCCCCAGTCAAATAGAAAATCCACCTAAACACCTTCATTCACCCACCCACCCCTTTGATTTTGTAAATCAAGGTGCTTGTGATTTCCAGTGGCAAAACTTCATAATGTAGCAATGATGGGCAGTGTGCGCTACTCTTAGGTGGCAGAGATCAGTTGTGTGAACAGTTTATTTTCTTTTTTTTTGTGTTATAAAAAAGTGTCTTCATTAACTGATGTGTTTGTGTGTGTGTGTGTGTGTGTGTGTGTGTGTGTGTGTGTGTGTTGTGTGTGTGTGTGTGTGTGGTGTGTGTGTGTGTTTCAGGCCATGGTGGTGTTTGTGGAAGGACTAGAAGACAACTTACCAGATGTCAGGTCTGGGGCCTGTGCTGCTCTTTCAGTTTTGGAGGTAGGTTGGCTGCTTTCCTGTTTTCTTCGTTTTGAATTGTTGTGTTCTGTGTGTTGTGTTGTTATGTTGAGTGTTTTGTTGTGTATATGTAGTTGTTGACTTTAATACTTTGAGATGCAAAGGGCCCTTATCCTCCACCCTACTTAAACTCTGTGTGTGTGTGTGTGTGTGTGTGTGTGTGTGGTGTGTGTGTGTGTGTGTGTGTGTGTGTGGTGCGTGTGTGTGCGTGTGTTTGTATGTGTATGTATGATTGGTTGAACATTGAGATGCAAAGCCCTATCCCCTACCCTGTGTCGTGTGTGTGTGTGTGTGTTGTTGACATGTTGCAGGCTGCAGAGAGCATTGACCAGCTGGTGTGTGTGTTGTCAGGCGGACTCCTCCTCCACTGTCAGACGCAAGGCCAAGGAAGCCCTCTTCTCCCTCGGTCAGTGGTCGGCCTGGCCTGCCTTGTTGTGTGCAGTCTGTTGGGAGTCATGAGTGTTGTGTGTTGTGTGGGATGTTCTGTTTTAATACTTGGGTTAGGTCATTGGTTGTTATTGTGATGTCAGTTTTTTTTTTGTTTTTTTTTTGGGGGGAGTGGTATTATAGGGAAATGAGTGGGTGAGGACATTAATCCCAGTCATCTGTGTTTCTCTCTCTCTCTCTCTCTCTCTCTCTCTCTCTCTCTCTCTCTCTCTCTCTCTCTCTCTCTCTCTCTCTCTCTCTCTCTCTCTCTTTCTCTCTTTTTTCTCTGTGTATAAATATCTGTATATTGAGAGAGATAGATACAGATACATAGATAAATTATATAGATAGGATACATAGATACATGTATGAGATAGGAGAAACTGTGGCCATCACATTGTACATAATTATAAAACCCTAATACAAATCCACTTTATATTTGTTTGGCATTTTACACCCTGTGGAAAACTTGCTGTTTCTTTGGAAAAGAGAAGTAAAATTAAAATATGGAAGGGGGGGGGGGGGGGAATAAATATCACTGAAATGTGCAGTAGGGGGGGGGGGGGGGGGGGGGGTTCAACATCTCAGAAAAAAAAAGAGAAAAACTGCTGTCATTCTATGCTTTATTCATTGATTTTGTCTGTCCATGGCTGTCTTGAAGTGTGTGCTGATGAGAGTACTTTGTTTCAGGAGAGGAAGGGAGAACAGCACTGGAACAAGCACAGTTAGGAGCCCATGGTTTCCAGGGAATGCAGATCAAAATATGAACCTGACACACCGGGACTACCCATCATGCCAAGGACCACTGCACCAGGCTGTTCTGAGGAGAGGGGGAGATGGAGAGAGACCCTGCCCCACACACCCCCCCCGGTGCTCCCAGTGGCTGTGAAGCTCTCGCACATCTCTGCTCCCTGTGAAGATGGAGTTCAATCCTGTGTGGACCCTTTCTCAGCTGAAGGACCGGAACTGTGCTGGTGTGCCCTGGCCATCGTCATCGTGTGTGCTGTGTTTATGACGATGACAACGTACTGCTGCTGTGCTGCTGCTGCTGCTGCTGCTGTGTTGGTGTAGTGGCAATGGCTGCCGTGGCCTGTGGAGTTATGGACAGTTTCTTCTCATCTGTCATCATCTCTCCAACATAGTTCGACATTCATCTCTGCCAGCTAGTGTGTGTCAACGCTACTGGTTAACGGATGGATGTAATAACCACTGCTGGGCTTGTGAATAGATGTGCAATTTTGTATTTGAACCCCCTCTAAACATCCCTGGTTTTGTGCTGAACATTCTTTTACCAAAATAGGATAGAACCATGGCAGGTGTGATGCTCTTGTGTCGAGTGCAACAGTTAAGTACTGCGATACAGATGGGTAGGACCATTCATTTGAAGACATGTGAAGAGTGGCTGAGCAGTTAGTGCATGTTTTGAGAAGTGTGACGGTTGGGTGAAGATGTCTAGGATCAGCAGAGCAGAGCACAGGACATGGTGGACCATCAGCAGACCTTGTCTCCTGGACATGCTCCTGCCTACCTGCCTGACTCACTCACTCACCACGGTGTTTCAGCTTTCACCTGGCTTTCCTGTTCTGTGTAATATGTACAGGTATTAATACCACTAGCTTTTGGGTGATAATTTTCACATGTCCGTCTGCTGGAATATGGACTTAGTTATTAAAACAGAACTGTGTTTATCTACGCACTATCAGTTGCATTGTTATTGAAAACAAAAAATGTTGTGTATATATATATGTGTGTGTGTCGATTTTCTATCAGCTACATTCAGAGACATCTTCATTTGTACAGTTCTGCTGTCATCAGAAGCAAGCTTTAATTAAATCACTTTGACTTTGGGCATCCTGCTTTGTAAGTTGTGCATGGTGAGACTGCTGCAGTGACACCAAATCATGGGGAGGTCTGAAACTGCCCAGAAAATTAAATGGAATATGGCGTTTTCTGGATCAGCAATGGGAGGGTGACATTTTTTGGATCATTTTGAAAATTATATGTTTTTTAATCAGTTTGAAAAAAAATTTTGATTGTCAGAGGGAAAAGTAGGGTCTAAATCCTCTCTGGAGTCTGATAGTAAAAGTAATATTTTTCCCAACTCTAGGTCTGTTTACAGGAAAAACTGAATGTTTTAAGAAAGGGGATATGTTTAAATATATATATTATTTTCATTCTAGATTGTTGAAATCTTTTGCTCCATTCAGCCAGGACAATCAGAATTAGTGAACTGATCATGAATTTATTTATGTTCAAAACTTTGTAAAATTAATGTTATTACAGTTTAGTGACTATAGTCTCATATTTTGATCTTCAGACATTCATTTACATAAGTTTCAACACTTAATTTTTCATATTCTAGTTTGCAGGCCTGTGTCTTTGCTGTAAAACTATGAGGCCTGAATGCATGTTTGGCAGATGGTCAGAGCTATGCTTTTCAGGTAGCGAGCTCTTCTTGACAGAGAAGAAACCATTCTGGCAAGATCTTAGGGTTTTTTTCCATTATAAATTATTGAAAAGCTGGAGTGAAACATGATAATATTCAGGTATAAGTAGTTTGTAATCATGATACCAAGATTTTTGTTTTGGGTAGGTTGGTTTGTCTTTTGATATTTATTTTTGCAACCTAACACTCCTGAAGCCATGGATCATCATGCTTGTCATGCAGTGACTGTCGGTGTGTTAGCATGTCAAAGACAGTGACCAAGTCAATACTCAGCATTGGTATTCTGTGTGTTGTGCATGCTTTGCTTGACTAGTGAATAGGACTTCATGACTTGAGATCTTTTTTTTTTTTTGTTTTTTTGGAAGTGAGAACAAAATGGGGTAAAAGTTAGAAGATCCTGGGAGCAGTTACATTTTGTTGGATTGAAAACGACAAACAAAAAGATATTACAACAATCATTATCAGACTGTAGACAACTGGTTCTCTTTTTCTCGTTATAAGGGTAGAAGTAAAAAGTGTGTTGTCACTAGTGTGCTGTGTGTGTGAGAGAGGGGGGAAAGGAAGAATTTTTTTTAGAAAACAAAATCTGATCTCCGTGATAATCAACACTTTGATCATTCCATTCATAAGAATACTTTTGCTAAAATAATGTCTGTGCCCAAGTTGTACACATGCCCATGCACACATAAGCATTTATATCTGCCTGGGCCTGACATAATTTTCGTCTCTCTCTTCTAAACACACACACACACACACACACACACACCACACACACACACACACACACACACACACACACACACACACACACACACAAAGCCTTATCCATGAGCATGCACATATTACAAAGTACCACAATTTAGTGTAATAAATGCCTAAGTTTTCACACATTTCTAGCTTTCTTTGCAGTGTGTATTTAAATATAAAAAATTATATATTGAAACAGTACATGTTTTAGCTCATGCACACTTCCACACAGAGAAATTATGTGATGAGTTCAAGCATGAAGGGACCTTCTGTTTTTTTCTCAAGTGGTATATCAGATGTACATTATGCAAGAATCAGATTTCCCCTGAAAGCTGTTATAGCAAGCCATTTATACATCTCTGATCAATTGTCATACTTTTTCCTAGGGATAGAAACAAGGCCATATTCACTCATGATTATGCTGACTTGTAAATTTATTTTCATGCAAGTATATGTTTGCATCGTCTTCAAATGATATACGTGTGTATATGTTTGGTACATCAACATTTCTGCTTAAATATTGCTGTCCAAGTGTTAAATCAGTTGCCATTTTAAAAACAAAGCAAAACCATGTAACAAAATAGTATGTGGAGTTTGTACAGCCTGATCATGTTGATGTGACAGCGAGACAGTTGTTGTTATGGTCCTGTCTGTCCTCTGTGTGTGGTGTATTGTTAACCGTTTACAGTTTCTATTTCTAGTCCTCTGTGCCTTTATTTCTCAGTGTTCAGCTCTTGCACTCAGCACTGTTGATACTAACCTTTTTTTCATGTCTGTGAATTGCTAGATCAATTGATTTTGTTTAAACTAATTTTGTTGAAGTAAATGAAATTGAAAAGAAGTGAGTGAATGGAGGGGCAGTAACGTGGGTGTGAGTGTGGTGTTGTCATTTTCCAAGAGACTGTGAAATCCTGAAACTCTTACTTAGCGCTTGTGACTTTCTGTGTTGATTTTAATAGTTATTGTGCAAGCTTGTGGTAATCAAACTTTTGCTTTCTGTGTCTGACATAAGTCAATACTCGATATACAGATTATCAATAAGAACTCCTGTTTAGATGCTCACTCATTTGCAAGTGTCTCGAAAATGACAAAAGAGAGCAAGACAGGCATTTGATTTTTTTCAACAAACACCAAAACTATTTCAGCACGATAAAGAAAAAAAATGAAAGTAATACTGATGATTTTTTATTACCATTTTCAGAGGACTGGTATTATTGTTTTGGAACTGTAAAGTATAGATCTATATTAAAGGGCCTGCCTGACTGACTATGTTACAGTCCATCCATGGGATATTTTTCATGTCTTGCCCATCACAGTAGCTTACATGACTAAAGTGCTTCTCAAGGCCAAAACCATGGAATTCTGTTGTTGCTTGCATTGTATTTGTTGATTCGAAATGTCAAACTTTCAAAACGGTCACAGTTTGTTCGACCGACATCAATCATTTTCATTGGCTCTTCAAGTAGATCAGTGTCGCTGAGCAAAATCTTTTTCACGTTCAATGCATGAAGATCTTGTGCATGTCATTGTTCATTAGGGTGTGAGTGAGTAGTTTCATTCAATCCATTCCCAGAAGTATGAACAGTTCAGTTTTTATTTTGTTTGTTTTAAAATCCACAGGAAGACTAGATAGTATAATTGTATAGAGCATTGAGAAAAGAAGAGGATGATTCCACTTTTCATGAAGAGTTGGGGGTGGGTGGGATGGGGGGGGGGAGCTTTCAAAAAATGTCCAAAGGAAGGAAAATGAGGACGCAGACAGAAACTTCAGATTCAAAGGAGTTCTAAATGACTGGTGCTGATATCATGTGTTATCCTGCACACAAACTTGCCTTGAGTGTCCAGATTCTTTTGGTGCCTAAACATTTTCACGATCAAAAAAATAACAAGAATAAACCTCACATGGCTCTCAGCTTGACTCACTATTGCTGTTAGAATAGGAATGATGTGTGTGTGTGCATGCAGGTCTGCATGTGTTCATGTTTAACCTATGGTTTTAGTTGTGCACCCTCCTTTCTATTCATCATGCTGTGTCAGTACATTTTCAAGTCTGTATCATCAGCGGTTTGAGTGAAAAATCAACATATGAAAAAAATGCTTGTGAATAAATGAATAAACCTGTCAACTACCAAGTTCTTGCTCACATGGGGTGTAGAATAACAAAGGTCAGAAATAGATATGGTGGTGTAAGAAAGCATTCTGGAACATGCACCCTTTGGATGATGCAATATGTTGTGCTTCTTCTAATGCAGATGTACTGTTTTCAAGTCTTTATCATTGTGTGTTTGAGTGGAGCAGGCTTGTTTCTGATATAAAACAGAGCTTTTGTTTAGTCTCCAGGCTTTATCTTTCAGGGGCCCAGCTGACTGTAAGTTTTTTTTCCCCATGAGAATCAGAGTGGTCATAGGTGAATCAAATGCGGGGTTTAAAGTAGATGATACTTTTTTTTTATAAAACAGAGCTTTAGTTTAGACTCCAGGTCTATCTTTCAAGGGCCCAGCTGACTGTTAGAGTTTTTTTCCCCATGAGAATCAGAGTGGTCATAGGTGAATCGAATGCCGGGTTTAAAGTAGATGATAATTTATTTTTTCATGAGAACTACAGTGCTCATAGCTGCATACATGTCAGGTTTTATGGATGTTCTGGCTGTTGCTGTGTGTTTGTCAGGCCAGGGGACAGTGTGGCAATAGTCAACCTTTTTTTTTTTGAAGGGGTGGGGGTGTGGAGGGGGCAGTCGCAAATAGTTGTATTTACTTTTTTATCAGCTTTTTTTCTTCACTGCTCCATATAGCATATAGTGGTGCTTTCATATCTAGTCACCGTATTTATGAAATGCTTGTGTCCATTTTCAGGGAGACCCCAGACTGATGTTTACTGTGTCTTTTTTCATTTTGTTTTGTTTTGTTTTTTTTAAATATAATAAAAAGAAATTTCAGCTGCATAGTTTGCAGCAGTCATTCTTTACTTTGTGTCTCATTTTTGATTTGATAAGCATTTATTGCTTTGCTTCAGGATGTGCTTAGTGTTGATTGTATATGTGTATATGTATACACTGAACAAAATAATGTTCATTCTGTAGCCATTTTCAGTGAGGTTATTTATTCCCATTTTATTTCTTTTTGTTTATCAGACTTTTGACAATCAGCATATGTGGGTGATAGACGGATTCATCTACACGCATCCAGTATAAGAAAATGTTTCATCAACAATTCTGCATGATGTTTAGTCCTACAGTGCCAGGGCATTGTTATCAGTCATAAGACATGTATAAAGTTTGCCAGGATTTTTGCCATCAAAAGTATTTCCCACTTTTCTGAAAAATGTACGTGCCAGAAATGTCCCCTTTTCCGTCACTTTTTGTTTTTCTTTCTGTCATGACTTTCCGGGTTTTTTTCCCCCTGTTAAATCATTTTCCTTTAAAAAAAAAAAAAAAATTCTTTTTAAAAGCGTTAATACTCCCCCTCCCCAGTTCTGCTGTCTGTGATGTCTCTCTCGTGCTCTTTTGCTGTGGCCATAAGTAGATATTCCTGTTCTTCTTCATAACTGGGAGAAATGCTAGAGTTTTCATTCTGCTTATATGGCCTATTCTCTAATGTTAGGGGTTTTTTTTCTTTATTTAGGAACAGTGCATCAAATGGGGGTAAGGGTAGCCTGGAAGTAACATAGGCACTGGTTTCTCTCTCCTGAAAATCATTAAGAAACACTGAGATCCTGTGCACAAACCTACATAGAACATCTTATGAACATGTAAAAACTCCCATCTACCTTCAGTTGAAGAGTATGGCCAGTGGCACGGATGACACAAACATACCCAGCATGCACCCTATAGCTGGAAGAGGGAAGCCAGGTTACCTTGGCCAGGACTAAACTCATTGAGTAGTGCTGCAATGACTCCTCATGGAGTAAGGGAGAAGTCAGGTGATAACAGAATTGTCTGTAGTCAGAGAAATACTTTCCTCAGTACAGCCAAACTTCATTGTTCTGAAAACGTAGTATGAGCAATGCTCTTTTTTTCCCCAAGTTTTTGTTTTGATTTTTGTTGTTGTTGTTTTTGTTTTTCAGAAGGTTTGATTAAGCTGGATGTTGTTGTATTTGCCATGATAAATTGCCAGATGTCATTGACCCTGCAGAGGCAACAGTACTAGTATGTGGTCCTCTGAGCTGTTGACAGCATTAATCACATCAACTGTTTTTCATCCAGTACATGTTGCATCAGCCACATGTATTGTAATGCATTGCTTTCATCAAGAGCAGAACGTCTTGTGCACATGTTAAATCCTGTTCCACTTTTTGTAAGAGTAGGCCATTGTGTGCTGGTGGGAACAGATGACATTAACAAAACAGCATACACACGTGGACTGGATGTAAAAAATAAATAAAAAAAGCAGATGAGTGCTTATTCCATTATCTTAAATATAAAAAAAAGAAGAAAAAAAAAAAGGTGACAGTTGGTCCCAAAGTTTCCTCCTGCATTCATTATCAGCAAGCTCAGCTCACCTGCCTACCCTGTCTGCTTTGTTTTGCATTCCATACCGTGTTGGATACATGTATGTCATTTTGCAAACGATGTTGGTTGTACTCGTGAAACATGTGATGATGAATGTGAATTGTGTGAAATTTGTTATGGACAGCATTGTGCCTACTTGTATGTGTGACATTGTGTCTGCTGAACTTTCCCGTCATTGGATATGGACTTTCAAGCATACATTTGGCTTTGTGGAAGGGGTTTTTATGGTGTTGTTTTTTTCCATTTTCTGATTTTTGTTGGTTTGTTTTTCTTTTGTGTGTTTTGAAATCTGCCCAAAATGGTTTTTTGTCCAGACATATCTAAAAGAAAAGAAGATGTGAACAAATTAATAAGACAAAATAAACAATCTCCCCCCCCCCCAAAAAAAAAAAAAATCCACCAAAAACAACCAACCAAACAAACAATAAAACTGATGACAAAAAGAACCAAACACGTATTCATCTTTAACTGTATGTTAGGCAAAAAACACCCCCCCCCCCAAAAAAAAACCCAAAAAAACCAAACAACCCCCCCCCCCCCCCCCCCCCCCAAAAAAAAAAACCCTAAACAACAAAATCTTTTTTTTTTAAAAAACAGCAACAACAAAGAGAACAAAAAAAAACCCACAATTTTTTTTTTTTAAGTAAAACTCCATTCACCTGTTGTTATCAGCTGGTATGTAGTTGTGGTTTGAACATAAAGAAGGGGGGAAAAAAAAACACAAGTAGATCAGATTTGTATTGATAGTTGCAATCGCATGCCTTTAATTATACTGAAAGTTTTTAACTTAGGCGCTGCCTAAATATTATAAAAGTTCTTCGCTGATGTTAGGATTAACAGTAACAATATCCCAAACTTTACTTATTCGTGGTGTATCACTTAGGACTAAATGTTCATAAGTAACAGTTCGGCTCAGCTTTTTCAAACACAACTTTCAAACAAGTTTCACACCAATTTAAAGAAACAGGAATATATAATACACTCACAGATTCAAACCAACTGCACTTATCATTGAGTAAATTGGGGGAAAAAGCTGGGTTTTTTCAGTATGTGAGTTAATCCTTTGACTGCTTACAGCATGTCATGTGGAGACTATTAAAAACCAAGAATGCATTAACAATCAAATATCAATTTAATCTTGAACAGTAGGCCTTTCAACATGAAAACTGGCCTATTTTCGAGAGGGGAGGCAACCATTGACCAGTCTCACCATTTCAGTCGTAAAAGTTGTGGTGTGGTGGTGTTGTGTTCTGTTTGTTTACATTTTCCCCATTTTCTTTGTTTGTTCCATGGCAGAAGGTGTTTTTTGGTATGGCTGATATGAAAGGTATATTTCGTTTGCTTGTTGCAGATCAATTGAAAGATGCTTTGTTTAGATGAGTGTGTGTGTGTGTGTGTGTGTAGTATCAACATTTTGTTTTAAAGATCATGGGAAATTAAATCCAAATGCAAGACACTGAAGTAATTTTTTGTTCTACTGTATTAGGCAAAAACATAACAAGCATGGTGCAATGCTGAAGCCAAGGAATTGTGTATCAGTCATCATCATTTTTGTTTACAACTGAGTGTTTGATTCCTAGTCATTATCTTTTAGTGATCAACATTATCTTTAAAAACTGGGTTTTGTGTATCAGCGTTTTTTTTCTTTTTTGACAGAGTGGGAAGGGGGGGGGGGGTTTACATCTTACTGTGAATATTATTAGATCAAGAATGTATTATGTATCAATGCATTATCCACATGACTTCCCCCCCCCCCCCCCTTCAATCAACTGTTGTACCTGTTTATTCATGCTTTTAAAACTGTATCAGATTGTGTATGATTTATGGCATTCTTAGGACTCAGGTTCTGGCTTTGCTCCAATAACATGCGTCTAACTGTGTCCATGTACATATTATTAATTGCGCATGCACCAACAAGAGGGTGCACGCTCTTCATTCCTTCTTTGTGCACAGAAACAAAGCAATGTTTTGGGGTCAGTTCTGTCTACTGTGGTAACCATTACATCTGTCTTTTTGTCAATAAAATGATTTTTTTTTTGGCCACAAGTGGATTTCATGTGTATTTTTTTTATGAGAAAGTGAGCATGGCATGCAGAGAGCTAGAAACAGGGTAGAGCTGGACAGGAGAAGATCTTCAGACAAGAGCCCCTTCTTTTAGCAGGTGTTGAGTTTCTGTCTATCACTTTTGTCTATCACTATCACCACAGACAATGGGGTGTTTTGGTCTATCACGGAGTCATTTGAAAACATGCCCCTCTGTCAAAAATCAAAATCAACTATCGCATAAACAAACCATACATCAAGTGCATCCTTTACTTCCCTATCCTGCAAACAAGAGAGGATTAAAAAAAAAAAAAACGGCGGCATCTATGAATTGATCAACTATGGAGGTCGGAGTGCATAGTCATTATGCTGGTGTTGCCTCCGTGTAACCTAAAGCATTAACACATGCATGTCTAGGATCAAGCAGCACACAGTAGTGTGAACTGCCAACACTGCTTTAAGGAGTACAGATGCTCAAGACAGGCCTGGGACCAGGGGCATGCCTCCTAGGCCTTGGTAGGGTCCACAGGGGTGACATCTCCTGGTCGATATTGATTTTGACCACTTCCCCAGGGGCTTTTGAAGGCCGCTCCTGTCAGTTCTTCAATATCAGATATATATATATATAAATATATTTTTATTATAATTATGTATGCTGTAGTCCCCACCCCAAGAATGAATCCCAGAACACTCTTAAGTCTAAGGCACATGCAATACAGTCAGCACAAAGGCTGCAAACTCTGTGATCCCCTCTCCTGTCTTTACAGCATATCCTGGTCCTCTGCTCTGTCTTGATTCTAGTGGGTGTGGAGTGGGATTCTCCTCTCTCTCTCTCTCTCTCTCTCTCTCTCTCTCTCTCTCCTCTCTCTCTCTCTCTCTCTCTCTCTCTCTCTCTCTCTCTCTCTCTGTAAATGAGGTGGTTGATGTACCACCACCACCACCATCAACCACCATCAACCATCTCTCTCTGTAAACTGTACACGTGTGGGGTTTGTGTAGTTTATGTGTCTTGTGTGTGTGTGTGTGTGTGTGTGTGTGAAAGAATGGATGGATGACTGACTAATCTTTATTTTTCAAAGATTACAGAGTAAGTTTTCACATGCTTTTTTTTTTTCATCCACCCCTTGCCCTGATCATGGAATAGCAAGCAAAACGAAACAAAAAATACAAAAACAAAATAAAAATAAATAAATAAACCAACAAAACAAAGCAAAAACAAGATCACAAAATAATACCTACAATAAAAGCTAAACATAATGATTTTATAAAAAGGAGATAGGTATACATTCAACAAAGTCTAATCCTCACTGGATACACACGTACACAATCACACACACACACACACCACACACACACACACACACGTGTGGGAATAGATAACAAGAGTTAAAAAACTGTATACACACGGGGACTGGACGTAAAAAAGCACACGAGTGCTTATTCCATTAACCTCTTACATAAAAGAATACATGAAATAAAAATAAAAGAATAAAATAAACACACACACACCACACACACACACACACACACACACACACACACACACACACACACACCACACAACGTTGTGGGAACAGATAAGAGTTTTTTTTAAAAACTGCATACACACGGGGACTGGACGTAAAAAAGCACATGAGTGCTTATTCCATTATTCTCGATATAAAAGAATAAATTATATATATATATATATATATATAATATATATATTATATATATATTATATATAATCAAAATACAATACACACACACACATACACCACACACACACAACACACACACACACACACCACACACACACACACAAACACCCCAACACACACACACACACACACACACACACACACACACACACACACACACACACCACACACACACAACACACACACACACACCACACACACCACACACACACACACTCACAACACACACACCACACACACACACAACACACACACACACACCAACACAACACACACACCACACACACCACACACACGTGCTTCCAGTAAAGCAAAGAGCAAAGGTGGACTCTGACCAGGAATATAACTCCCCTTCTCCACCCGTCCCCCATCCATCCATCCGTCCCGCTTCTCCCCCTTTCTTCCACCCCCTTATGCTTTTTGAAAACTGTCAGTTCTGTTTTTGTTCCAATTTTTTTGCAAATGAGGTAAGAAAAATTTTGTCAAATCATGAATTTCTTTAAACTAATGGGTTGGGGGGCTACAAAATGTTCCTAAGAATGCTTTCTAACAAATTGGGGTGTAAAAATGTTTAAAGTGTATTATTTTGATGTTTAAAGTTTTATTTTCCGCAATACACCTCCCCCACCCACCCCTCCTTATGTAGCTGACGCAGCTTTACAAGTTTCCCCACCCACCACCGTCGGTATGCGCCTTATATAGACTGCAGAAATGCCCCAACTGACAACAGTTCACCTCCACTTTCCACCAATCAAAAAACATTTCACTGTCCCCCAATCAGAAAATATTTCACTGTTCACTAATCAAAAAAAAGTTAACTTTCCACCAATCAAAAAAAAGCTCACTTTCCAACAATTAAAAAAAGCACCTGGGCGTTTGCAGCTTGCTTGCATGCTTTTCATTAAACGGCCCTCTGTGGAAGCGCAGAATTTCATCATGGAATCTAGGCTGAATACTAGATATGCGTGGAATGTCTTCTTTGTTTCTCTTTTATATCGAAGATAATGGAATAAGCACTCATGTCCTTTTTTTTTTATTTTTTTTTTTTACATCCAGTCCCCATGTGTATAGTTTTGTAAATTTTGTCATTTGTTCCCACCGGCACACAATGGCCTACTCTTTCGAAAAGCGGAACAGTATTTAACGTCTTTCCTTCAGCATGCGATCAACGCCTCTTCTCCTTTTTCATCAGTTTCCACTGGCACATAATTGTGTGTGTTGTGTGTGTGTGGTTGTGTGTGTGTGTGTGTGTGTGTGTGGTGTACGTGTGTGTGCGTGCACGCGCTTGGGCAAGCGCACACGTACACTCTTACGGGCTCACTATTGACGACCCGGGTTCGAATCCTGTTGAGGGGATTTTTCCCCTGGAGTAACATCAGTGCAGACTCCACTCTCCCCAGAAGTCCTTCGGATAAGACTATAAACCGAGGCCCGTGTGCGAACGTACGCAGAACATCTTCACACGCCTACATGAAGTTATGGACGTAAGGAATGTCACACCACGCACGCACCACAGCACACACACACACACACACCACACCACACACACACACACACACACACACCACACACACACACACACACACACACACACACACACACACACACACACACACACACACACACCCGCCGCGCGCGGCGCACACACCGCCCCGCACACACACACACACACACACACACACACGCCGCGCGCGCACGCACGCACGCACGCACACAGCCACCACATTCACAATAACAAGACTCAAACAAAAAAAG
This sequence comes from Stramonita haemastoma, assembly GCA_030674155.1. NCBI lineage: Eukaryota > Metazoa > Mollusca > Gastropoda > Neogastropoda > Muricidae > Stramonita > Stramonita haemastoma. The sequence continues at coordinate 31,210,442 of CM060337.1, forward strand.
ATTGTCACAGTTAATCCTGTTTTATTTGTACATGTATCTGATAACATTTGCACTTGTTCCATTTTGTTACAACTGTGACCACTACAGGCTTGTACAGAAATGCAGAAATGGACATTCAAATAAGTCATGCACTGATGCAGGGAGGAAGAAACCACATAGAATTTTTTTAAAGATTATTTTGTGACTTGCCTGGAAAGTTTTTTTTTGGGGGGGGTTGTTTTATTTTAGTCTAGGAATATAATTCAATAGTAAAAAACAAAAGGAAAGAAAAACCAAACAACACAACCCCCTTAAAAAAAAAAAGACCAACAAAATACTGATAGGATGTAGGGTGGGGGGGGGGGGGTGGGGACTAGTTCTCTGTTGTTGTTTTTGATGTTGTGTGTGTGTGTGTGTTTTCGTGGGTGCTGGGGTTTTTTTGTTTGTTGGTTTGGTTTTTGTTGGGTTTTTTTTGGGGGGAGGGGGTTGGGGGGGGGAGGTGGGAGAGGGGATTCTCTTCTAGGACTATGCAAATGTGCCCGTTTACAGAAAGGCAGTAGGTGAAATGGTTGTCCTTGAAAGGAAATGGATGGAGTAAACTATTCTTATTGGATTACCAAATAATCTCCTGCAAACGCATACAGAAACGAATCCAGTTGATAAGGCAATCAGAAGCACTTTGCATATTATTCCACAGCTCTAAGTGGTCAGTTCAGTTGAGTTTACTACTTGATTCACTGCTTTACGACAGACTAGATCCTTAGATCCTTGCTTCCTTTTTTTTAAAATCATATTACAAGGCAGAGAGGGGATGGATGTACTTTTCAAGCCTGTAGCCTAAATAACATCTTAACCATTTAATTTTTTTCTTCCTTGATAATGAAAGAGTTGTGGAATCACTGAAATTTTCAAAACAGTGCATCATGGGAAATTGAATCTGGTGGAGCTCTCTCTTTTTAGGCGCAGGGTGCATCGCTGGGTATGCTCCTATCATCCATGCTGCTTGCCAGAAGCCATAGCTGGTCTAGTCTAGTCAAGTCACATCAAAAACACTTTATCATCCCATGAAGCCATTGAATTGAAGGGCAATTGCAACACTGAAAGGCACATAAGTGATAGGAATCATAGTCTTGAAAAGACACAAGAAAGCTAATAATATGTTTCTTATTTATTTTTAAACAAATATGAAAGGAGTCTAAAGTGTGCACAAGAATGTTCTGTGTGCGTCTGCATGCATATAATATTTTTAATTAAACTAATATATGATATCAATTTGATATATAATCAATTGATAGCAATAGTTAAATGTATTATGTAGGTAGAAATATAGCTAAATATTTTTCAAGGCAAATATATAGCAAATGATACATTAGATTATATAAATAAACTATATAGTATAATATATATGGAACCTCAATTTTAGTGACCAGTGGCAGAATAGCTCAGTGGTCAGAGCACGCACTTTCCCTAAGTCAAGTTAAGCAGCATAGCGTGGTTACCAGTTGGATAGGTGACCGTTTGTGTGCCTTGGCTTCAGTACAGTCCCCCAGTTCACCCAGCTGTAAATGGGTATCTGCCCTCTTTAGGGTCAGGGAAGGTAAAAGCAGCGAGGGAGAGGAGATGGGCCACCCTCAATATGCTGGCCCCTAGAGAAGCTGCGGTCTCTGACGCCTCGCTCCCCTATGACCGCCTAGGTTATGGGACACCTTACCTGTACCTGTATCACTTTATAGTCTCATCTGGGGATGGGATAGCCTGGTGGTTAGAACGCTGCGCTCATGATCATGATGGCCCAAGTTCAAGCTGCCACTGAGGTGCTGTTCAAAGGGATTTTTCCCTGAAGTTTACTACATGATCAGTGCTGACTTCATCCCGCCCCCTGAAAGCCTCAGATGAGACTCTAAACCAAAGTCCTAAATACACACACAGAGCATCTTGCACACATGTTAAAAGCCCCTTCCATCTTTCAGAAGTGTATGCTAATATGCACGGTGGGAACAAACAAAAGTGACAAACAACACATGCGCACTAAGGTCATGTTTACAGTTTAACATCACACTGAAGTCTGAATGCAGCTGAGCTACCTTAGTGGTGGTAAATGGTCACATGAGCAAAATCTCACCACTGGTGAACCTCAGAGCTCTAACTGAAGAACATAAAATAAACCAACAAAAATTCAGTGTGGACTCCACGCCCGCAAACGTTTCATTATACTAAGCCCTAAGGTCTGATGTGTAGACACTTGCAGAACATCTTGCACGCATGTTCAAACCTGTCCTGCCATTCAAAAGAGTAGGCTTTGTAGGGGGAACACATGACAAAATTGACAAAGCTGCATGCACACCAGGACTGGATGTGAAAAAAAAGCACATGAGTGCTTATTCATTATCCTTGGAAAAAACAATAACAGAATTTAGATTTATAAATAAATGAACTTTTAAAAATAATCCACTACAACAAGTGAGAGAGTAACCACTACAATAAACCCCATGTAGTGAACTAGGATGAAAAAACTGTCTTTAAAAAAAATGTTGATAACCATAATGTAGCTCCAAATAAACAAACAATAAAAACAAAACAAAACAGACAGAAATCTACTGCTGTAGAAAAAAAAAAAACACACAAGCAAAATCCCATGCACAGAACAACCCCTCCAACCCCTCAACCTAACACACACACACACACACACACACACACACACACACACACACACAACACACACACACACACACACACACACAACACACACACACACACACACACACAACAAAACACCCTGGAAAACTTGAACCTATTGAACTGCCACTGATTTTTTAGAAATTACCTGAAATGAACCCTGAGATTCTGGGTTCAATTCCCAGCCTTGCCATTTCTTCCAGTTTGATGAAAAAATTTGAACTGATGTCAAAGTCCTTCGGAGGAGACTATAATAAACAAAGTCACTGTGTATACACTGTGTACACACATCTGCATACACACAGATGTCATGTTAGACACCATCCTGGACGTCAGAATGTGAATACCTAAATGAGGGGGAGGTGGGGGGGAGTTGCTTACAAAAAAATCTCACCATTGGTAAACCTCTGAGATCTGGCCAAGGAACATAAAAAAACCCGCAACCCCCCCCCCCCCCCAAATATTTATATTATATATATATATATATATATATATATAATTATATATATATATATATATATTATATATTATATAATATATAACATATATATATAATATATATATATATATATATATATATATTATCTTCTACATGTATAGAGTCCAATATGGCCATTTCAGTCTGTAAAAAACATATTTTTTACGAACACAGACCTACCAACCCTTGAACTAATTGGGGAATATACTCAATATCTATAATGTATACGATCAAATAAAGGAGGAAATAATATCACAGACAAATCAGAAACTCCATAACTACAACAAATAAAAAAAAAGCCCACCACATCACAGACACACACTGGGCAACTGAACCACTCTGCTGGCCAGGTCCAGACTCTCAAACAACTGGCACTGAAGCCCCCTCTCTCTCTTGTCTTCAAACCAAGCATCCACTCTGTCAGCAGCCATGCTCAAGTGGCTCTGAGTCACGGTGAAGGAAGAAATGACATGCTCTACTTTGTTACACTGTGTGTCGGCTTTGGTCTTTGTCTTGTCCCTGTCAGCACAAAGTTCACCAGAGGCTCCATGGAGAGGCAGTTGTCCGAGACTCCAGCATCATCGTAGTAATACACAACAGGGTAACCCAGAAACAATCCAAACAACGTCGAAGGGTTTGTGCCACGATCCAACTGAGCTTCTATCGACACACGTCTCGCTGCATCCAGCTTCCCTAACACTCCCTGAAAACTATCCTTGGTCTGTTCAAGAAGATGACTAGACTCCGACGGTGACAGTAAGTGCGGGGTGTCTAGATTAGCTGAAACGTCTAAAAACAGGACATCAGGATGCAGACTGACAGAAGGCTGTGTCACATCACCACCACAAAACATCTAGGATTCACAATCAGCACATCCACCTCGATGGTCACCACAGTCAGAGGGTTGGTCAGCAGACCCGCTGACCTCACAGCGTGCAGTAAGGTGACAACAGCAGCCGTGCAGGGCACAGCAAAGTCCAGGAGCAGCGCTGGTTTCAGGCCACAGTCCACACACAGGACATCCCACATCAGGTCCACGCTCCTCTTGACGTACTTCTTCCCCAAGTGCTGACTGATCAGGTGTTTCCACTGGGCAAGCTCCATTGTTGGCAGAGTCAGAGCCCTAGTTTGGTAGCTTGTGACTGTGACTGTAAGAGGAAGGCTGTCTGTCTCTTAAGTGTAATCGTCACTCTGCAATCATATCCACAAAACAATATCAAGATCAGGTTCTTGCAATGTTAGCGTTTTAGTCTTTCTACCACACACACGCACGTGCGTGCGCATGCATGCACACACACACACACACATCTGTACACCCCCACCCCCACACCTACACCCACCCACCCACAGACACACATAGATCTCTGTACACATACATGTATACACACACACACACACACACAACACACACACACACACACACACACTACACACACACACACGCGCGCGTGCACACATGTGCACACACACTCATACAGGCATGCACACACACACATGTGTACACACACACACATGTAAACAGACACACACACACACATTCACACACACACACACACACATACACACACACACAGTGCAGTGACACACACGTGTACATGTGCACAAGCACATGTACACACACACACACACACACACACACACACACACACACACACACACACACAGTGACACACACATGTTGAGTATTGATTTAATTACAATTTAGAGCCTACACTCTGACTTAACTGCAGAAGAGGTTTATTTTGCTTGCTACTCTGGTGATATTATTCTATTACTATTAGTGTGAACAGTCAAAGCTAACAGGGCTCTGCTAAACTAAAGCACAGAAATTTATTCCCAGTAGCAACCATGACAGCTCCCTGGGTTAGCTTCATGAAAAAGGTAAAAAGCTTTTTGACAGATGACAGGTTTTTGATTTGATCAGATCCTGAAGTCACATTTTTGAGTGCCACTTCCTGGTGCATTTAAGTGCACACCCACCAACAGCTACTGTCATCAATCTCAACACCACAATTTGAAGCAGAACAACATTTCAATCATACATTAAGTTATACATGTAAGCCTTGGTATAAAATAGTTTTGGCCTGTGCCTATGAAACAGCCATGGAAAAGACTGTTTTCTATAGTATAACAGAAGTGTACATGATTATACTGGTTTCCAGTTCCAAATAACTTTATTAGTCATGGGTTTTTTTTACTCATTTTAGTCTTAGAATTCTTTTGGATTTTTTTTTTTTAAAGGTTGATAGAACATTTGTATTCCTGTCTATGCTAGGTCTGAGTCATCCTAGGCTGATGTTACATGCACTGAAACACTCAAACACTGAAACACTCAAACACTCAAACACTCAAACACTGAAACAGCCACTAAATCTAGCAATTTAGCACTCATGTTTTTAATTAGCAATTCTTGTATTTTTAGGAAGTTCTTCTTCAACTGGTAGCTGATTATGTAGCTTGGTTTCTACAGTTAAGTGGGGTTTTGATTAATAAAACTATATTTAAACTAAGACTATAGCCCATAAAATAAATTATGGCTACTTACTTACTACAATATTATTAGGGTGTGAAGGTGATGTGAATTCTTTTTAATGTCTGACTGCACTACATTAATTAATAAATACCATCTACTCTCCCCACGAAAAACAGCATCACTGACCCAGTTATTTCTTCTTATGCCTTACGAACAGCAAGAAAGTGAAACCACCCAACCTTGTAGAGAATAAGAACGTGATTGTGCCAGCCTTGCCCAATACAGTAATCTACGTGTACACATTAACGGTAAACAGGAAAAACATTATTGTCCTGATTACATGTAATTGTTATACAGATTATAAAATAGATCTCTAAGTCTATGGGACAATGATCTGAATGGTGATGGGGCACCAAGTTAGGTTTTTAAGTTAGCATCAGCAAACAAGAGACATCATGAAGTCATAACTTGCTCTCAATTTCAGATTTACTACAGCAAGCGATGATAATTGCCACTCACCACCGATTCCATGAAAAGAATGAAAGAACAGCCACTTGCAACAAATAAGTCATGCGAGTAACATTGTTTATACTGAAATCAAAAGCAGCCGTCGCCATTTTGATCTTGCAACGGGAAGTAATTCTAAGAGCACAAGGAATATGTGTACAGGGTAATATTATTTCCCTCTATACAAATATTTCTCAATGTTAGGGCTGTGACCCAATATCATGTGCTTCAGTTTGTGTCTCCCAATGAGATGTTTGTGCAGATGAGTGATAGGCTAGTTCTTTATTCATATGTCTTGTCAGTGTAAGGACTTTTCATCTTGTTTATTACATGCCCTCACCCCCCCCCCCCAACACCCACCCCCACACACACACCATATGCATACGGAAATGTTATGCTAACTGAATCTCAGCCTTTCTTTCGAGGGCATCTATATCATTAATGCTCTCTGAAATACCTACAAAAAAAAAAACAAAAAAAAAAACGAACAACCAACAAAGAACAAACTAAACAGACAAAAACAAAACAACAAACCCAGCCCCTACACCACACGTGTACACACTCAAACACGTGTATCCACATCAGTTTCCACAGGGGCTTGCAGGGGTTTAGAGTTGGTGCGTCTGCCTAGAAAGCGAGAAGTCACCAGTTCAGAACTTCTCCCCCATGGCAGGTGGTGGTTTGGGTGCTAATCTTTCAGATAAGACGATAAACTGAGGTCCCGTGTGCAACGCACATTCGGTGCACTTAACAGACCCCACAGCAACAAGACATGGCAAATTTTTTTTTTTTTTTTTTTTGGCTGCCTCGTCTTCTGTGACGCTCCCGTACTGCTGTTCCCACGCCGCTCATTTCAATCTCCCCGCCACAGCCATACCCAGATTCGTTGTGTCTCACCCCCGGGGTCGGGAGTCCACAGGGATCCCATCAATATTAGGCCGCCGCGGAGCCACCAGCCAGAGGGGCCCTGCACTTCTGCTGGGTCACTTTGGTGGTGTTCAGTGGTGCCTGTCCTGAGCTAAAATACGCAGGACACCACCTACTAAGCCCCCTACTAACGACAGTATTAGCTCAGTCGCGGAGCCAGACTGAATGAGCCACCCACCCAAGGTGGCGACCACCACAACGTCCCTCCAACGACTGCCTCCCCGCGAACCTCCAACCCCAAGACATGGCAAAATTTTGTAGAAAAAAAGCCACTCTGAGAGGGAAACCATTTACTACAGTGTATACATGCAGACAGAAAAAGAAGGAAAAAATGGGTGGCTCTGCTCTTGTGGCGACGTGCTTTCCCCTAGAAGAGAGGTCCAAATTTCATGCTGAAAAATATGCCGTCACTTATAGAAGGGATAGCTCAGTGGTCAAGAGTGCTTGCTTTCCCCCAGCCAAGGTTAAGCAGCGTCGAGCGTGGTTGCCAATTGTATGGGTGGTCGTTTGCGCGCCTTGACTTCAGTACAGTCCCCCAATTCACCCAGCTGTAAATGGGTACCTGCCAGGGAAGGTAAAAGCAGCGAGGGAGAAGAGATGGGCACCGCCCTCAACATGCTGCCCCTAGAGAAGCTGAGGTCTCTGACGCCTCACTCCCTACGACCACACAGGTTTATGAACACCTTTACCTTTTACAATACAATACGATGCAATACGATACGATATAATACAATGCGATTCGATACAATACGATACAAATACAATACAATACAATACACATACGATACAATACGATACAATACTACACTATACTATACAATACCATACGATAAAATGCAATACGATAAATAATTATAATACAATACAATTACGATACAATACGACGATACAATACAATGCGATACGATACAATAAGAATACAATACAATACCATACGATATAATACGATACAATACAATACAATACCATACGATACGATACGATAAAATGAAATACAATACAATAATTATAATAAAATACAATGACGATACGATACAACACAATACAATACGATGTGATGCGATACGATACAATACAATACAATACAATACAATACAATACAATGCAATACAATACAATACAATACAATACAACACACAGCATTTTTTAGGCATGTTTTGCTCTTATAACTTTTATGTAGTTAGCTGCCTGTAGAACACAATTCCCCCCCCCCCCCCCTCTCTCTCTCTCTCTTATATATATATATATATATATATATATATATATATATATATATATATATATATATATATATATATATATATATATATATATATATAATATAAGCATATGATTGCTTATTCCATTATCCTCGACATAAAAGAACAAATAAATCAATCAATAAAATGATAAATCTCTCTTAAGAAGAGTTTTGTACTGAGTGCTTTGTCGTACTTTGTTGTACTATTTTGCTGATGATGTAACACATAAGATGCAACACATAAGATTCTCTCTCTCTCTCTCTCTCTCCTCTCTCCTCTCCTCTCTCTCTCTCTCTCTCTCTCTCCTCTCTCTCTCTCTCTCTCCTCTCTCTCTCTCTCTCTCTCAATTCTTCAAAAACACCAGCTTCACCATCTGACTCACCTGTTACTGTTGAATAATGCTTTCATGTCCTCTTTCCAAAATTATTTGTAAATCTTTGATTGTTAGACTAATTGATTCACTCTTTGTGTATAGAATAAGACCTACGGATTATGTAGTGTTACCTAATGCTAATGCAAACTCTATTCTTGTGTTTATAATGTTTATCCCTTTTGGAAGGGAGCACAGACGTTGTTCCAAATTTAGCATTTCCTACCCGTCAAACAGGATGGTATGATCACGTCTTTTCACTGATAGGTATCTCTCACACACACACAGACACACAGACACACAGACACACACGACACACACCACGCACGCACGCACGCACACACCACCACCACCACACAACACACACACACACACACACACACACACACACACACACACGAAGAACTTCAAATCGATCTTTTTTTTAATCAGGAAAAGCATTCTAAGGGGGTGGAGAACTGTCAAGTTGGACATGAAATAATTATAAGATCTGGGAAACCGAAACTAGAGCTGTCTGGAGTTGTGACTCATCCTCCTTGCTGTGTCTGTCTCATTCATTCCAGTGTTTTCCGCCAGCCTGTATTCTTCCTTGTCAGCCGCCATAGTCGAGCCACTCTAGGTAAGTAAGTTTCTAGCTTTTTAGTATTTTGAGATTTTTATGGAAAAGGAGATATTGCAGCTTTTTACACGAAGATATGAAGATATTACAGCTTTTTACACTTGAGGGCGTCGTAGTGGATAATAGCCAAATTTCTGTCCTGGGGCGTTGCAGGACTTCAGTCACAAAGAGCTGTCTTTTTGAGGGGATTTTTTTTTCTCCTCCTAATGGCGGATTGGTCCTTGTACTAAGAAGGAAGGTATAACGCGGCAAGACAGTTTCCATGCTCACCTGCCGAATGAGTTAACCGTGAGGTTCTGGGTTCAGTTCCCAGCCTTGCCCTTTTCTTTCCAGTTTGACAGAAAAATCGAACTGAATGTTTAGTCTTTCAGAGGAGACTCTAAACCACTAGGACCCTGGTGCTTACGACTTTCACCGTGTCAAAAGAACCCACGACAGGTGAAAATCGGAAAGAGCAGGGAGGTACCTCCTGACTGTCCTGGCAAAACTAATAGGTAGGTTAAATTCCCCATTGTTTCCCTTAAGGGAGAATGGGAATGTTGTTACCTTTAAATGAATGGTGAAAACAAAACAAAACAAAACAGTACAATCGGTCACATACACAAAATCTCACCATTGGGGAACCTCAGAGCTCTAGCCGAGGAACAAAAACAACAACAACACAAATCATTGCACTCATTCTGACTTCAAGTTTCTTCCCAGTTCTTTGGATGAGACAGAAAACAACAACAAACAAGCCCAACCCCCCCCCCCCCCCACCCCCACCCCCACTCCCCCTTAAAAGTTTCGAATGTGAACGCACCCATATCTTGCCCACTTGTTAAAAAAAAAAAACCCCAACCCTAGCCTACCCCTCTTTCACAGAAGAGTGATTATGGTGT
>CM060337.1:31228092-31230592 GCA_030674155.1 Stramonita haemastoma
CCCCCAAAAAAAAAAAAAACCAAAACCAACAACCACAACCACCCCCCAAAAAACAACAACAAACAAACAAAAACAACCCACAAACAAAACAACTACCAAACAAACCAATAAATCAGTGTTTTAGGTTTTTGTTTTTTGTTCCCCAATAAATCCTGTTTGTCACACCACAGGAGTGTACCTGACCACGCTGACCCCAGAGGAAGGCCGGAAACGGATCGCCAAACAACAACTGGGGGGCTACGGACCCTTCATGGAGGAAAATGGCAGATTGGAGTGGGCCATCAAACTGTCGATCCCCGAAGCACAAGCTGCAGAGAGCCGAGTCTGGAGACCGCGACATCTGGGTGCACAAAGGAGACATCAAACTGGAGGACTACAGCCACTCCTTCATCAATCTGGGCCAGTAGCAGCAGCGGCAGCAGCAGCAGGAGGAGGAGGAGGAGGAGGAGCAGCAGCAGCAGCAGCAGCAGCAGCAGCAGCAGCAAGAACAGTAGCAGCAGCAGTAGCAGCAGCAGGAATCCGAGTGCAGCATCATGTAAGAGGGCGCATGGCTGTCATGGCTGATTTGGCGAGGGTTAGAGATAGGGAAAATGGGTGTAACCCTTATTGCTGATTTAGCAGGAGGGTTTATGAAGGGAAAATGGAGTAACCGTTATTGCTGATTTAGCGAGGAGGGAAAAGGGTGTAACCGTTATTGCTAATTTGGGGTGGGATAGGAGAGTGGGTGTAACCGTTATTGCTGATTTAGCGAGGGTTAGAGAGGGAGAAAAGGGTGTAACCGTTATTGCTGATTTGGGGTGGGATAGGAGAGTGGGTGTAACCGTTATTGCTGATATAGCGAGGGTTAGAGAGGGAGAAAGGGTGTAACCGTTTTTGCTGATTTAGCGAGGGATAGAGAGGAAAAATGGGTGTAACAGTTATTGCTGATTTGGGGGATAGAGAGGGAGAAAGGGTGTAACCGTTATTGCTGATTTAGCGAGGAGGGAGAGTGGGTGTAACTTATTGCTGATTTAGCGAGGGTTAGAGAGGAAAAATGAGTGTAACCGTTATTGCTGATTTAGGGAGGGTTAGTGAAGGAGGAAAGGGGTGTAACCGTTTTGCTGATTTAGGGGGGTGGGTATAGGAAGGGGAGAAGTGGGTGTAACCGTTATTACTGATTGGCGAGGGTTAGAGAGGAAATGGGTGTAACCGTTATTGCTGATTGGGTGGATAGAGGGAGAAAGGGTGTAACCGTTATTGCTGATTTGGGTGGGATAGAGGAAAAATGGGTGTAACCGTTATTGCTGATTTGGGGTGGGATAGAGGAAAAGGGTGTAACCTTATTGCTGATTTGGGGTGGGATAGAGGGAGAAAGGGTGTAACCGTTATTGCTGCCCTGTGTATCTTGCTTCTTGGTAGAGAGGGTTGTTTTGGTCACCCTTAGCCTTTGTTAGCTTTTGTATAAGTTAAATCATAGCTTTGTTTGTTAAATCATAGCTTTGTTTGTTAAATCATAGGTTTTGTTTGTTTTAATCATAGCTTTGTTTGTTAAATCATAGCTTTGTTTGTTAAATCATAGCTTTGTTTGTTAAATCATAGCTTTGTTCGTTAAATCATAGCTTTGTTAGTTAAATCATAGCTTTGTTTGTTAAATCATAGCTTTGTTAGTTAAATCATAGCTTTGTTTGTTAAATCATAGCTTTGTTTGTTAAACCATAGCTTTGTTTGGTCACATAGTACCTTTGTTTGTTAACACTGTGAGTCCTACAGGGAGTCGAGGTGAAGGTCCTGTAGCAATAATCTTTTTTTTTTTTTTTCTCAGTGGCGTCAAATACATGACAATGGAAGAGGGGAACAGGAACATGCATGGGATTGGTTTCTGTCCATTTTTTTTATTTGTTGCCTTCTTCTCTTTTTTTGTGTTTTTAGGTAAATGATAGATGTGGTTGCTGTCATATAAGGCAGTGCAACATGCTGATGTTTGTTCAGCCCACCTTGTATTTGGTACACTGTATCTGGTATAATTTTCTTTTTTGTCATAACGAAGTTGTATTCACTGAACAAGGAGAGAAGACAGTTGTTTTACACATCAAAGTGAGAAAAATCATTCAGATACACGAAAACGTCTGTGTTGACAGCATTGCCAATGTCCTGTTAGGTGTTTACAGCATTGACCAGAGTGTCTAAGTGTCTAAGAACTCCTGTTTAAATTAATGGTTGCAGCCAAGTCTGATTATCAATCAAGTAAATTTGCGTTTGACTCAGTTCGCACATGCTTGTTTGTAATGCAAATGACTTGATTTTTTTTCATTATCATGCTTTTTCTCTTGTCCTTGTCTTCTTCGCTTCATCATCGTTTTTCAAGAATTGTGTGTGTCTACAGCATAACTGTTCAAATGCCTTCTAAGTTTAGATGATGATGTAAAAAAAAAGAAGAAAAAAGACCCTTAGAACTTTCGATTGAATTGACCACTGTGTTATAATGGAAAGTAGGATTTATAAAGCCCATGAAAACCGCCAT
>CM060337.1:31235592-31243092 GCA_030674155.1 Stramonita haemastoma
GGTGTGGTGTGGTGTAGTGTAGTGTAGTGTAGTGTGGTGTGGTGTGGTGTGGTGTGGTGTGTGTAGTGTAGTGTAGTGTGGTGGGTGTGTGTGTGTGTGTGTGGTGGGTGGGTTGCGGTGTGTGTGTAGTGTAGTTAGTGTAGTGTATTAGTGTAGTGTAGTGCGGTCGGTGGTGGTGCGTGCGGTGGGTGCGGTCGGTGCGGTGCGTGTGTGTAGTGTGTGTAGTGTAGTGTAGTGTGTGTGTGTTGTGTGTGTGTGTGGTGTGTGTGTGTGTGTGTGTGTGTGTGTGTGTGTGTGTGTTATTTGTTGTAGTGGTAGCAGTAGTTCTTCTTGTTGTTCTTGTTCTTTTTCTTCTTGTTCTTTTTCTTCTTGTTCTTGTTCTTCTTGTTGTTGTTGTTGTTTGTTGTTGTTGTTGTTGTTGTTGTTGTTGTTGTTGTTCTTCTTTCTTCTTTCTTCTTTCTTTTTCTTTCTTCTTGTTTTCACGAATTTCATCGTTATTGAATATGTAGTTACCACAATATCAAATTCCATTAATTTTCATCTCACCATTGGTGAAGCCTGGAGCTCTATAGAGCCCAAGGAACAAAAAAAAAAAAAGAAATAAAAAGGCTTTTTTACCTCCACGTTCTTTCTTTGTATCTGGGCTACTTTCTGTTTTCTCTACTTTCTGTTCAGTCCACTTTCTATTTAGTCTGCTTTCTCTTTAATTCTTACTTTCTATGTAGGGGCCTACTCCACTTTCATTATTATATTCCTCTTTCCGTTTACACCACAGCCTGCCTTTAAGCAAGTTAAACCTGGAAAAGCCCGTGTATCTTCATGCTGTAAAACACATACCTGTTTTTTTTTGGGGGGGTTGTTGTTGTTTTTTTTTTTGGGGGGGGTTGCTTCAGAACTTATCATGAAAGCTTCCTCGCCCTTTCCCCTCTTCCCACATTATCATGTAAGGAAGGGGGGGGGGGATGTAAGTAAAAAATAGCATCCCCACTTTTGGGAATTCTGTGCGAGGATTTTCCTCTTTTCTATCTCTCTCTTTGTTTCCGCCTCGTTCCTTTTTGTTCCTGTCACCTCCTTGTCTATTTTCTGCCTTTTCTTGGTCAGTTTCCCTGCATCCCCCCCCCCCCCCCAGAAAGACTTAAAAGATGACAATTATTCTCCCATGCCGAAGTCAGATGCGCCAACTGGGCTGACTTGTCAGGGGCTTAACAGCAGCGCAACGCATCTTCGCTCATAATATGACAGACAACAATAGTTGCTGTCTGAGCGTTCGTTAGAATTTTGCCTAACCCCCTCATGTCATGTCATGTTATATACAGAATACAGGAAACAAATGTGCCCTTCGACACATGAAAGAAAGTTTACAACCAGAAGTAGAAACAGGGCATTTAGGGAAAGGGGGGGGGGGTATTTATCATGTTCATAAGTTTAAAAAAAAAGTTAAACATATCAAAAAGAGATCGAGGAACAATTTTTTTAAAAATCTGACAAAATCGATCTTTTTTTCGTCTGATATAAGTGAAGATGTCATAATAAGTCACTAAGAACAAGGTTGGTTTAATGAATTTGATTTGGGTTTTGTTTTTTTTCATTTGTGGTAGATGTGGTTTCTCTTACAATGCCCGGTGTCCGTCCTGGGTTGACCCTTTAAATGTTGGCCAGGGAAATGCAGTAGAAATGATTGTATACCCCTGTTTTAATCTGTATAGAGTTGCACAGTTTTAATCTGAGATTGATCGATTGCCAAGGTGACAGCCCCGATATGGCCTGTGTGGGTGGGTGGCGGGGCTATTAAGAGTGGATTGAATTGAAACATTTCAAGTCATTAATGACAAATAACAAAAATATCTAGACCTGGACATAGTCCAGTTTCTTTCTACTATCTGTTTTTTGCTGTTTTTTTTTTTTCTTTATTCGTTTCAAGCTGCACTCAACACTGTCTCCACAAAAAAAATGATTGTAACATTTATTGAAGATACGGGTAACCCCTAACTTCAGGGGAGGGGAGAATTTGGGATTTATTTAAAGCCCATTTATTGTAATGAATTGTGAGTATTGGCCTACTGTGCATACCACAGCTCAGTGGGTTCTTGACATAGATTGGAGTTGATTACTAATGAACTGTGCCACCCCCCCCCCCCCCCTTTCCTCTAGTTCTTGTGCAAACAAACATGAAAACAGAGACCTAAATCAACCCTCACTTTTCAGTTGTGCATGCCTACACGATAATGACGTATTCCTTGGCTCACGCGCTCTCTCATGTATGAACACATGCTTGTTCTGACATATGCGCCGCGCGTAGGACCGCCCACGCGCATACACACGCACAGGCATGCTCAAGCGCGCATGCACACACACACACACTACACACACATGTACATAATCACGTTCACACGCACGAAAGTGGCATATTGCCATGTTATAGGCATAATTCGTGGAAACCGAAACCAAAAGTGCTTGCGTGCATGAGCAAGTGGTTGTGTGTGTGTGTGTGTGTGTGTGTGTGTGTGTGTGTGTGTGTGGTGTGTGTGTGTGTGTGTGTATGACGATATAAACATTGTACATACAAAGCATCGTGTGTGTGTGTGTGTGGTGTGTGTGTGTGTGTGTGTGTGTGTGTGGTGTGTGTGTGTGTGTGGTGTGGCGGCCGTGTGTGTGTGTGTTGTGTGATGTGTGTGTGTGTGTGGTGGTATGTGCGCGCGAATGTGTATGTATCAGCGTTGGTGCGTGCTGTGCGCGTGCGTGGTTGTGTGTGTGGTGTGTGTGTGTGCGTGTGCGTGCTGTGTTGACAGGTAATCAGCAAAGGTACACATCTGCTAGCTAAACAATCATGATGGAAGTATACCACTATACGAGCAAAGAGAGCATGGAAAGAATCCAAAGATCTGGTTACATCAGGGAGAGTCCTTTGAGCAACAGGGATGCTTCCTATGGGGCAGGTACGTATGTAGCCTACCTATGTCTGTCTGTCTGTCTGTGTGTCTGTGTGTCTGTCTGCTGAGTGCATGTTGGTACAAGTATTCGTTTCTTTCCTTTCTGTTCTTATGTTTATCGATCTTTTTTTCTTTACCTCATGTCTTCACGTCTCTCTCTTCACGTCTCTCTCTTCACGTCTTCTCTCTCTCGTCTCAAAAAATATTTGCTGTTTGTGTGTGTGTGTGTGTGTGTGTGTGTGTGTGTGTGTGTGTTGGAGAATCAAAAAGTCCACAGACAGAAGCGAAACAATAAAAACAGCAAAAAAAACAACACACCCCCCCCCAAAAAAAAAAAAAATCAACAACCACCCCCCCAAACAACAACACAACAACAACAAAAACCTAACAAAAACAACCCCCCAAAGCAAAACAAAACAACAACCAAACCAACCAATAAATCCTGTTGTTTTGTTTTTTTAAATTATTTTGTTTTTTTGGTCCCCAATCAATCTTTTTTTTTTTTTTTTTGGACCACTACCACAGGAGTGTACCTGACCACGCTGACCCCACAGGAAGGCCGGAAACGGATCGCCGACAACAACTGGGGGGCTTACGGACCCTACATGGAGGAGCAGGGGAAGGTGGAGGGGGCCATCAAACTTTGGATCCCCGAGCACAAGCTGCAGAGAGCCAGGTCTGGAGACCGCGACATCTGGGTGCACAAAGGAGACATCAGGCTGGGGGCCTACAGCTACACTCTCATTCATCTGGACCAGCAAGGATGGTGGTGCAACATCCTGTAAGAGGGCACGTGGCCGTCATGGCTGATTTAGCGAGGGTTAAGAGAGGGAGAGTGGGGTTAACGTATGTAACTCTGCGTGTATCCTTGCTTTTTGTAGAGGGTTGTTTTGTCACCTAGCCCTTGTTAGCTTGTTGTTAATCATAGCTTTGTTGTTAATCAGAGCTTGTTTGTTAAATATAGCTTTGTTGTTTGCTTGTTGTTAAATCATCTTGTTTGTTAAATCATGCTTTGTTTGTTAAACAGAGCTTTGTTTGTTAAATCAGAGCTTTGTTTGTTAATCAGAGCTTTGTTTGTAAATCATAGCTTGTTTGTTAATCATAGCTTTGTTTGTTAAACCATAGCTTTGTTTGTTAAACCATAGCTTTGTTTGTTAATCAGAGCTTTGTTGTAACAGTTTGTTTGTTAATCAAGCTTGTTTGTTAAATCAGCTTTGTTTGTTAAATCAGAGCTTTGTTTGTTAAACCATAGCTTTGTTTGTTAAATCATAGCTTTGTTTGTTAAACCATAGCTTTGTTTGTTAAATCATAGCTTTGTTTGTTAAATCAGAGCTTTGTTTGTTAAATCAGAGCTTTGTTTGTTAAATCAGAGCTTTGTTTGTTAATCAGGCTTTGTTGTTAAATCAGAGCTTGTTTTTAATCAGCTTTGTTGTTAAATCAAGCTTTGTTTGTTAAATCAAGCTTTGTTTGGTCACATAATTATAACCTTTGTTGGTTAACACTGCGAGTCCTATAGGGAGTCAAGGTGAAGGTCCTGTAGCAATATAATCTTCTTTTTTTTCTCAGTGGCTGTCAAATACATGACAGTGGAAGAGAGAAACAGTAACATGCACGGGTTGGTTTCTGTCCATTATTTTATTTGTCGCTTTCTTCTCATTTTAGAACTTTTAGGTAAATGGTAGATGTGGTTGTTGTCATATAACCAGTGCAACATGCTGATGTTTGTTCAGCCCACCTTGTTTTTGTATTTGTCTGATATTATCTTTTTTTATCATAACCAAGTTGCATTGACAAGGAGAGCAGACAGTTGTTTTACACATGACAGTAAGAAAAATCATTCAGATACACGCAAATGTCTGTGTTGACAGCATTGCCAATGTCCCGTTAGGTGTTGACAGCATTGCCAATGTCCTGTCAGGTGTTGACAGCATTGTCCAATGTCCTGTCAGGTGTTGACAGCATTGCCAATGTCCTGTCAGGTGTTGACAGCATTGCCAATGTCCTTTCAGGTGTTGACAGCATTGACAATGTCCTTTCAGGTGTTGACAGCATTGCCAATGTCCTGTTAGGTGTTGACAGCATTGCCAATGTCCTGTCAGGCGTGACAATTGACAATGTCTTTTTGGGTGTTGACAGCATTGACAATGTCCTGTCAGGTGTTTACCGAACTGACAATGTCCTGTCAGGTGTTTATAGCATTGACAATATCCTTTGAGATGTTTACAGCATTGCCAATGTCCCTTTAGGTTTTGACAGCACTGACAATGTCCTGTTATGTGTTTAGTGTTTTACAGCATTGACAATATCCTGTCAGGTGTTTACAGCATTGACAATGTCCTCTCAGATGTTTACAGCATTGACAATGTCCTTTCATATGTTTACAGCATTGACAATGTCCTTTCAGATGTTTACAGCATTGACAATGTCCTTTCAGATGTTTACAGCATTGACAATGTCCTTTCAGATGTTTACAGCATTGACAATGTCCTTTCAGATGTTTACAGCATTGACAATGTCCTTTCAGATGTTTACAGCATTGACAATGTCCTTTCAGATGTTTACAGCATTGACAATGTCCTTTCAGCATTGACAATGTTCTGTTCTCGTTTGTCATCAATCAGCCATGTGCAATTTCCCCAGTCAGCCATTAATCTGAATGCAGCGGTTTAAATGCAAGACAATCATGTCATATTTTCCTAAACCTGAATACGATATCACTTTCCTTGGCTTTTAAGACAATCAATACAAAAAGTTCACCAGTCATTTTCAAGCTATCCACACTCCTAACGATTTAGGAGTTATTTTTTGTTACACACAATCTTTTTTTAGATAATAGGTATGCGGCTATTAAGGACTAAGTGTCTAAGAAATCATGTTTAAATTAATGGTTGCAGCCAAGTCTGATCATCAATCAAGTAAATTTGTGTTTGACTCAGTTCGCACATGCTTGTTTGTATTGCAAATGACTTGATCTTTTTTTCATAATTATGCTTTTTGTCTTCGTCTTCGTCGCTTCCTCATCTTTTTTCAAGAATTGTGTGTCTACAGCATAACTGTTCAAATGCCTTCTAAGTTTAGATGATGATGTCAAAAAGGCATAAAAAACCCCTCAGAAGTTTCGATTGAATTGACCAATGTGTTATGATGGAAAGTAGGATTTATAAAGCCCATGAAAACCGCCATACTCATCGGCTAGTTCACGGTGCTGGTAGAAACATATATATATATATATATATATATATATATATATATATATATATATATATATATATATATAAAATCTTAATTAAGCAGAAGAAAACGATCTGCACTGAGAACACATTGTACACGAAAAGCAACTTTCGCTCCTGACAAGTGACCAATAATTCTCAGGCTGGTTGTCATCTGTCATCATACTGAACAGGTCATCATCAAAAATACAAAAGATGATGTCAATCAATTAAGAAATTGTTTTAAATGGACCGGCCTTGACATGGCTGTGTTGCTGTGAAAGGCTGAAGACAGACAAGCCTGGAAAACTCTTTCCATCATGTCCCCCCCCCCATTCCGCCTTAGACGACCATCTTGGTCTAGAGATTGATGATGATGATGATGATGATGATGATGATGATGATGATGATGATGATGATGATGAAGAAGAAGAAGAAGATGATTATGATGATGATGACACGCTGTATTTACCGTTCACTAATACTGGTGGCGGTTTTAGGGGGTGATGTTATCAGTGTTGCAATGAGCCTCTTGTCTTTTTTGTGTTATAGGCGATTTGTTTTTGATGCAATAATGTTTGCAAAAATAAGTGCCATTTTAAAATTTTGTTTATCATCATAATTTGAAAATCTCAATTTTTATTTGTGAGTGGATTATTTCCTTCATTTAAACAAAAATTATTTTATGGGATTTTCGAAAAAAAAAGAGGTACATAAATAAATGATAAAGGGAAAAAAAAACTTGTCTTTTTTATCAATCCTGAAAGTGAGGAAGAAAGGAAGGAAAGATGGAAAGGTGGATGGATGAATGGATGGATGTAGGAAGAGAAAAGTAAGAAAATCAGTGAGGAGGAAAGAATGGCAGGAAAGAACGAATGAATAATAGAAGTGATAAAAATAACACTACTACTACTACTATACTACTACTACTACTACTACTACTACTACTACTACTACTACCGTAAAATCCCTAGCATACGCCCACCTCCCCTCTGCACTGATTTAGGGCAAAATTGGGGGGTGTGCGTTTGCTAGGGATAGACCCCTTTGCACAAAGTAATTTTTGTGCTCAACCGTGTAATTGAGTGAATACAAACCCCGAAAGCATGTGAGTCAGGTCGTGTAAGTAGAAGTGAAGGAAAATAGGGGAAAAAAGGGACTTTCAGGCAAAGAAGGCCAGAACATTCCGTCGGAACTGAGGAAGTTGATCCTCAAAGTCTGCAGGGACCTTTTGGCTTGAGCTGGTTCCCTGTCGACAAGATACCAAGTGGTGCTGTTTCCAGCGACTTAACCACATGTCTGATGCCCAGAAGCCCACCACATTGAAAGCACCTGCCAGTTCCATGCTTTCCGTTGTAGGT
>CM060337.1:31250592-31253092 GCA_030674155.1 Stramonita haemastoma
ACACTGTGCATCAATCGGTCTCCTCCTTTGAGGACAATCGCAGAGCGGCCCCTGAGGAGAGGCGAATGAGGAGGAAAAACCGCGTCCCCCCTACATCAACCTCAGAATCGACTTTCCCCTGCAGCCGCTGCGGCCGGGTTTGTTTGTCACGCATTGGACTGAACAGCCACCAGCGAGCCTGCACCAGACGTGGACAGTGCCCTTAATCTTCGTTCGCGAAGCCAAGCTATGACATGATGACTGTGTTGTACCATTTTGCATTGTATGCCAATTGAAGTCACGGCAGATTTCTCTGCGTGAAATTCGGGCTGCTCTCCCCCCGGGACAGCGCTTCGCCACAAGAGCAGCGCCACCCATCATCTTTCTTTGCTTCCTTTTCCTGTCGGTGTGAGTATTTGTTTCCCTATCAGAGTGGCTTTTTTTTCTCTCCAGAACTTTGCCAAGGGCAACTCTTGTTGCAATGGGTCCTTTTACGTGCGGTAAATGCATGTTGCACACGGGACCTCAGTTTACCGTCTAATATGAAAGACTAGCACCAAGACCATCACCCATGATGTAGTGGATGGGGGGAAAGTTTCGGGCACAAACGGGAATCAAACCACCCACACACTTCGAATCCGGACTTTTCGCTTTGCAGGCAGGTGCGTTGCCTCTAGACATATATCATGTGTGTGGGCCTTATCCACAATCATTCACACATCCCGTTTGGGCCCCAAACTTTTCCCCCATCCATTAAACCATGAGTGGTGGTGTGGGTGCTAGTCTTTCGAATGAGACGATAAACCGAGGTCCCGTGTGTTACACAGCATAATTTAGCGCACGAAAAAGAACCCACGGCAACAAGAGGGTTGTCCCTGGTTAAATTCTGAAGAAAAAAAGCCTCTCAGATAGGGAAACAAAGACAGTTACTTACAGGAAAAAGCAAAAGAAAATAATGGGTAGGCGCTGCACTTGTGGCGACGCACTTTCCCCAGAGAGAAAGAGAGGGGGGGGAGAGAGAGAGAGAGAGAGAGAGAGAGAGAGAAGAGAGAGAGAGAGAGAGAGAGAGAGAGAGAGAGAGAGAGAGAGAGAGAGAGAGAGAGAGAGAGAGAGAGAGCGCAGCCTGAATTTCACGCAAAGAAATCTGCTGTGACATAAAGTGGTATAAAAAAATAATAAATAAACAGACACTTATGCAAGGCTACACTCGTGTACATCAACATGCACAACCAGAGGACGGTTAAAATGATTAGGAAAACGAGAAGAGGGGAGCTAGCCAGGATGGTTTAGAAAGTTCACCTGCCTACAAAAAAAAATACACCATGAGGTTCTGGGTTCGATTCCCAGCCCTTGCTTGCCCTTTCCTTCCTAGTTTTTGAAGAGAAAACCGGAGCTGAATGCTTCCTTACAAACCCAGGCCCCTGTGTGCGAACGCACGCAGAACATCTTGCTCACACGTGGCGCCTTTCGAAAGAGTAGGCCATTTCGTGCCGGAAGGCACGGATGAAAAAAATTCTAAAAAAAAACCCACCAACTAAACCTGCATACCCACAGGTGTGTTGTTTAGTCAGCCACCATCCTTGAATACGGATTGCGGCTACCTAAATGACGGGGTTGGGGGGTGGGGGTGAGGTCAGATAAAACAGTCTGTCTGCATGTGTGTTTGTCTTCCCTAATACAGTGGCGAGTTTTTTTGTTTGTTTTTTTGTTGTTGTTGTTTTTTTAACCATAATTTTTTGGGGGGCCCAAGGACAAAACTAAACTCTCATGTTGCCGTGGGTTCTTTTACGACGCGCGCATCATGCATGCATGCATGTATGCATGACACTGTGTGATTTCTCTCACCGCATGGCGAAGGTGGGGATGGCGGGGGTGTAGAGGACGAGGAGGTGGTAGGGGGGCGAGCACAGGGCGTAGCACTTGTGGCCCTCACACACCACGTAGGTGTCGCTGGCGGTGTGGCTGAACTCGGAGGGCCCTGCAACCACAGCGATAACCGCCACCACCGTGGTGATGATGATGATGATGATGATGATGATGATGATGATGATGATGATGATGGTGATGGTGGTGATAATGGTGATGATGATGGTGATGATGATGGTGATGATGATGATGATGATGATGATGATGGTGATGATGGTGATAATGGTGATGGTGATCATGATGATGATGATGATGGTGATGGTGATGATGACGATGACGATGATGATGATGATGATGGTGATGATGACGATGATGATGATGATGATAACAAGAGTGATGATGAAAATAAAACAACAACAACAATGGTAATATCTTTTTTTTTTTAATCAAGAAGAAGGAGAATGGTACTACTGTTGTTGTTGCTGCTGCTGCTGCTGCTGCTGCTGCTGCTGCTACTACTACTACTGATGATGATGATGATGATGATGATGATGATGATGATGATGATGATGATGATGATGATGATGATGATGATGATGTTAACGACGATATTAACAACAAAAACAACAGCACAAATAATAACAATGATGTTATT
>CM060337.1:31265592-31268092 GCA_030674155.1 Stramonita haemastoma
ACACACACACACACACGTCTGAGGTACCTAAAAAGAATGGTAACCATTCTGACAGAGTTCCATTTCATACAGTATTTAACTCGTTTAGAGAAGCTCTTTTTCAAATACAGATTAAAAAGAGGAGGTAATAAGTATCAAACAATAAAAAAAAAAGTTTTCTAGTAATTTGGACAAAAAAAGGGGTGTATACCCTACTACTTATGAAAAGCCTCCTCAACGTCATCATTAAACAACATGGTATAATACCCTCATGATAAAATACTCTCCTTATTCATATACCCTCTCAGCTGAGAAAAGCCCCGAAACTTTAAAAAAAAAAAAAAGGCCACACAGTCTTTTACCTAAGTATCTTACTCTACTCTCATCTTTCTTCAAAATATTCTTTACTTAGTCCAAACTTTACTGTAAAAAAAACAAGTTTATTTTAAAAACTTCACTCTGCTAGTTACAGTTATACTTAAAAAGTCAGCAAGGGATGGATGAACGATGATTCCTTTACTTTTGGTTCACCAAAGGAGAAAAACACACACACACACAATGATGATAAAAAAAATCTTTACTTTTAGTTCACCAAAAGGGGAACACACACACACACACACAACACACACACACACACACACACACACACACACACACACACACACACACACGACACACATACACATACAGACACACACACACAACACAACACACAAACACAACACCACACACACACACACACACACACACACACACACACACACACACACACACAGAGACACACACACACACACAGACACACATACACAGAATCTAAGCAGATGGAAAAATTAAAAAAACAAAAAAACATCCCTAAGACAGCAGTACAGTAAAAGGTCCTAAAAGTCGTCCTACTGTGACTCGTGGCCAAAAGAGTTGAATCAATACAGACAGTTAGATAGGAGGGGGGGGGGGGGGGAAGGAAGGGAAAAGGGTAGGATTGTAGTCCAGGAGAATGGACCACCGTGAATCATATGCAATCACCCCTCCACGAAGTCTCCACAAAGGATGGGGTTGTCTATTCACCAAAAACCAGGGCTTCATCGCATTCTCTTTAATTTGTTTTAGGGCTAAGAAGATAGGGGACCGAAAAGTACTCTCACAACGAAGAGGGGCTGGGCTGTATCGATTTTTTTTAACACCATCCCCTCCCCCCCCCCCCTCTCTCTCTCTCTCTCTCTCTCTCTCTCTCTCTCTCTCTCTCTCTCTCTCTCTCTCTCTCTCTCCACACTTTACTACCCTCTTCAAAGAGTTTGAATATGAGTCATGACCCCACGGAGAAAACTGGTGGTGAGAAGAATTGGGGAGGGGGGGGGAGGGGGAGGGGGGGAGGGGGGGAGAGAGGGGAGATGGAAGTTTCAAAGGGGGGTGGGGAGAGGGGAGGAGGGGGGAGAGGGGGAGATGGTGGTGGTGGTCGTTAGGGGGGTTTGGGGAGGCCGGGACAACAAAGTTGGAAAAGATGGAGTACGTTCTGTTTGTCTCCCCAGACTTCGTTATGTTTCAGGCCTGGGGGCTTGAGATTAATCTGCAGCCCCCCTACCCCCCACCCCCACCCCTCCCCCACCCCTCCGTCCCTTTCACACCCCCCCCCTTCTTCCTGTAAAAGACAAAGGCTGCAACTGCAAGAGTTTTGTTTTCTTCTGCCCCCCTCTACCCCCCTCCACCCCCCAGCCCCCTCCCCTTCACCTTCCTGTTACCCACTCACCTTTTTTTCCCTTTTCTTTCACTCCTTTCATTGTCTTCCTTTTTTTTTTACTCTCGTAAGTCATACATATCCCTGGTACACTGATTACATAAGTGATAGAACAGTTCGTAAAACTTTACTTAGATATCAATAATTATCTTTTCAATACAGAGTACTGGTAAACTTTGTTCAGTTCAATACCATTCTCCAGGCACCATGATAGCTAGTGACAGATGTAGGAAAAAACAGTTGATACTAATGTTATTAACACTATACGATTCTTTCTGTGTTGAGATATGTGTACAGTTGTTTGATTTCTGAAACAATATCAACATAGATTTTTTTTTTTTGGGGGGGGGGGGGGGGGGGGAGGAGGCGAGGTAAAATTAAGTTTCTTTTTCTCTACTTCCCATACGGAAAGAGTCATTAACTTTTTTCTTTTTAACGTTTTGTCCCGTCTGGTGTTATTTATTTATTTATTCATCTATTTTATTTCAGTAGCCCTAAATCTATCCATACAAACTTGACGAAGATCCGGATTTATATGCCAAAAACTTCCAAACAAAGACCCACACTTTCTTGTTAAAAAGTTTTTAAAACAAAGACCCACACTTTCATGCCAAAAATCTCTAAGACCCACGCTTTTTTCTGCCAAAAAGTTCCCCAATAAAGACCAGACAGACTTTCCTGCCAAAAAGTTCCAAATAAAGACCAGATGCAGACAGACTTTCCTGCCAAAAAGTTCCCCAATAAAGACCAGACAGACTTTCCTGCCAAAAAGTTCCCCAATAAAGACCA
>CM060337.1:31275592-31293092 GCA_030674155.1 Stramonita haemastoma
AGAGAGAGAGAGAGGAGAGAGAGAGAGAGAGAGAGAGAGGAGAGAGAGAGAGAGGAGAGGAGAGAGAGAGAGAGAGAGAGAGAGAGAGAGAGAGAGAGAGAGAGGAGGAGAGGAGAGAAAGGGGGGGGGGTATACAGAATATCGAAACTGGCACAGTCAAATTCAATTACTCTGCCTGTCTTTTCAAAACCGTCATAGACAACAAGAAGTTACGATGGACGAAAATGAAACTGTACTTTTCACTTTGACATGTCATCACTTTAAGAATTGAATTTAATTGATAGAGACCACCCAATATTTCCTTGGTTAGTTTCAAAACACGTATGTTTTCAAGGACGGTATGCAAGGCTTGTCTTGGCTTAGAATCTGTATTCTTGTGTATTAAAGATAATTAATTAATTAATTAATTAATTAATTAATTCGTTCATTCATAGGAAAGACGGTGGCAGGATGGTTAAGACGTTCGCCTGCCAATATGTAAATCGCGAGTTTCTGGGTTCGTACCCAGCTCGCCCATTCTTCCCAGTTTGACGAAAAAAATCGAACTGAATGTCAAAGTCATTCGGATGAGACTATAAACCGAGGTCCCGTGTGCGAACGCACGCAGAACATCTTGCGCACACGTTAAAACCCCGTTCCGCCTTTCGGAAGAGCAGGCCATCGTGTGCCGGTAGGAGCGGATGACAAAATTATTTAAAAAAAAAAACACCAGCATGCACACAGGTGTCGTGTTTAGACACCATCCCTGAGGGGAAAAAAAAACAACAGGGGGGGAGAAGTGTGGTGGGGGCAGATGTAGGGAGGGAGGAGAAGGTTTTAGGGGGGGGGAGGGAGGAGTGTGGTGGGGGTAGGTGTAGGGAGGGGGGAGGAGAGGGGAGGAGGTTTAAGGGGGGGAGTGTGGTGGGGGTAGGTGTAGGGAGAGAGGGGAGGAGAGGGGAGGAGGGGGGAGGAGGTTTAAGGGGAGGAGTATGGTGGGGGTAGGTGTAGGGAGGGGGGAGGAGGTTGAGGGGAGGGGAGGGAGGAGTGTGGTGGGGGTAGGTGTAGGGAAGGGGGAGGAGGTTGAGGGGAGGGAGGGGACGGAGGAGTGTGGTGGGGGTAGGTGTGGGGAGGGAGGGGAGGGAGGAGTGTGGTGGGGGTAGGTGTAGGGAGGGAGGGGAGGGAGGAGTGTGGTGGGGGTAGGTGTAGGGAAGGGGGAGGAGGTTGAGGGGAGGGAGGGGAGGGAGGAGTGTGGTGGGGGTAGGTGTAGGGAGGGAGGGAGGGGAGGGAGGAGTGTGGTGGGGGTAGGTGTAGGGAAGGGGGAGGAGGTTGAGGGGAGGGAGGGGAGGGAGGAGTGTGGTGGGGGTAGGTGTAGGGAGGGAGGGGAGGGAGGAGTGTGGTGGGGGTAGGTGTAGGGAAGGGGGAGGAGGTTGAGGGGAGGGGGAGGGAGGAGTGTGGTGGGAGGAGGGGGGAGGAGTGTGGTGGGGGTAGGTGTAGGGAAGGGGGAGGAGGTTGAGGGGAGGGAGGGTGGGGGAGGAGTGTGGTGGGGGTAGGTGTAGGGAAGGGGGAGGAGGTTGAAGGGAGGGAGGGGAGGGAGGAGTGTGGTGGGGGTAAGTGTAGGGAGGGAGGGGAGGGAGGAGTGTGGTGAGGGTAGGTGTAGGGAGGGGGGAGGAGGTTGAGGGGGAGGAGTGTGGTGGGGGGTAGGTGTAGGGAGGGGGGAGGAGGTTTAAGGGAGGGAGGGGAGGGAGGAGTGTGTTGGGGGTAGGTGTAGGGAGGGAGGGGAGGGAGGAGTGTGGTGGGGGTAGGTGTAGGGAAGGGGGAGGAGGTTGGGGGTAGATGTAGGGAAGGGGGAGGAGGTTGAGGGGAGGGGAGGGAGGAGTGTGGTGGGGGTAGGTGTAGGGAAGGGGGAGGAGGTTGAGGGGAGGGGAGGGAGGAGTGTGGTGGGGGTAGGTGTAGGGAAGGGGGAGGAGGTTGAGGGGAGGGAGGGGGGGAGGAGGAGGTTGAGGGGAGGGAGGGGGGGAGGAGTGTGGTGGGGGTAGGCGTAGGGAAGGGGGAGGAGGTTTAAGGGAGGAGTGTGGGTGGGGGTAGGTGTAGGGAAGGGGGAGGAGGTTGAGGGGAGGGGAGGGAGGAGTGTGGTGGGGGTAGGTGTAGGGAAGGGGGAGGAGGTTGAGGGGAGGGGAGGGAGGAGTGTGGTGGGGGTGGGGGTAGGTGTAGGGAGGGGGAGGAGGTTGAGGGGAGTGAGGGGGGGAGGAGGTTGAGGGGAGTGAGGGAGGGAGGAGTGTGGTGGGGGTAGGTGTAGGGAAGGGGGAGGAGGTTTAAGGGGAGGAGTGTGGTGGGGGTAGGTGTAGGGAAGGGGGAGGAGGTTGAGGGGAGGGGAGGGAGGAGTGTGGTGGGGGTAGGTGTAGGGAAGGGGGAGGAGGTTGAGGGGAGGGGAGGGAGGGTGTGGTGGGGGTGGGGGTAGGTGTAGGGAAGGGGGAGGAGGTTGAGGGGAGTGAGGGGGGGAGGAGGTTGAGGGAGTGAGGGAGGGAGGAGTGTGGTGGGGGTAGGTGTAGGGAGGGGGGAGGAGGTTGAGGGGAGGGGAGGGAGGAGTGTGGTGGGGGTAGGTGTAGGGAGGGGGGAGGAGTGTGGTGGGGGTAGGTGTAGGGAGGGGGGAGGAGTGTGGTGGGGGAGGTGTAGTGAAGGGGGAGGAGGTTTAGGGGAGGGGAGGGAGGAGAGGGGAGGGAGGAGTGTGGTGGGGGTAGGTGTAGGGAGGGGGGAGGAGGTTGAGGTTGAGGGGAGGGAGCAGTGTGGTGGGGGTAGGTGTAGGGAGGGGGGAGGTTGAGGGGGGAGGAGGTTTAGGGGAGGGGAGGGAGGAGTGTGGTGGGGGTAGGTGTAGGGAGGGGGGGGAGGAGGTTTAGGGGAGGGGGGAGGAGGTTTAGGGGAGGGGGGGAGGAGGTTTAGGGGAGGGAGGAGTGTGGTGGGGGTAGGTGTAAGAAGGGGAGGGAGGAGGTTTAGGGGAGGGGGGAGGAGGTTTAGGGGAGGGAGGAGTGTGGTGGGGGTAGGTGTAAGAAGGGGAGGGAGGAGGTTTAGGGGGAGGGGTGTGATGGAGGTAGGACTAGGGAGGAGGGAGGAGGTTTAGGGGGAGGGGTGTGATGGAGGTAGACTATAATACTCATTTTTGAAAAAAAAAAAAAAAGCACACCTACAAGCTTGCTTTTCGGAAGAGTAGGCCATTGCATGCCGGTAGGAATGGATGGGGCAAACATGACAAAACTACATTACACAGGTGGACTGAATGTTAAAAAACAACAACAACAACACATGAATGCTTATTCTATTACCCTGGAAATATAAAAAACAATACCCCCAAAAAAAGCAACAACAAAAAAACCCAACCCCCTAAACAAAACAAAAAAAAACAATGACCAAAAAAACCCAAAACAAAACAAAACAAAAAGAAAACCGAACAAAAATAAGCACCAAAAAAAAAAAAAAAAGAAGTGGAAGGGAAGCAATTCTTCCACAGGTAGAGCAGACACAGAGAGCCAGAGATTGTTGACCGCCCCTCTTCATCTTCATCTTCTGCTTCACACAAACCATCAACGGGATCAGCGGTGCCGGCACCCATAATATCCGCCCTTTACTCAAAGTGTATCTACAGTTCTGTCATATGAAGAGACCATCCCATCCCAATTTTTTTTTGGTCAATCAGCTACACATGACCCCCACCCACCCACCCACTCTTCCTCTTTTCTTTTTCTCTTTTAATATCCGCCCTGTGCTCAAAGGTATCTACAGTTCTGTCCATATCAAGTGACCATCCCATCTCAATTCCGATTTTTTTTTTGTGGTCAATCAGCTACATGTGACCCCCACCTACCCTACCCTTCCTCTGTTTCACAACCTCTCCCCTCCCCTTTGCCCCCCCCCCCCCCCCCTCTACTTTTGAAAAAAAAAAGAGTGTGTTGTGTAAGCATGCGTCATTGGGACATCGTTTTGCGTAGTTGCATTTTACACACACGCACAAATACGCGCGCAGGCAAGCACACGCACGCACATACGCGCGCGCGCGCGCGCACACACACACACACACACACACAAACACACACACACACAAAACACACACACACACACACACACACACACACACACACACACACACACACACACACGACACGACACGACACGACACGACACGACACGACACGACACGACACGACGACACACGATACGACACACGACACGACACGACACGACACACGATACGATACGACACGACACACGATACGATACGACACGACACAACACAACACGTCACGACACCACACACACACGCAGAGCAGATGGGTACCTCCCCCCCCATTAATTTATTTTATTCTTTTATATCGATGATAATGGAATAAGCACTCATATGCTTTTTTACAATCCAGTACCCGTGTTTATGCAGCTTTGTAAATCTTGTAATCCGTTCCCACTGGCACACAATGGTCTACTCTTACGAAAAGTTAGAACGGGATTTAACATGTTGCACAAGATATTCTGCGTGCGTTCGCACACGGGGCCTCGGTTTATAGTCTCATCTGAAGGACTTTTCGAGAGAGAAAGTGAAGTCAGCACTAATGTTAACTCCAGGCGGAAAAAAATCCCCTCGAACAGGAATCGAACCCGGGTCGTCAAACTGCGAGCGCAATGTTCTGACCACTAGGCTATCCCGTCCCCAGGAACACCGAGTACTGCTGACGCCAAAGAATGACGAGAAGAAAAAAGACAGCGATGATGCCCAAAAGGAAGAAGTGATGGACAAATGATGATGATGATGGACACTGATCGGCACTTCGCCGCCACAAGGTCGTCGCCATTCATCTCATCTTCACTTGTGAATGCCAGACCGCATTCCAGCAGGGGACAGGGGTGGTTTAGTGGTTAGGGCCTTGGCCTCCCGATTTGACAGCAGCGGTTTGCCAGACCAGACAGAGAGAGGGAGGGAGGGAGGGAGGGAGAAAGAGAGAGGAGAGAGAGAGAGAGAGAGGAGAGAGAGGAGGAGAGAGAGAGAGAGAGAGGGGAGAGGAGAGGAGAGGAGAGAGGAGGAGAGAGAGAGAGAGAGACAGACAGACAGACAGACAGACAGACAGAAGACAGACAGAGACAGACAGACAGACAGACAGACAGACAGACAGAGACACAGAAAGAGACAGAGACACAGAGAGCAAGAGACAGACAGAGAGATAGAGATAGATGGAGACAGAGACAGAGACATAGACAGAGAGACAGAGTTTTCACAATGCACATGGCAACCTGGTGATGGGATTTTTGTTTCATTTCCATCTCCTCCATTCTTCGTCATATAGTACAATCTGCGCTGACCTGAAATCTTCTTCACATTGTGCTCCTTGTTTCTCATCAGCTTCAGCTTCTCTTTCTGCTGTTCATTCAGTTTCTTCTTCATTTATCATCTTCATCATCTTCATCATCATCATCACCGTCGTCGTCATTCATCATCATCTTCATCGTCGTCGTCGCCATCGTCGTCGTCATCATGATCATGATCATGATCATGACCATCTTCTTCTTCTTCTTCTTCTTCTTCTTCTTCTTCTTCTTCTTCTTCTTCTTCTTCTTCTTCGTCGTCGTCGTCGTCGTCGTCGTCGTCGTCGACGTCGTCGTCCTCGTTGTCGAACGCTCCGACAGCAACTATTTTTGTCTGTCATACGAGCAAAAATACGTCACACTAAGTCAGGCCAGCGCTTTCGACTTTGGTATTGGAGAGAACTGTTATCTTTTAAAGTCTTTTTTGAGGGGGGGGGGGGGGGGGGGAGGCAGGAAAATGGACTAAAGTTGATTAAGTTAAAGTCTGTCCTGAGCCTAAGGCTCATCAGGCCCGTGCTTATCCCGGTTTCTGTGGCGTTAAGCGACTGAGAGTCATAGACTCCCCCTGGATAGGACGCCAGTCTATCGCAGGGTTAACCCCAACACAAGGTTGGTACCCCTTTTACACCTGGGTGGGGTGAGAAAATAGCCGTAAAGTGCCTTTTCCAAGGGCACAACGCCATAGCGGAAAGCTGGGATCGAACCCGCAACCTTTAGATTACGAGTCCAACGCCCTAACCACTAGACTACAGAAGGCAGAAAATAGGCAAGGAGGAGGTGACAGGATGAACAGGAACAAGGCAGAAACAAAGAGAGGGATAGAAAAGAGGAAATTTCTAGCACAGACTTTCTAGGTGGGGATGCTATTTATACTGACAGGTGCCTGGCATCCCCATGGAGGGAATTCAGTTGTATAACTTCAACACAAATAAAACGAAAACAAAAATAAAAAAACCCAAACAACAACTGTAAATGAGGCTTGTCTGACGAAAGCAGCAAAACTGTAGAACGAAAAAAAAAATTAGTGGGATCTACTTTATAATTATCGTGAATCTTGAAAGGAAGACCTTGAGCTAATGATAATATCAGCGATTTGGTTATGTAAAGCATTGAATTTTTTCTTTCTTTCTTTCTTTCTTTCTTTTTTTATTTTTTTTTATTTTATTTATTTTTTTTAGCTAGAAATGTATTAACCAGACCGTGGAACTGTAGAGCTGTTGTAGAGCATCAACATTTATTTTATGGTCACAAAAAATGTTATACCATTTACAACTTCTTTTTTTCCCCTTAGCACAACTGAGGGCAGAGCAAAAAAAAAAATGCTTGTGTTGTTCTCTCTTCAACATGAAACTAGGCTAGGTAGGCATACTGAAGGGGCTGTATTGGCGTGTGTGTGTGTGAGTGAGAGTGTGTGTTTGTGTGTTTGTGTGTGTGTGTGTGTGCGTGTGTTGAGTGTGTGTTTGTGTGTGTGTATGTGTATGTGTGTGTGTTTGTGTGTGTGTGTGCGCGTGTGTGTGTGTGTGTGTGTGTGTGTGTGTGTGTGTGTGTGTGTGTGTGTGTGTGTGTGTGTGTGTGTGTGGTGTGTGTGTGTGTGTATGTGTGTGTGTGTGTATGTGTGTGTGTGTGTGCGTGTGTGCGTGTGTGCGTTGTGTGTGTGTGTGTGTGTGTGTGTGTATGTGTGTGTGTGTGTGTGTGTGTAGGGGGGGAAGCACCCAGACATGTGTGTAAATGCGTTTGGTTTTGTCTTGTTTTGAATTTTACTTAGGTTTTTGTTGTTGTTTTTTATATAAAGATTTTATAATTCACTCCTACCAGGACGAAATGGGCAACTCTTTCAAAAAGCGGAATAGGGTTTTAACGTTCGCACCACGTGGCCACGGTTTACAGCCTCATCCGAAGGATTTAGACATTCAGTTCGATTTTTTCATCAAACTGAAAAAGAAAGTGACAGGCCAGGGATCGAACCCAGAACCTGATGGTTTACTTGTTAGGCAGGTGAACATCTTTTTTATTTTATTATTTTTTTTATAACACTTTATGTCACAGAAGATTTCTCTGCGTGAAATTTGGGTTGTTCTCCTCGGGGACAGCGCGTCGCCACAAATACAGCGCCACCCATTATTTTGTTTTCCCTGTCTTCAACTTTATTTGTTTCCCTATCAGAGTTGTTTTTTTCTACAGAATTTTGCCAGGAACAACCCTCTTGTTGCCGTGGGTTCTTTTACGTGCGCCATGACACACGGGACCTCGGTTTATCGTCTCATCCTAAAGACTAGCACCCAGACCACCCACCACTCATGGTCTAATGGATGGGAGAAAAGTTTTGGGCCAAAACGGGATTCGAACCACCGCACACTCTGACCCTAACTTTTCGCTTTCTAGGCAGGTGCGTTACCCATAGACCACCGATTCACCCGGTCTTAACCGTCAAGTTACCTTCCTTCTTGTAATATGTAACTTATACAGTGAGCAAACAGAGGGACAGAAAGACTAGCTTTGACATTTCTACCAGAAAACACACACACACACTCACTCTCTCTCTTTCTCTCTCTCCACA
Source organism: Stramonita haemastoma (assembly GCA_030674155.1). NCBI lineage: Eukaryota > Metazoa > Mollusca > Gastropoda > Neogastropoda > Muricidae > Stramonita > Stramonita haemastoma. The sequence goes on from CM060337.1 coordinate 31,283,472, forward strand.
CACACACACACACACACACACACACACACACACACACACACACACACACACATGTACACAAACCACAACACACACACACCACACACACACACACACACACACACACACACACACACACACACACACACACACACACACACAAACAAAAAGAGAAATTACCAGAACTACGACCACAAATATACACCAGCATTCTCCATATACCCTTATCTCCCCCCCCCCTCCCGTCCCCCCTCCCCCCTGTATTTCCTCTACTGCTTACTTTTCTTTCCAAAGCATCTTTTTTTTTTCTTTTAGACATCCAACAGTGGCTTGCCTGCAATTTACATTTACTCCTGACTGTGCTATATTGGCCAGTTGTATCCCTTTGTCTGAAAAACACAAACCCATTATCAATAATTACGTATGCAGGCAGCTTACATTTACTCTTTGACTGTGCTATTTTGGCCAGCCGAATCCCTTGTCTAAGAAAACAACAACAACAACAACAACCCATCTATGGTTACGTATGCTTGGAACTCACATTGTTTTGCTTCCCTGCTGTGCCATTTAGGCCAGCAATATGGCATGTCTCAGGAAAAACAACCTAACAACTCATCAATGACTATGCATGCAACCCCACGTACTTCCCCACTGTGTTACTTAGGATATATATATATATATATATATATATATATATATATATATATATATATATATATATATATATATATGTATATATATATATATATATATATATATATATATATATATCACTTGTCACAGTACACGTACACACGTCTAACCGGTCACCAACCATTCCAAGTCAAGCAGACATTTCCTTTCAAACAGGCCATAACACAACAATGATATCTTAATTCATAAATTTGTTCTCTCTTCCATATAAACCAAAAAAGCCCCCATCCCCCATCATCCCCACCACTAAAAAGGAGGGGAAAAAATCCTCTCAGTACTCTCAGTAAAAAAAAGAAAGAAAAAAACTTCAACAGAAAGAGTTCCCTGATGGAACTTTGCTAGATGAAGCAAAAAAATAGCTCTGAAGAAAAGACCATTTTGGTTAGATAACAAAAGATCGTTTTTAACAGTTACACCTCCCCCCCCCCCACTCCCCCTCCTGGCAAAACAAATCACTGTCTCAAGTTAGGTAACAGGAGTGTTTTCCCATAACACTTACCGGAAACACACAATCACTTCTCTGCAACAAAAAGCAGTGGTTTGTTTTAACTAGCTACCAGTTTCTTGTTCAAAACATTGCAAGATCTCAGGGACTAAGTAGTTTGTTCATTCAAAACATTTTAAGATCTCAGGGACACGTTGGTGGTTTGTTCTGACTAGCTAGTAGTTTGTTCATTCAAAACATCGCAAGATCTCCGCCATGTTCATGTCCGTGACGTCAACTACACCCCATTCCGTGGCTAACAAAGCTGCTCATGAGAAAGGCTGGTAGTTACTTTGTTTATAATCACCAAAAGGTTGGTAGCTACTTTGTTTATAATCACCAAAAGGTTGGTAGCTACTTTGTTTATAATCACTAAAAGGTTGGTAGTTGCTTTATTTATAATCACTAAAAGGTTGGTAGTTTTGTTTATAATCACCAAAAGGTTGGTAGTTACTTTGTTATAATCACTAAAAGGTTGGTAGTTGCTTTATTATATAATCACTAAAAGGTTGGTAGTTTTGTTTATAATCACCAAAAGGTTGGTAGTTACTTTGTTTATAATCATTAAAAGGTTGGTAGTTACTTTGTTTATAATCACTAAAAGGTTAGTAGTTGCTTTATTTATAATCACTAAAAGGTTGGTAGTTTTGTTTATAATCACTAAAAGGTTGGTAGTTAATTTGTTTATAATCACTAAAAGGTTGGTAGTTACTTTGTTTATAATCACTAAAAGGTTGGTAGTTACTTTGTTTATAACCACTAAAAGGTTGGTAGTTACTTTGTTTACAATCACTAAAAGGTGGTGGTTACTTTGTTTACAATCACTAAAAGGTTGGTAGTTACTTTGTTTACAATCACTAAAAGGTTGGTAGTTACTTTGTTTACAATCACTAAAAGGTTGGTAGTTACTTTTGTTTATACTCATGACAAAGGCTGGTAGTTACTTTCTTTATACTCATGAGAAAGGCTGATAGTTACTTTGTTTATACTCATGACAAAGGCTGATAGTTACTTTGCTTATACTCATGACAAAGGCTGATAGTTACTTTGTTTATACTCATGAGAAAGGCTGATAGTTACTTTGTTTATACTCATGACAAAGGCTGATAGTTACTTTGTTTATACTCATGAGAAAGGCTGATAGTTACTTTGTTTATACTCATGACAAAGGCTGGTAGTTACTTTGTTTATAACTCATGACAAAGGCTGGTAGTCACTTTGTTTATACTCATGACAAAGACTGATATTTACTTTGTTTATACTCATGACAAAGGCTGGTAGTTACTTTCTTTATACTCATGAGAAAGGCTGATAGTTTGCTTATACTCATGACAAAGGCTGGTAGTTACTTTGTTTATACTCATGAAAGGTGATAGTTACTTTGTTTATACTCAGGAGAAAGGCTGATAGTTACTTTGTTTATACTCATGACAAAGGCTGATAGTTACTTTGTTTATACTCATGAGAAAGGCTGATAGTTACTTTGTTTTTACTCATGAGAAAGGCTGGTAGTTACTTTGTTTATACTCCTGAGACTGATAGTTACTTTGTTTATACTCCTGAGACTGATAGTTACTTTGTTTATACTCATGAGACTGATAGTTACTTTGTTTATACTCATGAGACTGATAGTTACTTTGTTTATACTCATAAGAAAGGCTGATAGTTACTTTGTTTCTACTCATGAGAAAGGCTGGTAGTTACTTTGTTTATACTCCTGAGACTGGTAGTTACTTTGTTTATACTCATGAGACTGATAGTTACTTTGTTTATACTCATAAGAAAGGCTGATAGTTACTTTGTTTCTACTCATGAGAAAGGCTGGTAGTTACTTTGTTTATACTCCTGAGACTGGTAGTTACTTTGTTTACACTCCTGAGACTGGTAGTTACTTTGTTTATACTCCCGAGACTGGTAGTTACTTTGTTTTATACTCATGACAAAGGCTGATAGTTACTTGGTTTATACTCCTGAGACTGGTAGTTACTTTGTTTATACTCCTGAGACTGGTAGTTACTTTGTTTATACTCCTGAGACTGGTAGTTACTTTGTTTATACTCCTGAGACTGGTAGTTACTTTGTTTTATACTCCTGAGACTGGTAGTTACTTTGTTTATACTCCTGAGACTGGTAGTTACTTTGTTTATACTCCTGAGACTGGTAGTTACTTTGTTTATACTCCTGAGACTGGTAGTTACTTTGTTTATACTCATGAGAAAGGCTAGTAGTTACTTTGTTTATACTCCTGAGACTGGTAGTTACTTTGCTTATACTCCTGAGACTGGTAGTTACTTTGTTTATACTCCTGAGACTGGTAGTTACTTTGTTTATACTCCTGAGACTGGTAGTTACTTTGTTTATACTCATGAGACTGGTAGTTACTTTGTTTATACTCATGAGACTGATAGTTACTTTGTTTATACTCCTGAGACTGGTAGTTACTTTGTTTATACTCCTGAGACTGGTAGTTACTTTGTATATACTCCTGAGACTGGTAGTTACTTTGTTTACACTCCTGAGACTGGTAGTTACTTTGTTTACACTCCTGAGACTGGTAGTTACTTTGTTTATACTCCTGAGACTGGTAGTTACTTTGTTTATACTCCTGAGACTGGTAGTTACTTTGTTTATACTCCTGAGACTGGTAGTTACTTTGTTTATACTCCTGAGACTGGTAGTTACTTTGTTTATACTCCTGAGAAAGGCTGGTAGTTACTTTGTATATACTCATGAGAAAGGTGCATAGTTGCTTTGTTTAATCTCATGAAAAGGGTTGGTATTTACTTTGTTTATACTCATAAAAAGACTGATAGTTACTTTGTACTTATTCAAATGTTGCAAGGTTCAACAATGAGGGTGAAGAAATGGAGGAAGGGGAAGACTGTAGTAGGACTTCAAGCACTTCACAACTCAAAACCATATTGATGTGAGGCCATGCAGGGGTGCTATGGTAACACAATTTATTGTTCCATTTACCACAACATAAAAAAACAACACACACACACACACCTGAAACAAACCAGCGAATTCAGGTAAGTTCTACTCTATCCACATTTAACAATGAATGGATCTCTGTTTTTTCTTGAAAGAAAACCTGAAGTACACTAACAAAAGAAAAGTCCTGACCACAACCTCAGGTACACAAGACCTTGTACCAACCGCCTGTAACACTCTTTGAAGAGAAGAGAAGGGGAAGGGGAGGGGGGAGGAAAGGAGAGAAGGGGGTTGTAGTTCAAACATTATAGTGTCTAAAGTGCACACTATAACACAAAGATTCGTACTTACTTTGTTAACACTCATAAAAAGAAATACAGCAACTTTGTTTGTATGCAAACATAAGATGCTGTTTTTTCTGATATGGATTTCGGTCTGATTGTGATTCAACATCCAAATAGAATATCAAGACACCCCCCTGTGCAAAAGCAGCTATCCATCAGAAAACATCACAGTTCTGTCCAGCAGCACAGGGACTGAAGAATGGCTTAAAACACGACTCTATGACCACACGTTGTTGATCTCAGGGCTGCTTTTAACTACATAATTATGTCACTGACACCTTTGTGAAGGTCTAAAGACCCTTTCATCAGTGTTACGGTTTACACATAGGCTCCTACTACACAATCACAAAAAGAACAGAAACTTTCTTCGATAGCAGACCCTTGCTAGCTTGTTAAAGCAACCAGCAGTATGACGAAGCAAAAGGGTGATTTTTTTTTGCTGCCTCATTTTCTGTGACATCCTCAACCTGATGTTCCCACACCGCTCATTTTAATCTCCCCGCCACAGCCATACCCAGATTCGTTATGTCTCATCCTCAGGGTCGGAAGTCCAAAGAAAATCCATCAATATCAGGCCACCATTAGGCCACCAGCAAGCGATATCCTGCACTGCTGCTGGGTCACTTTGCAGTTCAGTGGTGCCTGTTCTGAGCTAACATACGCAGGACACCACCTACTAAGCCCCCTACTAACGACAGTATTAGCTCAGTCGCGGAGCCAGACTGAGTCAGTTGCCCACCCGAGGTGACAACCACTACAACGTCCCTCCAACAACCATTCCCCGTGAACCTCCAACCCCAAACGCTTTGACACAAACTCAACACAGGCACAGAAGTGTATGAGGAAACCATTTCTAAGGTCACCATAAGACCAGAGCAACTGCGACCACCAAATCAGAGGCAATGTTTTTATTGCATGATGATCAATGGTGATGAGGATGATGTAATGATGCTGCTATGGAAGTGCATCTGCCTTGAGACTTCTTGACCGGGTTGCACTCTACGCTTACTGTCATAATATATCCCAACGTCAACCGGGCCCGAGAGATACAGACACCTGCAGTGTTGGTCAGGTAATTTGAGCAACACTCTCAAACTCGCATCCGTAAAGTGGATGAAGCTCGACTGTCTCCCCACTGAGCCCACAGCACACTCACCCTGGGTAGAAGCCGAGTGGCGTCCGAAAAATCCCTATGACTCTAAAGGGATTCGAGCTCTGGACCTTCCAGTCGGAAATCCAAGGTGCTTACCACTACTGCACCACGGCAGCAGACAATTCTAATATTCTTTTCCCGTAGTCTTTCCCCCTGAGAGTCATGCCGCACTTTCTTCTTTTATTACACACAGTAAACATCTTCCACACAGCCCACATAGTTCAGAGTAATAAAAGTACACTTTTTTTGAAAACAAAACAAACAAAACAAACCAGTATCTAAGAAGATTCTTTTTTTCTTCTTCTTCTTTTTTTTTTTTTTTTTTTTTTACAAAAAAACCAACCTTACGACCACGTAAGCCTAATGTTGTGGAGATAACGAGAGCTTTGAAAGTAGCCTCTGTCTTGGACAAAATGTCCAAGACAATATTTTGTTACGTTTCCTGCTGCTTCTTAGGCTAATTGCAAACCATTATTTACAGCACATCCGTTCTCTCCGTGACGAACAAATCTCCGACTATGAATGACCCGTAGAGGATAATGTGCATCTATAAGCTGAGCTGTGGATATGGATACAGTTGTACTGAAGACGACAAAGGTTCATACTGATTAAAAAAAAAAAATGGGGGGGGGGGGCGGGTGTATGTGTGTACGTGATCACTTGCCCGCACATCACTCACAGGCAAGAATGGACCACGAAGCTGATGGTCTGTTTTATTTGTCTCTCCCCCCCCCCCCCCCCAAGTAACAAAAAGAGGGAGAGGGGGGGGGGGAGCCAAACCTTAATGCTTCGTACACAATGAAACCGCTGCTTGCTTCTCAACGATCTGCCCTCCACCCCCCCCCCAAAAAAAAAAAAAAAAAAAAAACCCAACAAAAAAAACACACACACCCCCAAAAAAAAACCCACCCCAACAAAAAAAACCAAACCAAAACAAAAAACAAATTAAGCAAAAAAAAAAAAAACTCACATAAAACAACACAAAAGGATCTGGCTTGTAACATACATTAGAATTCATGCCAATCAATAGTACCCCCTTAGGTGTGTTCAATTTATCTTTCTGTCTGTCTGTCCCCTCCCTCTCCCCCCCCCCTCTCTCTCTCGTTCTCTTTCTCTCTCTCACACACACACACACATACGTACATGCACACGCACGTGCGCGAACATACACACACATACACACACACAAACACTCACATACACAGACGTGCGCGTGCACACACACATACAAAAACACACACACATATACGTACTCTCTCTCTCTCTCTCCAGGAAAAATAACAATAAAAAAAACCAGAATTCATATACACACAGCGCGCGCGCACGCACGACACACACACACACACACACACACACACACACACACACACACACACACACACACACACACACACACACCACACACACATGGGCCTAATACCCCTATTGTTGGAGACAATAGTTCTTACCAACTTTTCTTTTTTTTCCGAAGCAGACGTCTTACTTTCAGAAATAACTTCTGATACCCCTCAACCTACCCACACTTCCCTCTCTCCACTACAATCCCACATCCCCACCCTTCTTTTCCCACCAGCGAAGTCACTGGCAATGTAAAGTCCCCTTCCCTCCCCCTCCCCCAACTCACTCCCTATCCTATCTTTGCTCCAGGGCACCACAGAAGGGGGGGGGGGGAGAAGAAAAAAAAAAAAGAGAGAGAGAGAGAGAGAGAGAGAGAGAGAGAGAGAGAGAGAGAGAGAGAGAAGAGAGAGAGAGAGAGAAGACAGACAGACAGACAGACAGACAGACAGACAGACAGACAGACACACAAGAGAAAAAACACAGAGAGAGACACAGAGAGACAGAATTTATTTATTTATTTATTTATTTATCTGTTCTTTTATTTTGAGGATAACGGAATAAGCACTTATGTGCTTTTTTTTTTTTTTTACATCCATCCTACAACAACCTCCACCCCACCCACCCCTCTCCATTCTTTCCCCACAAACAAACACAAACTGACTCTTTCCCCTCAGAGAGACATTACAGAAAGATCACCCCCCACACACACACACACACACACACACACCGACCGTTGTCTTTTCTTCTATCCCTTCACATTTCTCTTTAGGCAAAACTACACAAGACTGAGACATGTGGACAAAAAAAACAAACCCAACAAAAAAACAACAACCTTACGCGAAAGAAAGCTACCATTCAACGAAGGCAGAATATATATATATATATATATATATATATATATATATATATATATATATATATATATATATATATTTATTTATATCTATATATATATCTGAAGAAGAGAACTAAAAGTAAAAGGACATCATTATGAAAAGGTCTCCTAAAAAGGTTCCACCCATGTGCCCGCAGACAAACAAACAGAAAATAAAAAGGTGACCACAGCCCAGTTATTGCTAGCTAGCTAGGCTTGCTTATCCTTGCAGTGACCTATTAGCAGAAAGGACAGATGATGTCTTTCCTGCCAGCATTCACCAATATGTCAGCCTACCAAAAATATCTAACTGCCCCCCACCCCCTTCTCTCTCTCTCTCTCTCTCTCTCTCTCTCTCTCCTCTCTCTCTCTCTCTCTCTCTCTCTCTCTCTCTCTCCCTCCTCCTCCCTCCCCCTACCCTCTCTCTCTCTCTCCCTCTCCCTCCCTCCCCCCCCCCCCCCCCTCTCTCTCCCTCTCTGGGAACGGATGACAAAATTTACAAAACTGCATACATACTGGGGATGGGAAATGAACTGAAGCCAAGGTGCGCAAACGGTCACCCATCCACTTGGTAACCACGCTCGATGATTCTTAACAATCGCTTTGGGAAAGTGAGTGCTCTGACCACTGAGCTATCCCATCTCCGAAATATAATTAAAACTCCTCAAATTTTGGAGAATACAAAAGAAAGGGGGCCCCCCAAAAAAACCCCGTAACATAAACTTTGGCCCATTTGCAATGTCCAGTGCCGTTTATCTGTGGCTGTTAAAGAGAAAGAGGCCGGTAAAATGACCATCACAGCTACAGACAATGATGGGGAGGCAGGGCACATCCTGGCTGCCTTCAATTACATCTGCATTTAGTCTCCACATTAACAGCCTTGTTTACGGTCTACAACCAACTCTACCACAGAAAATACATTCACGTATACACACACACATGTGCGCGCCGCGCGCACACACACACACACGCACACACACCACACACACACACACACACACACACACCACACAACACCACACCACACCACACCACAACACACACACATGCGACCGCAAACAACAACAACAACAAGACACACCACACACACACACACACACACACACACACACACACACACACACACACACACACACACACGTAAACATACACACACAAACACACACAACACACACACACACACACACACACACACACACACACACACACACACACACACACACACACCAGGGGCGGGGGCGTTACATTATCAGTGACGTGGCTGGTGGGGAATGGATGCTGGAGTTGCAGTATTGGAAAACAACATCAACAACAACAATGGGGGACGGGATAGCCTAGTGGTCAGAACATTGCGCTGGCAATTTGACGACCCGAGTTCGATTCCCGTTGGAGGGGATTTTCCCCCTGGAGTTAACATCAGTGCTGACTCCGCTCTCCCCAAGACTCTTTCGGATGAGACTTTAAACCAAGGCCCCATGTGCGAACGCACGCAGAACATCTTGCGCACACGTTAAATCCTGTTCTGCTCTTCGGAAGAGTAGGCCATTGTGTGCCGGTAGGAACAGATGACAATCTTTACACAACTGCATACACACGGGGACTGGATGAACAAATTCACATGAGTGCTTATTCCATTATCCTCGATATAAAAGAATTAAAAAAAAAAAAACCCACAAAAAAAACAATGCTATGGAGGATGACGACAATGATGACAACAACATGCTGTTTTTTCTCCACGTCTTAATTTAGCCCAGACCAGTACCCATGCTAGCATCTTAGACACAACACCAGTGTGTATGCGCGTTTTGTGGGTTATTAAACA
>CM060337.1:31310592-31312421 GCA_030674155.1 Stramonita haemastoma
TGCCGGTGGGAATAGATGACATTTTACAAAACTGCATACACACGGGGACTGGATGTAAAAGAGCATATGGTTGCTTATTCCATTATCCTCGATATAAAAGAATAAATAAATAAAAGAATAAATAAAATCTCTCTGTTTCTCTCTGTCTCTCTCCGTCTTATAGTTCAATGTATTGTTTCAGATACCATGACAAAATTCCTTGTAAAGACAAGAGACTGTATACAGATATATATTATATATAATGTATATATATATATATATATATATATATATTATATATATAAATCACATGAGTGCTTAACTATTATCTTCGAAATATAAACAAATACACCCCCTGCCTTACCTTGCTAATCCTCTCTCTCTCTCTCTCTCTCTCTCTCTCTCTCTCTCTCTCTCTCTCTCTCTCTCTCTCTCTCTTTTCTCTGTCCCTCTGTCTCATATTATTTGCATGTTGGACATGATCTTTTTGTCATTGATTTTATTCATCGTTTGCTTGTTTCTTTGTTGCTTTTCTCAAAGTGTTTGCGAGCTAATTCACCAGCCCCCCCCCCTCTCCCTCCCGACATCCCTCCCCCCCTCCCTCCCCTCCCCCTCCCACCTCTCCGTCCCTGGCTATAGCGCTGTAAAACGCTGATGCCAGTGAAAATATCCGGTGTCTCTGCGTCTGTCTGTCTGTCTGTCTGTCTGTCTGTCTGTCTATCTCTCTCTCTCTGCCTGCCTGTCTGTCTCTGTCTCTCTCTGCCTACCTGCCTGTCTATCTGTCTGTCTCTGCCTACCTGCCTGTCTGTCTCTGTATTTATACAGAACAAAGAAACCAATTCTATTATGTTTTAGTTGTTTGTTTGTTGTTGTTGTTGTTTCTTTTAATAGTATCACGTCATTATGAATAACTATCGAAAGACACGTTCAACCTTTTACTTAAAACGTGGAATATTCCTAAAGTTTTTTCTGGTCCTATTAATGTACGTATTCACTCACAAAGGTAATAAGAAACTTTCTTTGTCAAAATCGTGAATAATTAAAAAAAATAAATAAATAAATAGACTTGTTATAAGTGGGTGGTGATATACATATAAGTGATTTTTTTGGTTCAGTTTGTGCACGGTTGTTACTGGGGTGTATCATGTCTTGCTTCTTCTTCTTCTTCTTCTTCTTCTTCTTCTTCTTCTTCTTCTTCTTCTTCTTATTATTATTAATTCATTTATTTATAAGAAAATTTGAAGTAATTTTTTGTTAACTCCCATGCATCCCTGTTTAGCATTTTTAGTTTCTTTTCATTTATTTATTTATGTTAATTTTTTTTTTCTTTTTTTTTTTAGAATAAATCATTCACTTAAACTTTGCATTCGACGGAAATATAGCCGAAGGGGGGTAAGAAACCCTTCGACTTCCTCCAAGGGGTTGTTTTTGCCCTGGGTTTTTTAAACTCGGCGGCGTCTGGGAATTTAAACGTGGCGATTTTTACAAATCCCGGTCAATTTCAAGTTTCAGACCTTTCCCGTGCCTTTTTTTAAAAACCCCTTTGTAGAATTTTTCATACACTTGCAGAAGATCAAATAAACGGGCAAAAAATTTCCCCTTTACTCCCAGTCGCGTTTGGTGGGTTACAGGAAACAAGGGGAAAATTTCCCCGCATACAAACCCGAAGTCGAAATGGGGGGCTACCATATGATGCCCGGGGGGGGGGGGGGGGGGGGGGGGGGGGGCCCCATACGCTAAAAATCCCACCATTTGGGCTACGGAACTGGGGGGGGGGGGATTGAAAAAAGATGAATCCCTTTTTCACACGTTGTGCGGTTTTTGGAAAATGTCCTTACCCCTCATGACAG
>CM060337.1:31312521-31315021 GCA_030674155.1 Stramonita haemastoma
GAGAGAGACAAAAGAACAGAGGAGAGAGAGAGAGAGAGAGAAGGGACAGAGAGACAGAGAGAAGAGAGGACAGAGAGAGAGGAGAGAGAGAGAGACAGAGAGAGACAGAGAGAGAGACAGAGAGAGGAGACAGAGAGACAGAGAGACAGAGAGAGACAGAGACAGAGAGAGACAGACAGACAGACAGAGACAGAGAGACAAAGCACTATCAATGTTGCCCAGCCTATAACCATAAGCTGAAGTGCAATTCAAACTTTAGCGGTAAAAGATTAAAAGAAAAAAGAAAAAAAAGAGAAAGAAAGTTTTTTCAGAATAAACAGAAACGATCCGTTATTGCCTGGGCCCCTACTTTTGAGGAGCGTTGGTCACTTTCAAAAAGCAAACAAAACAAAAACGAAACAAAACAAAACACAAACAAAACAAAAACCCAACAGACAAACAAGCAATAAGAGTTGTCAATGCAAGTTGCTGTGCAGGAATAAATCATCACCCCATGTATACGTAATGATAATTAATAATAATAAATGAAATATAAATAGAAGAATCCTGATGATTGTTGAAGCGCAGAACATTGATTGTCTGTTGAAGAGATTGTCTCATGTGAATTGGCTATTTGCTTCCACAATGTCACTTGACATTGGATTTTGAATACATGTGTGTGTGTGTGTAGTGTGTGTAGTGTAGTGTGTGTGGTGTGTGTGTGTGTGTGTGTGTGTGTTTTGTGTGTGTGTGGTGTGTGTGTGTGTGTGTTGTGTGTGTGTAGTGTGTGTGTGTAGTGTGTGTGTCATTTGTGTGTGGTGTCACTGTGTGTGTGGTGTGTGTGAGGAGTGAGAGAGAGAGAGAGAGAGAGAGGAGAAGAGGAGGAGAGAGAAGAGAGAGAGAGAGAGAGAGAGAGGAGAGAGAGAGAGAGAGAGAGAGAGAGAGAGAGAGAGAGAGACAGACAGACAGACAGACAGAGACAGAGACAGAGAGAAAGAGACAGAGAGATTGTGTGTGTAGTGTAGTTTGATCTCTCTCTCTCTCTCTCTCCTCCCTCTCTTCTCTCTCTCCTCTCTCTCTCTCTCTCTCTCTCCTCTCTCTCTCTCCAACCATCCACTTTTCTATAACCCCCACCACCACACCCCTTCACTCTCTTTCAGGTAAAACAACATCAATCCACTCCCCCCCCCAACCACCAACCACCAATTGGCAGTCTGCTCTGTCCAAGAACAGTAAGTAAAATCAGTGGACACCATGACACCCACCGTCCCCCTCCCCCTCCCCATCTCTCCCCATCTCAACTCTTGAAAAGACGGGATAGCCCAGAGGCCAGAACATTGCGCTGGCAATTTGACGACCCGAGTTCGATTCCCATTCGAGGGTATTTTTCCCCTGGAGTTAACATCAGCGCTGACTCCACTCTCCCCAAAAGTCTTTCGGATGAGACTGTAAACCGAGGCCCCGTAAGCGAACGCAGGCAGAACATCTTGCGCACACGTCAATTAAATCCTGTTCCGCTTTCGTAAGAGTAGGCCATCGTGTGCCGGGTGGGAACAGATGACAAATATTTACACACGTTGTGTATACAACTGCAAACACACGGGCCGGGGACTGGATTAAAAAAAAAAAAAGCACTGAGTGCTTATCCCATTATCCTCGATATAAAAGGATAAAATAAAAAATAAAAAAGTAAGTAAAGAGGGGCTAGATAAATAAAAAACACAAAAAAAACCCTACAAAACTAAAAACAAAAAAAAAGGAAGCAGGAGGCATATCAGGACTTCAGCCTCTCGGTAATCGTGTTTGTCGCTCTTATTTCCCACACTTATTCCATCAGTGTTTCGCCCCCCCCCCCCCCCCCCCCCCAAGTCTCTCCCTTAATGGGGCTGCAGTAGTCTGTCATCTCTCTCTCTGTTGGAACAGCCTTGCTCTTCATGCAAATGCGGACTGAGCTATTTGACAAAGAGATTTGTGTAGAAGGGGGGGGGGGGGGGGGGGGGGAAATAAAAAATCGATGCATAGCATAGCCGGGGAAATGCAGGGTAGGGGGTGGGGTGGGGGAGGGGGGAGGGGTAGGTTTTTCTTTCGATGATAGTGAGGAAAACGATGAATGTGATGTGAGAAAAAGTGGAAGATGAGAGGAGAGAGAGAGAGAGAGAGAGAGAGAGAGAGAGAGAGTAGAGAGAGAGAGAGAGAGAGAGAGAGAGAGAGAGAGAGAGAAGAGAGAGAGACAGAGAGAGAGAGAGAGAGAGAGAGATGGAAGGAGAGAGAGAGAGAGAGATTCTTGTTCTTGTTCTTGTTTCTTTGTATTCTTGTTCTTCTTTGCATTCTTGTTTTTCTTCTTCTTCTCTCTTCTTTGCATTCTTCTTCTTCTTCTCTTCTTCTCTTCTTCTTCGTCTTCATTTTCTTCCTCTTCCCCTCCTCCTCCTCCTTCTTCTTCTTCTTCTTCTTCTTTCTTCTTCTTCTTTCTTCTTTCTTCTTCTTCTTCTTCTTCTCCTTCTTCTTCTCCTTCTTCTTCGAA
>CM060337.1:31322521-31325021 GCA_030674155.1 Stramonita haemastoma
TGGAAACAAGCACCTGACAACTCCTTTACCCAGAACACTGTGTTCCCCAAGGTTCAAGAAATTCTAGCCCAGGTCAGTTCGACACGGGGGGGGGGGGGGGGGGGGGGGGGGGGGGGGGGGGGGAGGAGAGAAATCTGCATGTTAATTCCGGGGTCTGATTTATACAATTGTCTTGATGAAGTGCTGTGGCTACAGGCTAAGATCTGTTTGTTGTCTTCTCTCTCTCTCTTCTCTCTTCTCTTCTCTCTGTCTCGTCTTTTCTCTCTCTGTCTCTCTCCCTCTCTTTCTGTCTCTCTCTGTCTCTCTCTCTTCTGGCACAACCCACCCACGAGAGAGAGAGGGGGGGAGAGAGAGAGAGGGGAAGGGGGAAAGAGGAGGGGAGGAGGGAAGGGGAGAGAGAGGAGAGGAGGGGAGGAGAGGGAGGGAGGAGAGGAGGGGAGGGGGGGAGAGAGGAAAGAGAGGAAGAGAACAGAAGAGGAGGAGAGAGAGGAGGGAGGAGGGGGGGAGAGAGATAGGAGAGATAAGAAAGGAGAGGAGAGAGGGGAGGAGGACGAGAGGGAGAGGATGGAGGGAGGAAGGAGAGAGAGAGAGAGAGAGAGAGAGAGAGAGAGAGAGGAGAAAGAAGAAAGAAGAGAAGAGAAAGAAAGAGAAAGAGAAAGAAAGAGAGAGAAAGGAAGAAAGAAAGAAAAAGAAAGAAAAAAGGAGACTACAGTTAGATACAAAAGACAGAGGAAAGATATAGATACTGAAAACCAAAATAAAACATATAAACAAAAAGAACATGAACACACTGGTTGGTTTTTCTTTTCTTTTGTTTTTTTCAATCCTAAAACCAACACATCAGAAAACGAGCGTGCGTGACTCAAACAATACAACCTACACACACACACAACACATGTCCTGACAGCTTTAACACAGAACCACTTTTTGCAGTCTTCTTCTGTCTGTTCTCAGCTTCAAGAGGGCGTTGATGCCAGATCCCCACCCACCCCCTTCCTCTTTCAAAACCTTCCTTGCCCATCCCTCTCATTCTGCTGACCCACTGGACCACACAGCTAGGCCTGCTTGCTTCTTTGGTCAGTGCATCCATCCATCCATCTGTCCGTCCGTCCATCCATCCATCCATCCAACCATCCATCCATCCACCTACCATCCATCTATCTACCCATCCACCATCCACCCACCTACCCATCAACTCACTCACCCACCCTCCCACCCACCCATCCATCCATCCATCCTATCCATCCATCCATCCATCCATCCATCCACCCCCTGTGAAACAATTCACATGGCACAGAGGTCAGAGGAAATGCCTCGACGTTGTTTCTTTTGTTTTTTTCTTTCCTCGGCTGGAGCTCCGAGGTGAGCCAATGGGGAGATTTTGTGTAGCCTATGTCACAGTATTTGCTCACCATTTAGGTAACTGCATTCTGACTGCCGGGAGATTATTCATATCACGCGGTCTGTTGTCTTTACATGTTAGACACGAATGATGAAAACAATCAACTGCTTTAGTTCACGATGAAAAAAGAGTCAACTGCTCTAGTCAATGATGAAAACTATCAACGACAAAAAGAATCAACTTAACTGATTTAGTCAATGATGAAAAAAGAATTAATGATGAAAACAATCAACTGCTTTAGTCAACGACAAAATCAATCAACTGCTTTAGTCCACGATGAAAAATGAATCAACTGCTTTAGTCACGATGAAAAAGAATCAACTGCTTTTGTCACGATGAAAAGAATCAAGCTTAGTCAATGATGAAAAGAATCAACTGCTTTTGTCAACGATGAAAAAGAATCAACTGCTTTGTCAACGATGAAAAATGAATCAACTGCTTTAGTCAATGATGAAAAAGAATCAACTGCTTTAGTCAACGATGAAAATAATCAACGATGAAAAAAGAATCAACTGCTTTAGTAAATGATGAAAAGAATCAGCTGCTTTTTCCACACAATGTCTGTTGATGCCCAGTCTGTAGAATATTCCTACCCCCCCCCCCCCCATCCCCTTGTCTCCCTTCGTCCTTCTTCTCACGCTCAGTTTCAACACTATCAACATGTCATGGCAACCTGTGCATTTATTCCTCAAAAAACATATAACGACGTGGTATGATTATTTCAGACAAGAAACGAGTGAAGATGATCGAGAGAGGAGAAGACGAGAGAGAGAGGAGAGAGAGAGAGGAGAGAGAGAGAGAGAGAGGAGAGGAGAGAGAGAGAGGAGAGAGGAGAGAGAGAGAGGAGAGAGAGAGGAGAGGAGAGAGAGAGAGAGAGAGAGAAGGAGAGAGAGAGAGAGAGAGACAGAAGAGAGAGAAAGGACAGAGAACAAGAGAGACGAGACAGACAGACAGGACAGAGAGGGAGGAGGAACGGAAGAGAGAGAGAAAGAGAGAGAGGGGGGGGGTGAAGGAGAGAGAGGGGAGATAGAGAGACGAGAGAGAGAGAGAGCCGCACAGACAGAGAGACAGAGAGAGACAAGAGAGAAGAACAGAGAG
>CM060337.1:31332521-31337511 GCA_030674155.1 Stramonita haemastoma
CTGAACAGAAGATAATAGATCACAATGGCAGAACAGAGTGACAAAACAGAAGACAACAAATCACAATGGCAGAACAGAGGGGCAGAACAGAAGACAATAGATCACAATGGCAGAACAACCTGACTTAGTAAGTTGAATACCCTTCCTGTGTCATAAGTATGCACACCCCCAAGAAGATAGGGGGGGGGGTGCGCAGGTAACTTGGAAGGACATAATTATGGGTAAATGACAGTGTCTCTCTAAAGCTTCTCTTCCCACTGTCAAGCGTGACCTACCATCGCCCCTCATCAGCTGACTACCTTTTTTGTCTCTGTATAACTGCATGTCTCTGTCTGTCTCTGTCTGCCTCTGTCTATCTGTATGTCTGTCTGTCTTTGTCTCTCTCTGTCTCTGTGTGTCTCTCTCTACTCTCTTCTCTCCCAACGTTTTTGTCTGCATTTCATAATGTTACCCATACTAAAGTATTTTCACTGAAGTAAGCCTACTTGAAGAATGACAGTAGTATGTTTCCATAACATTTTACTTCAGTTTAACAATGTTCATGTCACAGAAAGAACCAAACAGTGTGTACAAATGCTCTTCATTCTTCTTCCTTTCTTCTCATTGATAAACCCTGCTTTTTCTTTTTAAGCGGTTGCTCTTGTATTTTATTTTCTCTGTCATTAAAAGATACTTCATCTGTTCATGCAATTGGTCACAGATTTATTTTCTTTCATTAATAAATAGTTTGTTCGTTCTTTCCATGCAGCTCTAATCATCCCCCCTCACCCCCCTCCTCTTCTTTCATCCCTCCCCCCACACCTCTTTTCTTCTCTCTCCCCCCCTTCTCTATTCATTCCTTTCAAGTCTTTCTCTCTTCCTCTATACATGCTGCAGATCCCACTGAGGAAGCGAGCATCACCTCTCCAAGTCTCCAGCCAAAGACACAAGAAAAATAAAAATGGAGCACAGGAAATTATTTGCAAGTTTATCTCAGCCTCGGGGGGCAGCAGTTTTGAAAATGAAATGGCGCTGGCCTCCTCCCTCTGTTTTTAGGGGCAGGAATCAGAGGCTGAGATTAGCGTCTGTGGAAAATGCCACAGCAGGAGTAGGGTGCTAAAATATTTCTCCTTTTTTGTCGTAAAAGATAACATCACACACTATTTTCATCAAAAGGGCTCAAAGCAGCATGGCAGCTCATTTCTTGGTTTAAAATATGTAGACAGCTTCACCACTACGTGGTCACTAACTGTTCAGCTGTGTGGACAAGGGAGAAATCTGACTCAGTGACACTGACCAGTTTTGGAGTACAACAATATGACAGACCATGTCGTCTGAGCTAAGCAAACATAGGAACTGAGATGATGAGGGATATTGAAGGGATGATGAGGGAATGATGAGGGGATGGGGGGATGTTAAGGGGATGATGAGGGGATATTGAAGGGATGATGAGGGGATGGGGGATGTTAAGGGGATGATGAGGGGATATTTAAGGATGATGAGGGGATGGGGGGATGATGAGGGATGATGAGGGGATATTGAAGGGATGATGAGGGAAGGGGGATGTTAAGGGGATGATGAAGGGATATTGAAGGGATGATGAGGGGATGTTATGGGGATGATGAGGGGATATTGAAGGGATGATGAGGGGTGATGAGGGATGATAAGGACAGAGGACAACACCCTGTGGCAGCACATCTTCTTACCTCTCTGTCTCTGTTTTACTGGCTGTTTCTCTGTCTGTCTGTCTGTCTGTCTATCAGGGAACACACTAGTCTGATCTTGAAGCTGATGGTGATGTTCTTGTCATTCCAGAAGACTTACAGTTTGATGTTTATTGAAACCCCCTCCCTCTCTCTCTCTCTCTTCTCTCTCTCTCTCTCTCTCTCTCTCTCTCTCTCTCTCTCTCTCTCTCTCTCTCTCTCATGTACTTAACAATAATCAGTGTATCTGTCTTAATATCGATGCTCTATTCAGTTGGGGAGTATGTGTTTATTGAACACATATTTATCTCTTCTTTTTTTGATTAATAGTAATCAATGTATCTGTTTTGACATTAATGTTGGGGGATTACGTGATGTTGAATGCACATTTATATTTTTTAAAATTTAATAAATCATATGTTGAACTCTTATTGTCGTTACTTATGTTGTTGTTTGGGATTTTTGGGCGGTTGTTGCTTACTCCGTAACCTTTGAAAAAAAACACTATTCGTTCTCATTATTAATGATAATGTCTATTCATAACGATGCTGAATTTAAGCGAGAAAATATGTCACCCTCGAAAATAAAAGATGATAAATCAATCCATATGAATGCATATTCCTAAAATTAAAAAATAATAAGAAACAACCTTGTTAACTGTGTATATGATAATATACCTCCAGTCCCGAGAGAAAAAAATCATAAATGATATTAGGCCTAACTAAGAATAATGCGTTTGTTTTAGACATAGGTCTACCTAAACAAAAAAGCAACTTTATTTGACAGGTCTCGGGCCTAGCCAACAGGAACGATCTGACAGCAACCAATTAGCCTACTTTACGGTTTTCACTTTCCACCGTTACAGTAGTAAAGTAAACTTCAATACACAAGATGTGTTTCTCCCTCTAATTAGGAGCTGTGCAAGACGTACACATGCATGTTACCCCTGTCACACACGCCTCATTTTTCTCAAAGTGTGCGTAACACTGATTTATTCGCTGCGCTGGTAGGATCCGCTATTGTTGAAAATAATGCAAAAAAGTATTAGGGACCAAGAACAAGAGATAAAATATTCACAGTATTCCTGTGTGTGTATGTGTACTCTACTGCACGCTTTTAACACATTCACGACGCTTTGAATTGTCTCCCCCTGATAAAGAACGCTGTCGTCTTCTTTGGGATGACTAAAACTCATAACGGCTCGCTCTGTCATGGGAGTTAATTTATGCGCATGCGCAGAGCTTCCGAACTCTTTCCCTTGATAAGAGAATTCTGTTGCCTTCTTTGGGGCTACTAAAAATCATAACGGATTGTTCGGTTAAGGAGTTTATTTGAGAAACTCGCATGACATCTATTTAGTATCGAATTCTGCTATCCCTAGCCTTGCCCAAACATTAAATTGCAGAAAATATACCATCCGCACATTGAATACCCTACAACTCTTTACTCAGTTATAAATATGAAAAAAATCCGACACTACAATTATATCAAACATTCACATAAGTTGTCTAAGCCGACAAGACTTGCTTCAGCTGATAATAGATAGAACAATGATCAATTTCAAGCTGTTTGTTCATTACTTTTCTTTCATGTTTTGTGTGGTTTTTGTTTTGCTTTTTCTGCTATTGTTTTATTAGGCCTATAATTATTATTTTAAAAGTTTTTATTGCTGTTATTTCAAATTTCAGCGACACGCAGCACTTCACGTAAGAAATACGTTGTTTAATTAAAAATGAATTACTGTAAACTCTCTCTCTCTCTCTCTCTCTCTCTCCTCTCTCTCTCTCTCTCTCTCTCTCTCTCTCTCTCCGGAATCCTCAGGCAGTTTACCGTCCTCACAAGGTTTGTTGTATTTTGTTCTCATAGATTTTTTCCCCCGTCGGTCTTTTGTTTAATATTTACCGAGTCTCTGTTATTTCGTTATTTGTTGTCTGATGTGGTGACGCTTTCTCGAGAGAGAGAGAGAGAGAGAGAGAGAGAGAGAGAGAGAGAGAGGAGAGAGAGAGAAGAGAGAGAGAGAGAGAGACAGAGACAGACAGAGACAGAGACAGAGAGAACAGACAGACAGACACAGACAGACAGAAACAGCCAGCCAGACAGAGACAAACAGAGTCAGAAATTGAGAGAGAGACACAGAGAGAAAGACAAAGACAGACAAACAGAGACAGACAAAGACAGAGACAGCGACATAGAAAGATCGAGACCGACACAGACAGACAGACACAGACAGACAAACATACAAACAGACAGACAGACAAAGAGACAGAGAGCCAGAGCTTCGTGTGTCAGTCACTCAATCACCACAGTTCAATCCGCGACAGATGCTTTGAACTAACTAGTGGGGTGTGGGGTTAGAAAACAATCCAGAAAAAAACACAACAAATCAAGTTTCCGATCCCCATCTACCCCCTGCCCCCAACCCCCTCCTCTTATTTCTCTCTTCCCCCCTCCCCCTTCTCCTCTCTCTCTCTCCTCTCTCTCTCTCTCTCTCTCTCTCTCTCTTCTCTCTCTCTCTTCTCTCTCTCTCTCCCCATCCCATCCCATCCACCCCCCTCTTCATAACACGTTCTCCTGGCCGGCAAAACCCATCATGCTTATTACTTTCTTCAACCTCTCCGCACATTTTCGGGCCTGCCGCCGCCGCCGCAGCAGCACAAACTGTATCAACCACAGTCTCCATCACTCCCATCACCACCACCAACACCACTACCACTGACACCCCTACCCCCTCCCACCACCCACCCACCACCACCACTGCTACCACTACCACCACCACCACCCCCTCCCCTTTCTTTCCTGTTCTGGGCCCTCTACTCGCTTCCCCCTTCTATCTCCTCCTTTCGATTTAATGATGGTCAATGAAAATGCTTCCTTCGTCTTTTGCCCCCCCCCCCCCCCCCCCCCCACCCTATCTTTCTCTCTCTCTCTCTTCTCTTCCCTCTTTTGTGTCTCTCTAAACAATTTAGCAATGACCAGTCTCTTCTCTCTCTTCAGCTCTCTCTGTGTCTGTCTCTCTGTGTCTGTCTGTCTATCTTCCTCTCTCTCTCTCTGTGTCTCTCTCTCACACTGTGTCTGTGTGTTTCTCTGTGTCTGTCTCTCTTCTAGATAGATGCCCACCAGTCTGTCTTGCCTCCCTGTTTGTTCGTCTGTTTGTCTTTCTCTCTCCTCCCTCTCTCTTTCCAGATGCCCCCCAGCCTCTCTGTCTTTCTTTCTTTCTCTTGAGGCCTGGATGTTGAAACAAAACAAAACAACAAACAAAAATCCCACACGAGTGCTTATTCATTATCCTCGAACTAAAGGGAATTATC
>CM060337.1:31342611-31347611 GCA_030674155.1 Stramonita haemastoma
TTGACACATGTAAATCACAATTCAGATTTTTTTTGTACCTATTGGGTCTTGTATTGACACATGTGAATCACGATTCAGATTTTTTTTTTTTAGTTTACCTATTGTTCTTTGTATTGGCCTCAAGCAGATATTAAACGGTCAGTTATGTGATTTCTCTGCCCTATTTTTTTTGATGGAAAGACAACGAAATATCTCTGTCGTATATAAAATGTTTTCTGTACATGATAAAAGAAAAACCACCAAGAGAAAAAGCACAGTGAAGTGTGAATCAGATGTGTTGCAAAACTACTAAGATGTCTCATTTGAAGCCTTGAGCAAGCTGTCCAAGGTAAGCTGACCTTCGATTTCAAAACCATTCCCGCCAAGAGTGCAGCTGCGGCCTTCAGGAGAACAAGTCATCATCAGCTTCCTTAGCTCAACATTTTCCCCTCCTCCCAGGCAAGTGAACAGATTACTACGAGGATGGCGCGGACACCAGTCATTTTGTCTATCAAAAGTAGCACGTTGTCTTCGTTCTGGAAACCCCAGAGGTGTCCGTTTTGGTGTCAAAGTGAGAGATAACTGATAGATAACAGAGAGATAACTGATAGATAACAGAAAGATAGTGATAGGCGATTTATGTCCACACAGTGATGTTTAGGTCTGACAGGATTAACACGTCACAGTCAATCTTGAACGGTTTTTGTGTATCTCTTTTTGCTGAAGCGATTTTCAGCATGCAGCGAAAGCGGCGTAAATCGTGACATGTGACACTTTGATAACAGGAAGATATCATCAGAGCAAATTTGTTTTGGATTAGTACTTCCAAATGTTGAAGTTCCTGAAAATTAATTAGTGTAGGGTTTGTTTTTAATAAAAGTTGGTTGGTTTAAAAAACAAAAACCGAAAAGAATGACTAACCACCCACTGAGAATCCATGCTTAAGTTAGTGGTATCAACATCATATTTCCTCCGCGAGATGAATGCTTTGAAAAAGAAAAGCAGAAAATTTCTGTATCAGGAAAATATCAAAATGTATATATGATAACATCAGTGGCACTACACCCATGGAAGGGGGATTTGGCTTTGTGAATGACATCTGGAATTAACTGAGTGGAGTAATCCCGAAGTCAGATTGTGGCTACCGGAATGGTGAGCAGAAACGGTCGCATACGCAGAAACCTCATCATTGGCGAACCTCGTAGATCTAGCTGAGGAACGTCAGACAACAAGAGAAAATTAGTGGAATGATTTGTGGCCCATGGAAACTTGAAGATCAACTCAGTGCAGATGATGAGGGAGGAGGGGGAGAGGGGGAGAGAGAGAGAGGGGGAAGAGAGAGGGAGAGAGAGAGAGGAGAGAGAGAGTGAGAGAGAGAGAGAGAGAGAGAGATTGTTATTTTTGTTATATTTGATTAAGCTCTTTTACTTCGAGGATATTGGAATAAGCACCCACGTGCTCATTATTTTCGTTTACATCCAGTCTCCGCGTGCATGCAGTTTTGAAAATACAGTCATCCGTTCACACCAGCACCCAAGTGGCGTATTCTCTTCCGAAAGGCGGGACAGGTATTAACGTGTGGGCAAGATTTTGGTTGCTGGTGAGATTGATGGCATACATGGTAATCTGCCGGCTTTATTTAATGACAAATGAAGAACCTGTACAGACAGACAAGTCTGGAGGACAAAAAAAACACCCAACCTTACCTATCCCAATGAGAACGGCCCAAGAAACACAAAGTTTATTAAACCTTTCTCAAGACTTTCACACAATCCAGTCAGGGCGATAGTCATCAGTCATACTCAACTCCCACAAGTGGTTTTTGGAGCTACCAAAAAAAGAGAAAAAAACCTACCCCAAAAAACTTTAGTCTTCTATAATTTATTATGTACGTATCATCATTGTTTTGGTATGTGGTATGTATTTCATTTTTGTGTGTGTGGTTTTTTTTTTAGAAAACAAGAAGAAAAATTAATGCTTGTCAAGGGGGGAATATGGAATTATAAAAAAAGCCCTTTGTCTTCTACAGGAAGAGGTTGGGGGGGGGGGGGGGGGGGGGGGGAGTGGACATTGAGGGCCGAGCTGGGCTGGTTATTGGAAGCGGACATTTTTTTTGTCTGCAAGTTTATTTCCCTTGTTTTTTCCTGCAAGTTTATTTCCCTTGTTTTTGTCTGCAAGTTTATTTCCCCTTATTTGCCATCAAGTTTATTTCCCTTTTTTTGCCTGCAAGTTTGTTTCCCTTTTTTCCTGCAAGTTTATTTCACCTTTTTTTGCCTGCAAGTTTATTTCCCTTTGTTTACCTGCAAATTTATTTCCGCGTTTTCCTCCCAGTAAGCAGAGGTGTCAGTGATCATGTCTTTGTGAATGTCTTCTTGTCCTTTTCAACACACACACACACACACACGCACACACGCACGCACGCACGCACACGCACACACACACTTACACACACAAGCACGCACACACACACACACAGAGTTACACACACATACACACACATATGCACACACACACACACACACACACACACGCAACACACACATATAATATAATAATATTAATATAAATATATTATATATATATATTATATATAATATATATATATATACATACATATATTACACACATGACATACCACCACCAACCATAGTGTCCTCAAGAGCAGAGAACTATTTCGATAGTAGCATTCACCTGTACATGCTTTTAACATGACCCATAATAATAATAAATAATAATAATAATAATAATAATAATAATAATTAATAATAATAATATAAGATAATATACATCCAAAGCACAACAACTCTATTGTTTTCTCCCTGCACAATGCGGTCTCCACTCCCACCCACCCTCTCCCATCCCCACCCTCACCACCACTCCCACCCCCACCCCCTCTTTTTTCCATAAGAAACATGGAAATCAATGTCAGGAAATTAACGGGGGGAAGGTCCCCCCTTAAAATATCTTTAACTGCTTTCCATCGATCCACCGGTCCATTTACTCAGCGGTTATCAGTTTGCGTCCACCCTCCCCCCCATCCCTCTCCTTCTCCCCTCCCCTCTCCCTCCCTCTGAAGCTGTCATGTCAACTATATAGGTGTGCTGCTGCTGCTGCTGCTGCTGCTGCTGCTACTGTTGCTTCTAGTCTCAACTCCAGACCCCAAAATGCCTGCCATGTTACTGACGTCACAACCAACGTCATAATGTGGATCATAATAATCAGGTGATCGTCTGTTTGAGAGCAGGAAGCTTGAAACAATCACCATTATTTTGTTTGAGAGGGGGAGAGAGGGGAAAGAGAGGGGAGAGGAGGAGAGGGGAGGGAGGGAGGGGGAAGAGAGAGGGAGGGGGAGAGAGAGAGAGGAGGGGGGAAGAGAGAGAGTGAGGGGAGGGAGAGGAGGGGGGGGGAGGGGGAGGAAGAGAGAGAGGGGGGGAGAGAGAGGGGGAGAGGAGAGAAAGGGGGAGGGAGTGAGAGAGGGGAGAGAGAGAGGGAGGGAAGAGAGGGAGGGAGAGAGAGACAGAGAACACAGAGAGAGAGCTACAAAGGACCCATGTTGGCATTCTGTGATTGGCATGCCTGTTTTTTTATAAAGTATGCCTGCCAGCTGTAGGATCTGGCGAGAGTGTGGAGAACTGGGATCCCCTCCCTGAGGGGGGGGGGGGGGGGGAGGAAGCTGTTTGTGAGTGTTGACAGCCCTGTCATCAGCTGGCGGTCAGTAGGGAAGGGAGAAAAGTCGTTTAGAAAGCATCACTGTTGTTGGTGCTGCAGCCGCTGCTGACCACTGTGTCCATTGGTCAGCCTCGACTGGCTTTGGGGTCCACTCCACTCCACTCCAGTCCACTCCAGTCCAGTCCAGTCCTATTGTGTACAGTCCAGCTGACTACTCAGAGCTCATAGTCTCAGGGTTGTCACTTTTGTGAAAGTTTTATATCTCAGGTGTTTGTTTTTTTTAAATGCACAAGTTATTGCAGACTGGAAAGCCAAGATTTTAATTGTAACTTTTTTCTCTCGTATCAAAGCGTTGATAGTGTGTGTGTGTGTGTGTGTGTGTGTGTGTGTGTGTGTGTGTGTGTGTGTGTGTGTGTGTGTGTGTGTTGTGTGTGTGTGTGTAGCACTCTGTAGTCTTGGAAAAAAAAGAAATGGATCCTCACATGGCTGATTGCCATAACCTGTCCTTCCTAATATAGGGAGTCTTACAAATACCTGTCTGTACCATGCCATGCCAGTTCGTTCGTGATTTTTTAGAACAAAATTGCTTTCATTGGTCATAAAAGTTAAGGTAAAGGTGTTCATTGGTCATCCAAGTTAAGGTAAAGGTTCATTGGTCATCAGATTTGAGGTAAAGGTGTTCATTGGTCATCAAAGTTAAGGTAAAGATTTTCATTGGTCATAAAAGTTAAGGTAAAGGTGTTCATTGGTCATCCAAGTTAAGGTAAAGGTGTTCATTGGTCATCAGATTTGAGGTAAAGGTGTTCATTGGTCATCAAAGTTAAGGTAAAGATTTTCATTGGTCATCAAAGTTAAGGTAAAGATTTTCATTGGTCATCAAAGTTAAGGTAAAGATTTTCCTTGGTCATCCAAGTTAAGGTAAAGGTGTCCTACATGTAACCTATGTTGTCACTGAGGATCAAGGAGTCAGAGACGTCAGCTTCTCTAGGGGCCAGCATACTTAATGGGGCAGCGCCCATCTCTTTCCCACCTTTCCCGTCCCTGAAGAGGGCAGGTACCTATTTACAGCTGGGTGAACTGGGGAGACTCTACTGAAGCCAAGGCACGCAAACAGTCACCCATGTACAAGGCATCCATGCTCAACATGTAGAACATCTTGCCCACACGTTAAATCCTTTTCCGCTTTTTGGAAGAGTAGGCCATTGTGTGCCTGTCGGAAAAGATGACAAAATTTACAAAACTGCATGCACACGGGGACTGTATGTAAATAAGCACATGTGCTTATTCCATTTTCCTTGATAAAAAGAATAAATAAATAAAAATCACTACTTAACCTTAGCATGGGTAGATCA
>CM060337.1:31352611-31357611 GCA_030674155.1 Stramonita haemastoma
CTTTTCTTTCTTCTTCTTCTTCTTCTCTTCTTCTTCTTCTTCCTTCTTCTTCTTCTTCTTCTTTCTTCTTCTTCCTCTTCTTCTTCTTCTTCTTCTTCTTCTTCTTCTTCTTCCTCTCTCTTCTTCTCTCTTCTTCTTCTTCTCTTCTTCTTCTTCTTCTTCTTCTTCTTCTTCTTCTTTCTTCTTCTCTTCGTCGTCGTCGTCGTCTCGTCGTCGTCTTCGTCTTCTTCTTCTTGCATTCTTCTTCTTCTTCTTCGTTCTTCGTCTTCTTCTTCTTCTTCTTCTTCTCTTCTTCTTCTTCTTCTTCTTCTTCTTCTTCTTCTTCTTCTTTGCATTCTTCTTCTTCTTCTTCTTCTTCTTCTTCTTCTTCTTCTTCTTCTTCTTCTTCTTCTTCTTCTTCTCGAACGATCAGACAGCAACTACTTTATCTGTCATGATTATGAGTGAAAACACTTCACGCTGCGTTCAGCACCTGACACTCAGACCCAGCGCATTCGATTTCTGGTGGAGAGACTCATCTTTTCAAGTCTTTGGGGATGGGGGGGGGGGGGGAGAGAGAAAAGTAGGAAAATGGACCAAGGATGCAGAAAATAAACAAGAAGGAAGTGGCAGGAACAAGAAAGGAAACAAAGCACAAACAAAGAGAGGAATAGAAAAAGGGAATGCCTGACACAGGATTTCCACAAGAAAACGCAAGATTTTGATTCCAGTCTCTTTAATAAGAGTGGTTGACCGGTGCTGCTGAGTGTGTAGATCTGTGAAGGAAGGGAGCGAGTTTCTCAGGAGCCAGGATGCTCGCATTCATGACCATTTGCAACGGCCCTCGCTACACTAACACCACAATCACTCACTCAGTGAGGGCAGCATGCAGGCAGGTGCCGTAAGATTGACACGGAAAAGACCTCAGTGTGCACAAAAGGCCAGCTTGTGAAGAGTAAAGTCTGCGGGGAGGTCGACAAAGACAGCAAGCGTGGCTTAAAGAGTATATACCAGCACTATACCACGATAATGAACAACAAACTCACTGTTACTGATGAAATAATTATTTTATCCTCGAGGGTTGGGGTGGGGAGGAGGGGGGGGGGTTCTTTTCTTTTACAAGGGAAAAATTGTTTTCTTTCCTGAAAAAATGCATCAGTGTTGAGAGGCAAGATTTGTTTTTACGTTATACACTGAATACTCGTTTAAGCCTCGCATGTTCATGAATATCAGAATCCTGAAAAACTTTCAGCAAAGAATATTATAAAAGGCGCAACAACAACAACAACAAAAACCAAACCCACCACCCAAAACCTTTCTTTGTCAGTTCGCTCAAAAAAAATGGTGCTTTTGTTCACAGGAAAACGGACTCTATGTATCGATTGTTGGCCGTGATGTCCACGAGCAGATAAACCTTCCTCAGTCATCACACAAACAGGTGTCGGTTCATGAAGGTGTATCCGGATTTTCCGCCAGCTTGCATTGTGTGTGAGGAGCGCGGGGCCAGGTTATCTAGGGTGCCTAGGGAAGATAGACTTACCGCCAGCTGCTGTGTGTCTTTATGTGTGTGTGTATGTGTGTGTGTGTGTGTTTGTGTGTGTGTGTGTGTGTGTGTTTGGTGTGTGTGTGGGGGATGGGTGGGGATGAGTGTGTGTGTGTTGTTTGTGTTTTTTGTGTGTTTGTGTGTGTGTGTGGAGAGTAGAGAGAGGAGAGAGAGTGTGTGTTGTGTGTGTGTGTGTGTGTGTGTGTGTGTGTGTGTGTGTATGTGTGTGGTGTGTGTGTGGTGTGTGTGTGTGTGTGTGAGTGTGTGTGTTGTGGTGGTGTGTGTTGGGGGTCCACAAAGAGCAAGCCACGAATGCAAGTTGAGAAAGAAGTGATAGGCAGAGAGTTGATACCCACACACACACACGTGGTTAATCTGATGTCTGCTGCTTTTTTTTTCTTTCTCATTTGAATGCTATCGTCTAGTCCTTGTAGGGTTGGTGGCCATTTTTTTTCATTGTTATGGAGAGAAAGAAAAAACAGTTTGGATTTCTCTTTGTTTTGATATGTGCCATGCCATATCATAACCCTATATGTTGTTGTTGTTTTTGTTGGTGTTGCGGCATACTCTCCAGCTGAACACCTTGGGGTCACCCACAATGATTATGCACTGACTCACTTTATCGCACCTGGAAACCACTTTTTTTTCTTTTTTTTTTTTTGGGGGGGGGGGGGGGGGTTGCGAATACACTGGATGAAAAAAGTTTGCAGTCAAGCTGTTTTTTTTTTTCGTTTTTTTTATTTCTTTTCTTTTTTTTCGTTTTTCGGCTAAAGGTTTGAGGTTTATCAATGGTGAGATTTTTGGTATGCGAACCGCCCCCCCTCCCACCTCCTCCCATCATTTAAGTAGCCGTATTTCGACTTCAGGGCTGTGTCTAAACATGACACATGTGTGCATGCAGTTTTGTTGTTTCATCCATTCCTACCGGCACACAATGGCCTACTCTTCTGAGGGGCGGAGCGGGTTTTTATAACGTGTGCGAAATATGTTCTCTGTGTGTACGTTCGCACACAATGCTTCGGTTCATAGTATCATCCGATGGACTTTGACGTTCAGGTCGAATTTTTCTTTTTCGTTAAAACTGAGAATAAAGGACGAGGCTGGGAATGAACCCAGAACTTCACGGTTTACTTGTTTGGCAGGCGGATGTCTTAACCGTCCTGCCCTCTCGCCTTCATGGCTGTTTACCTCACCATAGAGTGCAGCCACATACCAACTTCAGGGGGTGTTATCCTATGTAGCATACAGAATTTGGTTGCAGGGACTGGACTGTATTTAGCGTGTTGGCTGTGGTTGTGTGGTTTGTCGTCTATCTCATCCGCCGTTCAACGCATTGCATAAGTTTAGTGGCTTGCCATTTGTCAGAGTCAAGCCAAGTCAAGTCAGAGAAACACTTTAATAATAATAATAATAATAATAATAATAATAATAATAATAATAATAATAATAATAATAATACATGGAATTTATATAGCGCTATATCTTGTAAAAACAAATCAAAGCGCTTGCACTCGACCCTCACAACAAACAACCAATGACAATAAATAATTCTAGCAAAATCGAAAGCACACACGCGCGCGCGCACACACACACACACACACACACACACACACACACACACACACACACACACACACACACACACACACACACACACACACACACACACACACACACACACACCTATAGAGGTTATACATTTTGACAGGGTGAATGGAATTTCAAATGTTGGAGGCAGGGACAAATAGGAGATGAAAACAGAAGGTAAAAATCTTAGGTTTGAAACAAGTGTGTCTTGAGGTTGGATTTAAAAGTGTCATGTGTAGGCTTTTGCCGAAGGGATAGAGGGAGGTCATTCCAGATTGATGGACCAGAAATAGAGAAAGAGCGGCGGCCAACGGTAGATAGGTTGAATCTCGGAATTTTTAAGGATAGGTTGAATCTCGGAATTTTTAAGGATAAGGTATCTGCAGCCGAGCGGAGGGTACGAGAAGGTGTGTACACGTGAAGACATTCACAGAGGTAGGAGGGTGCTGTTTTGTGGAGATATTTATAACAGAGAGTACTAATCTTGTAGTTTACTCTCTGTGGCACAGGCAGCCAGTGGAGAGATTGCAAGAGAGGAGTAATGTGTTCAGATTTTTTCTTTCTGAGGACCAGTCGAGCTGCAGAGTTTTGTATACGTTGGAGAGAGTGGATAGATGATGCTGGCAGACCAGCCAAAAGAGAATTGCAATAGTCCAGACGTGAAAGAATAAGAGAAGTGACTAGTTTGGATGTTGCATCAGTGGATAGGTACTTTCCAATTGCACTAATACGACGTAGTTGATAGTAGCATGACTGACAGGTCTGGGTGATGAATTTTTTCATGGAGAGTGTGTTGTCAATAACGACTCCTAGATACTTTACAGCACTGGATAGAGGGACTGACGTATTGCCGAATTCTATTGAAGTTGTTGTGATAAAAGACAGTTTGTGTTTGGTCCCTACAAGCATGGCTTCGGTTTTATCTGCGTTTAATTGTAATTTGTTCTGTATCATCCAGTTTTGGATATCTTGAAGGCAGTAGGACATATTTGTCTTTACTTTAGTCATCCCATGAAGGGCAATTACAATTCTGACAGGCATACTGATACGAGTCATAATCTCAAAAGATATAAGATAGCTACATTTTATATTGTATCACACACACATACACACGCGCACGCACGCACACACACACACACACACACACACACACACACATACACACACACTAGTGGAACATTAACGGTTGGGGTCCTTTTTGTCATTTTAACTGAAGCCATAGCTATAAAAGTAAGAGTTCATATTTTAATTGTTGTCGTTCATAGATGTCACTTACCATTTTTCAAAGTGGAACGTCAAAATTCTGATGTAAAGTGGTAAAAAAAAAAATTTTTTAAACAAGATAAACTAAATATGAGGGGTGTCCCTTTGTCATTTTAACTGAAGCCATACCTGTAAAAGTAGGAGTAGATTTGATTGTCGTCGTTCGTAAGTATCTACGTCTCTTGTCAATTTTTGCAGAGTGGAACAGTAACGGCGGTGTCTCTTTCTCATTATCTGAAGTCATATAAGTGTAAGAGTAACAGTCGATTTGATTCTTGTCGTTCAAAGATCTCACTTGCCATGTTTCAGAGTGGAACAATGACGGTGGTGGTTTTGTTTGTCATTTTCACTGAAGCCTTAACTGCAACAGTAGGAGTCAATTTGATTGTCGTCGTTCATAGATATCTCTGTCACTTGTCAATTTTTCCGAGTGGAACATAACAATGACGGTTGTGTCCCTTTGTCATAAACTAAAGCCGGGGGACGAGATAGCCTGGTGGTTAGAGTGATGCGCATTGCGCTCGTGATCTGCTGACCCGGGTTCGAATCTCGTTCAAGAGGAATTTTTCTTTGGAGTTAACATCAGTGCCGACTCCACTCTGTCCCCCTCCATCCCCCCGCCAGTCTT
>CM060337.1:31362611-31365029 GCA_030674155.1 Stramonita haemastoma
GTGATTGCAGACTCCGATGTCGGTTCTCCCATGCCCAGTTGTGTTGTCCAAAATTATGAATGTTTTGGGTTTTTTTGCGAACAGTTATTATTGTCTCCTATTTTAGGGGAGGAAAGAGGGGGGGGGGGGGGGGGGGGGGGGCATTGACTTCTATTTGTTGCGCCACGTGGCGACTATTTGGGCTAGTTTTTTTTTTGCGGGCTACAAGAAACTGATGTTGTTGACCTTCTGATAATGGGGGGAGGGGGGTATCTTTTTTTTTCGAAACGAATGACTTTTTGGAAATGATAAAAATGTTGTTGTTGTTGTTTTATTTCAAGAATGTTCTTTTTCCCGTTTTATCTGAACTTAACGATTTAGTCTGTCCTTTTCTGGGGTTGTTTTGTTTTGGTGGGGGGGTTTTTGGAAAGGGGGGGGGGTGCAGGAAAACATTATTTGTGACAGGATATTACGTAAATAACTTTTTTTGGGGGTCTTCTTTGTAACTGTTGTAATTCAGAGTGTGATTTTTGTTTGTTATTGATTGTTTTCTTGTCTTTCTTTCGGTCTGTCTGTCTGTCTGTCTGTCAGTCTGTCGGTCTGAGTGTGTGTGTGTGTGTGTGTGTGTGTGTGTGTGTGTGTGTGTGGTGTGTGTGTGTGTGTGTGTGTGTCTCTGTCTCTCTCTGTCTCTCTCTGTCTGTCTGTCTGTCTGTCTGTCTGTCTGTCTCTCTCTCTCTCTCTCTCTCTCTCTCTCTCTCTCTCTCTCTCCTCTCTCTCTCTCTCTCTCTCTCTCTCTTTCTGTGTTATATTCTAAGTCTTTCTGGGTTGAAATAAAGGCAGGAGAATGGACCAAGAAGGCCAAAAAAATGGACAAGAAGCAGGTGACAGGAAGAAAAGGAAACAAAGGCAAAAACAAAGGGAGGGATAGAAAAGAGGGAATTCCTAGCACATAACTTCCAGAAGGTGGGGGATGCTGTTTATACCGACAGTCCCCTGGCATTCCCACGAGGGAGGGTAAGGGGGGGGGGAGAGGGGCATGTTAATTAAGTAATAGGAATCCTTTTGTTGTAGCAGAAGCGCTTTTTGTGAGTGTTTCTTGATTCATGTAAGGTCACTCCTGCAGAAGGCCTATATTTGGTATATTTCTATCATTTATTTATTTTTTTGTTTTATTCTTTTATATCGAGGATAATGGGATAAGCACTCTTGTGCTTTTTACATACAGTCCGCGTGTGTATGTAGTTTTGCAAATGTCATCTGTTCCCACCAGCACACGATGGCCTGCTCTATCGTGCAGTAAAGAGTAAACTATACAGAAGCCATACTGGCAGCAGCAGCAGCAACAGCAGCAGCAGTAACAACAACAGCAGTAACAACAACACAGCGGCGCCTGATGAGCAAGATTCTGTCATATCTTTCTTTTTTTTAATGAAATGGACGTGGTGCACTAACAAACTTGATTTCTGTGTCAAAAATGATTTGAGAAAAAAAAAACAACAACAACTAACTCAATTTTTGACAAACTGTGACAGTGCAACCAACCAGTAGCAGAAACCAAGAAACGGTCACCAAGTTAATAGCAACTGAAAAGGCATACAAATCAACCAGTGACAACACCACGAAACGGTCGCCAAGTTGACAGCAACTAAAAAAAGTAATTTAAAAAAATGAGTGGAATTGTGATGCCCCCCGCCTGTGCCAGACACCGAAAACATACTGCATGCTTGCTTTATTATTCACGATTTTAGTGATATCAACTATAAAGAAATTAAAACAGACTGCATGCTTTATTGTTCACGATATTAATTATATCAAGTATAAAGAAATGACAGCAGATTGCTCGCTTTATTATTCATGATCTACAGCATCACTGAATATAATTATGACAACACGGATATCAACTGTAACTAAATTAAAACAACCGGGGAGATGGGGGGGGGGGGGGAGGGATACGTTTCTCTACAGTTATCTATGGTCAGGTTTGTTTCGATTTCTTAGGGATGTAAAAAAAAAAAATTAAAAAGGTCTGAGAGTTAGACTTTATGGAGGGGGGCAGGGGATGACTCGGTACACACACACACACACACACACACACACACACACACAACACACACACACACACACACACACACACACACACACACACACACACACCACACACACACCACCGTAACTCAAATCCTAGCCAGGCAAACAGGCAAGCAGGCAGGCAGGTAAGCAGGCGGGTGGACCAGGACGTACAGACATAGTGGAGTTGGGGGAGAGGGGGGGGGCAGGGTAGATGGAGGGGAGGGGGGCAGGGAAGGTGGAGGAGGGGAGGCAGGGTAGGGGTGTGTGTGTGGGGGGGGGGGGGGTCCCTACCCTAGCCCTCATAAAAACCAACGGGCAAGTAAGCTAGCCGGGCTGACACACTATCTAGAGTCGCCCGCGCTCTGTCAA
>CM060337.1:31365129-31375129 GCA_030674155.1 Stramonita haemastoma
AGGTCAATACAAAAACCCAAAGGTAAAAAAAAAAAAGATCTAAAAACGTGATTCATTGTGTCAATACAAAAATAAATAAAAAAAAAATCTGAATGTGATTTTTGTGTCAATACAAAAAAACAATAGGAAAAAAAAAAATCTAAATGTATTCATTTGTGTACACGGGTTTAAACCAAAAACCCCGGAAAAAACCCTAAAAAAAATTTCAAATATTGTCCGTAGCCTTTTGATCCCGAAATAGATTAAACCCCCACATCGAATTGAAACCGGTTTTTATTCGTTTTTATTCATTTTGCACTTATTTTCTAGTATACATTTTTCTTTTTTTTCTACATCGAGTTTTGATGGCAGCTTGGCCCCCGTGTTTTGTTATTTAACCCCCGTGGAAGAATGCAGTTCTGTTTCGTGCAAAAGAGTACGAGGGAGAAATTTCAAAAGTTTTATGGACAGTTTTTGGTAAACTGGGTGCTTTCCGGGGAGGCGCGTCGCCCAAAAAAGCGCCACTATTATTCGTTTTTTTCCCAGTTGCATGGTTTTTTTTCCCCTCCACAGTGGTCTATTTTGCTACATTTTTTTTCCGGGGGACGATTCCCTTGTTACCGGGGTTTTTTTTACGTGCGCTAAATGTATGTGGGGCAGCGCCCTCAGTTTATCGTCTCATTAAAAAGACTGCATCGGGACCCCCAACCACGGTCTAGGGATGGGGCAAAAGTTTCGGAACAAACGAGGTCTAAACCCGATTCTCGCTTTCTAGGAGAAAACCACTGTCACCGTATGTTTCATAGGCAGGGAGAGTGGGGGGTGGCGCTCAGGTACAAGTAAATACAAGCAAACGTTTTTTTTTTTTTTGTTTTTTTTGGGGGGTGGGGGTGGAAAATTTGTTTTTTCATTGGCCCCCCCCACACACACACACACATTTTATGCAAACGTGCATACTCGTGTCTGAAAACCCCAACACACCAGCATGCAAATCTGCGGATGACTTTTGCGCGGCGCTTTAAACATTTGTTCTCTCTCTCTCTTTTCTGTCTTCTGGTTTTTTCCCTTCTCTTTTCTCTCTCTTTTCCTCTTCTTTTTTTCTCTCTTTCTCTCTCTCTTCTCTCCCCTCTCTTTTCTTCTCCCCTCTCTTTTTCTGTCTCCTTTTTCCCCTTTCTCCCCCCCCCTCTCTCTCTCTCTTTTTCCCCCTTCTCTCTGTTTTTCTCTCTCTCCCCCCCTCTCTCTTCTTCTCTCCCCTCTCTTTCTCTCTCCCCTCCCCCTCTCTTCCCCTCTTCTCTCCCCCCCCACCTCTCCCCTCGTTCCCCTACCTCCTCCCCCCCCCTCCCCTCCCCCCCCCCCCCCCTTTTTCTCTCTCTTGTTTTTCTCTTTTCGTTTTAAACTTTGCTTCACACGGGGGGACATAAAAACTAAATCATCTTGAAGCATGTGTTTTTGTGCGGTGGGCGTGGTGCGGGGGGCGTGCGTGGGGGTTTTGGGGGTTGTTTTGTTTTTGTGTTGTTTTTGGGGGTTGGGCGTGGGGTTTCCCCATTGTGTGCGCACTTTTGTCTATGCATTTAAAAATTTTTTAAATTTTACATTCTTTTGATGATAATAAATTTTAAAAACTCGTGGGGGCCCTTTTTTTTTTTTTTTTTCATTGCGGGCCCCCGTGCACATGCGGTTCGTCCTTTTTTTGTCACCCGCTTCCCCCCGGACAAAGGGGGCCCAACTTTTTTTTAAAAAAAAAGGGCAGAACGGTTTTTAACATTTGCGCAAAATGTTTTGCGTGAGCCCCCCAAAAAAATAAACCCCCAGTTTTTTTTTGTTTTGCAAGTTTTTATAGCGCAAAAATAAATTCCATTTATTTTATTATTATAGTTCATCTCATGGACTTCCAAAAGGGGGGTGGAGTGGGCCCTGTGTTAACTCCGGGGAAAAAAAACCCCTTTTTAAAAAGGTCCCCTGGGGGGCGGGGGGTGGTGGGCTCAAAACCCCGGGCTGTCAGCTAAACGAGTCAACGCTCAAACCACAAGGTCCCCTACCCCCCCATATAGGGGACCCGGTTCGATTCCCTTTTTTAGAGGATTTTCCCCCTGGAGTTAACATCATCGTGACCCCCCCCCCCCCCAAAAAAGCCCTTTCCGAAAGGGGACTAAAACCCCAAAAGGACCCGGTAAAAACCCGCACGGACCATCTTCCCGCACCTTTAATTTTTTTTTTCCCCCTTTTTTTTAAGAGTAGGTTTTGGTGGGGGGGAAAAAAGAAAAAAATTTTAAAAAAATTTGCATACACAGGGGACTGAGGGGTTTTTTAAAGCACATGGTGCTTATTCCATGACCCTCGATATTAAAGAAAAAAAAGGGAAAAATTTTTTAAAAAAAAAAAAATATTATTTATAATTAATAAAAACAGGAAAGCCCCCCGGCCTTTGTGATTGTTTAACCCCCTTTGTAAATTTTAAGGGCCCCGGGTTTTTTTTGGGTTGGGTTGCTGGTGGGGACTACGAGTTTAAAAAAAAAAACCAGGGGGGGGGATAAAAAATTGTGATTTACCTAAGTTTTTTAATAAAACCCCTTTTTAAAGAGTTACGGTTAAAATCATAAATTTTAGACAGCTAAAATTTTATTTTCTGCCGATAACCCCCCTCCCTTGTTTTTTTCCTTTTCGGGTTTTACCTTTTTTTTCCTTCCCTCCCCCCAAAAAAAAAACTTTAACCCCAAATATAAATACCACGCCCCCCCTTTTTTTTTTTTTTTTTTTTTTTTTCCCCTTTTCCCCCCCCCCCGGCCTGGCCTGCCCCCCGGGGGGCCTTCTTCTTTTTCCCCTTTGGGTCTGTCACTGTTTTTTGTTTTCTTTTTTTTTTGGGAAAAAGCCCAATTTTTGGGAAAAAAAAAAACCCAAAAAAATTTTTTTAAAAAAAAAAATTTAAAAAAAAACCCCCTTTTTAAAAAAAAAAAAGGGGGGGAAAAGGGGTTAAATGAAAAAAAGGGGTTGGTTTTGGAAAATAAAAAATTATAAAAAAAATTCAAATTTTTTAAAATTTTTTCCCAAGAAAAAAAAGGGGAAAAAAGGGAAAATTTTTAAAACAAAAAGGGAAAAAAACCACCCCCCCCCCACACCAACACACAACCCCAACCCCACCCCCCCCCCCCCCCCCAATTGGGAAGAATGAACTTTTAAAAGGGGCGAGGGGGGAAAAAAAGAGGGGGGGGAGGAGGGGGAGGGGGGAGAAAGGAGGGCCCGGTGGGTTAAGAAAAGGAGAGAGGGGAAGAAAAAAAAAAGAGAAAGGGGGCGTCTTTTTTTCTGTCTGCTTGTCTTTCCCAGCTTCGAATCGGGTTACATTTTCTATACTTCTCCGATATGTTCTGGTTGCCACGATCCTCCCCCCCCCCCCCCCCACCAATATGCTGGACACGAAACTGCACTTTATTTTCGTATTGAAGTAGCTTGCGCATTGTCGTCCCTCAAGTGTAATAAATTTGAGGGAGGGAGGGGGAGGAGGGGAGGGGGGGGGGGAGAGACCATCTCATGTATGACTCTGCGTGGTACTTCACCATTTCAGAGAAAGATGATTATGATCTGTTTGTTAAGCTTTTCTATCACCAATAATTATAGCAAATAACGAGTTATTCAAGCTAGAGGGGAAATATTATCAAAAGACATAACTATAAAGTAAGAATACAAAATTTTCATAGAAATGCATACTATGTTTCGAGGTTGGAAAAGTGGGGAAACCAGACATACTTTTTGACATTAAAAAACAAAGCTATCTCTCTCATATTCATCTTTTTCTGCAGTTATGGATTAAATAGAAACAAGCGCTTAAAATATTACGCACAACAATAAATATTTCTTGCTGCACAGGGAGGTGATGGTAATGGCAAAGGTGTCCCATAACCTATGTGGTCGTTAGGAAGCAGGTACCAGAAACCTCAGCTTCTCCAGGGCCAGCATAATAATTGGGGACAGCGCCCACCTCCTTCTCTCTCTCTCTCTCTGTCTCTCTCTCTCTTCTCTCTCTCTCTCTCTCTTCTCTCTCTCTCTCTCTCTCTCTCTTCTCTCTCTCTCTTCTCTCTGCTTTACCTTCCCTGACCCAAAGAGGACAGGTACCCATTTACAGCTGGGTGAACTGGGGAAACTGTATTGAAGCCAAGGCGCGCAGTCACCCATCCAATTGGCAACCACGCTCGACGCTGCTTAACTTGGCTGGGGAAAGCGAGTGCTCTGACCACTGAGCTACCCGTTCCCCTGTGCTAGGGCGGCAGAAAACAGCTGCAGTGTGATAAAGAAAGGACCCAAAAAATCCCAATCCCCCCCCTCCCCCCAACAAACAAAAATAAAACAAAAAAGAAAAATACCAACCAAACCTCTCGGGGTTTGTGTGTGTGTGTGTGTGTGTGTGTGTGTGTGTGTGGGGGTTGTGTGTGTGTGTGTGTGTGCGTGTGTATGCGTGGTGCGTGCGTGCGTGCGTGCGTGCGTCGGCGTGCACGCACGCGCGTGTGTGTTTTCGAGAGAGGGGAGCTCCAACATGAGGTATATCATACAAACCTGTCTAGTTGACCTGCGGAAAGCTTGAAAGAGACGGGCCAGAAAGAGAATGGTAATCATGAAAACTGGGCTAGCGCACAGGACTGCATTAATTTGGGAATCAGGTCAGGTCAGGTCAGGTCAGGTCAAAGTGGGGGAGTGCAGAATCGGAAGCAGCAAGCAGCAGCAGCAGCAGCAGCACAGCAGAGCAGCAGCAGCAGTGGGACGCAAGCGGATGATAACACTGAGCAAACAGGCTTGGGCAGGCAGGATCGATGGACCGCAGTTAGTTAAAGATGATTTGAGAGAACCCCCCTCCCTGTTCCTTTTATTTTTTTCTTTGACATCGATTTTCATGTGACTGTCTTTAGCGGTCAGGTCGGCAATGCAATGGTAGGAACACAGGTGACAGGAGATAGAGAACGAACAGGAAGAAAGATAGAACACTCGCAGCAGTTTTTATTTTATTTTATTTATTTTATATCGAGAATAATGGAATAAGCATTCGTGTGCTTTTTTTTTCATCCAGTCCCAGTGGTGTATGCAGTTTTGTAAATCTTGTCATTTTGCTACCACCGGCACACAATGGGCCTACTCTTACGAAAGGTGGAAACAGGATTTAACGCGGTTTGGAGGTTGAGTGGGGGGGTGGGAGAGGGAGAGAGAGAGAGAGAGGAGGAGAGGAGGGAGGAGAGAGAGAGAGAGAGAGAGAGAGAGAGTGAGAGAGAGAGAGAGAGATGGGAGAGAGAGGAGAGAGGAGGGAGAGGAGAGAGAGAGAGAGAGAGAGAAGACGAGAGAGACAGACAGACAGAGACAGACAGACAGACAGACAGAGACAGACAGAGACAGACAGAAGACAGGAGACAGACAGACAGACAGACACAGAGAAGAGAGACACAGAGAGTTTCCTAACTTTTAAGACTTGACTTACTACATCTTCTTTAAGGTGACTTTGCAAAGCTAAGCAAAGCTAAGCACACAAAAGTACCAACCCAGCATCTTTAGTTAGTGTGATGATGGAATCACACTGTTCTTCAAACCGGAGGTTAACGGTCTTCAAAACCCCATCCACAAAGGCTGAAAAAGAGCGAGATGTGTGCAAATCACGCAGAACCATTTTTCGCCACCTTAACCTCTTACCACAAAGCCTCTATACAACTAGTATAGTAAAAGCAGGCATTTTTCTCCCCCACCTCCAACAAAATGACACAACGCCATTGCCAAACTAGCCCCATTTTTTTTCTATTTTCTTTTTTACAGGATTCCCTCTGCCCATATCTCTTCCCTTCTCACCCTCTCCTAACTCCTTTTAAACCAGAAGTAAAAAAAAAAAAAAAAAAAAAAAAAAAAAAAATTTACGCCCGACCGTTTGGGTTTTTTCTCCACTCCCCAAGCAAACAAGCCCAAGTTTTTCTTGATGGTTAAAAACAAACGCCCCACTGGCTTTTTTTTTTTTTAAAAAATATTTGTTTTTTTTTTTTTAGGGGGGGGGGGTTTTAACCCCCTTTTAAAATTTTTATGAATCTTTTTTTGGTTTTTCAGTTTGGAGGGGGGGGGGGAAAGGAGGGGGGGGGGGGGTAGGGGGGGGGGAAGGGGGGGAAAGGGGGGAAGGGAGAGGGGGAGAGAGGAGAGGGGGAGGGAGGGGAGGGGGAGGAGGGGGGGGGGAGAGGAGGGGAGGAGGGGGGGGGGGAAAAAGGGGAGGGGGGGGAAAAGGGAAAAAATTTTAAAAAAATTTTTTTTTTTTTTTTATTCGGGGAAAGGGGGGAATAACATTTTTTGCCCTTTTTTTTCTTTCCACCCCCCTTTTTATGTTTTTTTGGGAAAATTTTTCATCTTGGGAGGGGGGAAAGAAAAGGGGAAAAGGGGGGGAGGGGAGAAAAAAAGGGAGAACAGGAAGGAAAATGGTGAGGAGGGGGGGGTTTTTTGGGGAAAACCAGCTCGGTTGGGAAATAAAAAGTAGGGGTGAGGGGGGGTTTTTTAGTGGAGTGGGGGGGGGGGGGGGGAAAAATTTTTTTAAAGGGGGGGGTATGGGGCAAAAACCCCCATGATGGAAAATTTTTTACGGGGTGTTTTATTTTCCCCCCCCCCCCCCTTTCCCCTTTAATTTAAAAAAATTTTTGTTTTTCTTTTTTTCTTTTTTGGTGGAAAAAATTTTTTTTTTTCCCCTTTGCGGGAAAAGAAAATTTTTTCTAAATTTTTGGGGGGGGAAAAATTGGGTGAGTTAAGAGGGAAAAGAAAAGCAAATACAAAAAAATTCCCAACAAAACAAAAAAAAAAAATTTTTAAAAAAAACCCCTTTCCAAACCAAAAACCCCCCCTTTTACAGATTTTTTAAAAAAGGGGGGCCCCCCTTATCCACGAAATTTTTTTTTGAAGTTACCCCCATTTTTTTGTAAAAAAAAAGAAGGGGGGGGGAAAAAATTTAGTTTTTGAAAATTTTTAAAAATTTTTGGGGAAACCTTTTTCTTCAAAAAAACGCTAAAGCGAAAACTACTGTCGGGTCATGTCCCCCAAAAAAAGGGTTTTAAAAATTGCCGCTTTTTTTGGCCTGTCCCAAAAAACGAAAGGTATGTGCTGGAGACTGGAAATTGCTCATAAAAAAACTATGCCCGAAAGATGCGCTACCACTGATGATGACTCTAAAGCATAAAACTGATGATAAGAATTATATTTTTTTTTTTTTAATTTAGGATTTTTTTTTAAAACAGGGGAAAAATAATATACAGAATCTAAGATAAGTTAAGATTCTGTAAGCCTGTCTCTGTCATTAAGCTCAGCTTTATCATCACAAGAATTCTTTGGCCTTATGAAAATCGTCATTAGATTCAGACAATACCAGTACACTCTCATAAGCTCTATCAGCCATAATTATATAGGACCATGCCGTTCAAAAGCCACCACTGAAGCGTAGTTTCCCCTCATTTAGGTTGAGTTCTTTTTCCATTCTTTCGCAACATCTCCGAGGTTCATTCATCAAATGGCGAGATTTTGCCTATGCCACCATTAGAGATCGACTTTGGGGATGATGTCTAAGCACAATACCAGTGTCCGCGCGGCTTTTCTGTGATTTTGTTTTTTTCAAAAAAGTTTGTCATTCGTTTCCTACCAACACACACACTTCTGAAAGGTCGAACACGTTTTAAACCCGAGCGTTCCAATGCGGATCCTCGCTTTATAGTCTCATTGGTAAGGACTTTTGAGGGGGGAATGGGGTCAGTGCTGATGTTAACTTGAGGGCAAAAATCCCCTGCAAAGGGCGTCTGGATGAGGGATTGAGCCCACGCCATCCTATCGCCAGCTCAACGCTCTGACCACTAGCCTAACACCCCCCCCCCTCACCCCCACGCCAACCCTACCTCTGGGTCCAAAGTTATCCCTTAACATCTTTGATCTACATAATCATCTCCTTGATAATGATAGCGGGCATGACCAGGTCCTAAACTTGAGCTTACCTGATTCATCAGAAACAGCTTAGTTTCTGGAAAAAATGATGTGTGTGTGTCTCTCTCTGTCCTCCTCTCTCTCTCTTTCTCTCTGTCTCTCCATCCCTCTCTCTCTTTTCCTACCTCTCTCCCTACCCCCCCCCCCTCTCTCTCTCTCTCTCTCTGCCTCTCTCTCTCCTCCCTCTCTCTCTCTTCCTCCCCCCCCTCTCTCTCTCTCCTCCCCCCCTCTCTCTCTCCCATCTCCTCTCTCTTCCTTCTCTCTCTCTCTCTCTCTCTCTCTCTCTCTCTCTCTCTCTCTCTCTCTCTCTCAAAGAACTTTCTGCAAGCCCTTTACGCTACACGTTTGTGGCAAGGGATTTTGTTCTGGAGAGGGGTATAAAGATCTATAAGCTTTCTAGACCAAAGGCCACGACTGGTGTCACTCTGCGGCTTCTCAGCTCCTAAGAAACTGTCCATTAATTAACAACAGATCCTTC
This sequence comes from Stramonita haemastoma, assembly GCA_030674155.1. NCBI lineage: Eukaryota > Metazoa > Mollusca > Gastropoda > Neogastropoda > Muricidae > Stramonita > Stramonita haemastoma. The sequence continues at coordinate 31,373,552 of CM060337.1, forward strand.
CTTACTGCCCCCCTTACTTATGTCTAAAACTTTCAAATACAGAAAGTGGACATGAAACATATAACTCCCCCCCCCCCCAACCCTCGTATTCTACTCACCAATACCTCTGGAGCAGTGAGTCATCTCACAATACTACTTCATGATATGAAAAAGAACTAATCCTAACTATGACCATTACAAAGATCACACCTCATTAAGGGGGGAAAGTCTGTTAAAAGATTAGCATATGTTAGGAGAAGGGTTGTGAATGGCGGCAGTTAAAAGATTGTAAGCTGTTGTGTTAATCCATTATGGCATATTTCTTCTCTCTCTCTCTTCTCTCTCTCTCTCTCCTCTCTCTCTCTCTCTCTCTCTCTCCCCACTATTATTTCCTCAAGAATTGTTTTGTTCGTTTATTTTCTCCCGTGGGGATGCTGGGGGCTTTGTCAGTATAAAGAGCATCCCCATATTCGGGAAATTCTCTGCTAGAAATTTCCTCTTTCCTATCACTCTCTTTGTTTTTGACTTGTTCCTTTACTTTCTGTCACTTCCTTCCTGTCTATTTTCTGCCTTCATGGTCCATTCTCATACCTTTTCCCCCCCGAGATCAAGATTGTGATCGATGTGGGTTTTCCCACGAAAAAGGCCGTCTTGGGCTGACCCTTATGGTTGACCAGGGCGTCGATACAAGCAAGGACAGTCGAGCTGGTTTTATACCCCGTTTTAACTGTATAATATAGTCGCACACTATTAATACGAGTTCCAAAATGTGACGAGGTGACAGCCCCAATATGGCCCATGCGGTCGGCGGGGCTCTAAGCAACATCATTGGATTAGCATTAGACCGAGAAAGACTTAAATGATAACAATTCTCTCTTATACCGAAGTCAGATACGCTGGGCCGGACTTATCAGGCGCTTCATGGCAGCGAGACGCATTTTTTCCTCATATAGTAGATAACAATAGTTGTGTCTGAGCGTTTGACAAAGAAGACGAAATTTTGCCTGTTTGTTTGCTTCTTGTTGTTGTGTAGGTGGGTGTTTTTGGTTTTAGATAATCACACATACGTTTTGTTTGGTTTTTTCTCTCTCTCTTTCTAAGTATATTCGGAGAGGACAGGATATCTCAGTGGTCAGAACACTCGCTCTCCCCAAGCTAAAGTTAAGCAGCATTGAGCACGGTTTACCAAGTGGATGGGTGACCGTTTGCACGCACTTGGCTTCAGCACAGTCCCCCCAGTTCACCCAGGGACAGGGAAGGTCAAAGCAGCGAGGGAGAGCTAGAGGAGATGGGCGCCGCCCTCAAGATGCTGGCGCCACTAGAGAAGCTGAGGTCTGTGACGCCTCGCTCCTCTCTTTGACCGAACATGTTATGGGAACAGCTTTTATCTTCTATCCTTCTGTAGTTACGAGGAGGGCAGTGTTATCTACAGGCTGATCTAAACGATGCCGCGGTACCTAGACATTCCCGTGTGTCTAGTGATGAAGACAGACAGGCAGGCAGACATCACCTTTAATTAATTAATGGGAAATCATTGCTTGGCACTGGACACGCTTGACTTACCGTCTGCTAGCTTAAGGTAGTATTGTGTGTGGTCAG
>CM060337.1:31380129-31387629 GCA_030674155.1 Stramonita haemastoma
CCCTCTGCTTCTGCCTTGATCCTTTTCTTTCTCTCTCACCTCCTTCTTGTCTATTTTCTGCCTTCTTGGTCCATTCTCCTGAGTCTTTTTCTCCAGAAAGACTTAAAAGGTAACAGTTGTCTCTTATGTGTGTGCGTGTGTGTGTGTGTGTGTGTGTGTGTGTGTGTGTGTGTGTGTGTGTGTGTGTGTGTGTGTGTGTGTGTGTGTGTGTGTGTGCGTGTGTGTGTGCGTGTGTGTGCGCGTGCGTGCGTGCGTGCGTGTCTGTGTACATTCGAACTTTCTGATACTATAAATTGTTATTGTTTACTTGTGTGTTTTATAGGTCAAATGCAAGCGTTTTGATTTTTTTTTTTTACAAGATATAGCACTATATAAATTCCATGTATTTTTATTATTATTATAATCATCATCATCATCATCATCATCATCATCATCATCATCATCATAATCATCATTATTATTATCATACCGAAGTCAGCTGCGCTGGGCCTGACTTGCCAGGCGCTTAATAGCGGCACAACGCATTTTCGCTCATATCGCAGACAATAATACTTGCTGTCCTAGTGTTCAATGTCGAAGTAGAAGAAGACAAACGAAGAAAAATAAAGGGAAAAAATATAACCTCACTCCAAATGTACGGTCAGTTTCTCCATCTTCCTTCCAAATGGAAAGAAGCCATCCAAGACCGTAAACTTCAGAAAACAAAATCGAAAAAAAAATGTTTGAAAACTCAGCCAAACAATAGACAACAGGTTTTTCGATTCTGTTGTAGCTGACATTATTTACATGGTAATCGACAGTAATTGATAGATAATCAAGCAGTAATAACCTTGCTGCTGGTTTTTTCTTCCCTCGATTGTGTATTTTTTCTGTTTGTTTGTTTGATCCTTCGTTAGTTACAGAGAATCAAAACGATAGATAGATAGATAAGATAGATAGATAGATAGATAGATAGATAGATAGATAGATAGATAGATAGATAGATAAATAGATAAATAGATAGATAGACAGATAGACAGATAGAGATAGATAGATAGATAGATAGATAGATAGATAGATAGATAGATAGATAGATAGATAGATAGATAGATAGACTGACTGACTGACTGACTGTGACAGACAGACAGAGAGAGATAGATAGTAGATAAACAGACAGACAGACAGACAGAAATATAGATAGATGAGTAGATAAATTGATAGACAGACAGACAGACAGACAGACAGACAGACAGACAGACAGATAGATAGATAGATAGACAGACAGAGTGATAGATAGATAGATAGACAGATAGATAGATAGATAGATACACAGATATACAGTAGATAGATAGATACACAGATAGACAGACAGACAGACAGACAGACAGATAGATAGATAGATAGATAGATAGATAGATAGATAGATAGATAGATAGATAGATAGACAGATAGTAGATAGATAGACAGATAGACAGAGAGATAGGTATATATAAATAGAGATAGAGATATATAGATAGGGATAGAGAGATAAATAGATAGATAGATAGATAGATAGATAGATAGATAGATAGATAGATAGATAGATAGATAGATAGATAGATATAGATAGACAGAGAAAGAGATAGAGAGATAGAGATAGATAGATAGATAGATAGATAGATAGATAGATAGATAGATAGATAGATAGATAGATAGATAGATAGATAGATAGATAGATAGATAGATAGATAGATAGGGAGGGAGGGAGGGAGGGAGGTAAATAGGTAGATGGATGGACAGAGGGAGAGAGAGACAGACATACAAAGACAGACAGACAGAGAAAAAAAGACAGACACACACACAGACAGAGAGAGAGACAGAGAGGGAGAGACAGACACACAGACTTACACACAGAGAAAGACAGAGACAGACAGAGAGAGAGAGACTGACGTACAGACAGACAGACTAACACATAGACAGTCAGACAGAAGACGATTAAACTGCATAAATCAACACAGCCTCCAGACTCCAAAAAGACAGTGTGACTTGCAAGCAACATGTAAATCATGGGCGATTTTCCCCCAAACTAAAATGAACTTGCAAGACCGGAAAGACAAAAGAAGCAAAACGGAAAACAAAGCATGAAAAAGAATTTATAAAAATAAAAAAACACGCACACACACAAAAACCCAACCCCTCTTTTCAAATATACGAGCGATTTCTCCGCGATCCCCCCCCCTCCCCCCCTTCCCCAAATGGAAGGAACTCAAGCCATCTAAGACCCTAAACTTCAAAACAAAAATCGTCCCTGACAAAAACAACAACACCAGAAATCTGGTTGCAGCCAAACGATAATAGCTTTTCCACTTCTGTTGTTGTTGACATTATTTACATGGCAATCGTGGGTTACCAATTAATGAATAAGCAAATATCAAAAGACGTCCTAGGCTATAAGCTTAAAAACAAAAATAAATGTTGGTTTTTTTTAATCTCATTACAGCTAAACGAGAACAGCTTTCCAATTTTGTTGACATTTCAATGGCAATCGTGAATTATTGATTAATGAAGAGATAAACGGTAAGAAGTGTTCGTTTGTTTGTTTCTCCTCATTTTCATAAAAGGAGTGGGTCACACACCACACACACACACACACACACACACACACACACACACACACATAATATATATATATATATATATTTATATATATATTATATATATAATATATATAGATATAGATATAGATATAGATAGATAGATAGATAGATAGATAGATAGATAGATAGATAGATAGATAGATAGATATAGATATGACAAACAAAGAAAAAACAAAAAACAAGTTGTAAAGTTTAACACACTAACATTTCGGTTTATTTAACTTCATCAGAGACTTTTTCTCCATAAGTGTACTGTTGCTCAACCGTGCACACCATAGAACAAAACGGCACAGAGACTATATATATATATATATAAATATATATATATATATATATATATATATATATATATATATATATATAATATATATATATATATATATATACTGACCAACAGAGAAACAGAAAGCGATAACATTGCACATGATATGTAGTCTTCAGATTCCAAAGTTGTCATTTTCAAAGGAACATGTAAATCATGCATTATTAATTTTGTTTCCTCCCAAACCAAAAATTGAGCTTGCATATCAGAAAGAAAGAAGACATATACAACAACAACAAAAAAGCAAGGAAACAAAAGATGAAAAATAAAACCGAAAAAAAATCACTGGTTAATTCGAGGCCAATTTCTCTACCTTCCTTTAAAAAAAACAAAAACAGAAGCCTTAAAAACATACGAATAGGCAGAGAAACAAAAGGAAAAAAGAATCGCTACAGCTAAGCACTAATAGCTTTTGCACTTCTGTTCTTCAGGACTTTATTTACACGGCAATCGTGAACTATCAATTAATGAATAAGCAACCGGTAAAAGCATGAAGTTTGCTTTCTTTTTAATTGTTTATTTCGTTGCTTGTGGTTTATTATTTACAAAGAGAATAGAACACAGAGAGAGAGAGAGGGAGAGAGAAGATAGAGAGAGAGAGAGAGAGAGAGTAGAGAGACGAGAGAGAGAGAGAGAGAGAGAGAGACAGAGAAGAGAGATACAGAGAAGAGACAGAGAGACAGAGCAGACCGAAACAGAGACAGAGGCAGAGAGAGACAGAGAGACAAATAGAGACAGAGACAGGGGTACAGAGAGAAGAAGAGAGACAGAGAAAAGCAGGAGAGAGAGAGAGAGAGAGAGAGAGGAGAGGGGAGGGGGAGGAGAGAGAGAGGAAGAGAGAGAAGGAGGAAGAGAGAACAGAGACAGAGAGACAAACGAGACAAGACAGACTGAACAGACAACGAGAGACAGAGACAGAAAAAAAGAGCACAGACAAATAAGGCCGAAGGTGATTAAATGATATAAAAAAAAACGAAGTCTCAGACGACAAAACGTCTCACTTCGCCAACATCATGTATTCACTTATTTCCTCAAAATAGAATCAACTTGCAGACGACAAAAAGAAAAAAAAACAACAGACAAAAAAAGGCCGAGGCTGAAAAAAAACAAACAAACAACAACAAGCAACACTGACAGAACACGAGTAAACTGCTCAGGCAATTTCTCCATCTTTCTCCAAATGGGGAAGGAAGCCATTGAAAACTATAAACTTGAAAACAAAAACATCAACAACACCAAAAAATCTCGTTAAAAAAAATCTGGTAACAGCTTAACAATAACAGCTTTTGCACTTGTGAGATGTTGAATTTTGTTTTGTTTTGGTTACATGGCCAGTGCGAGTTATCAACGAATGAATAGGAAAACAGTAGACACCTGAATGCTGCTTCCTTCCTCTTCATTAAATTACTTTTTTTTTTTTTAACACTAACTTTGAAATCCTCTCTCTCTCTCTCTCTCTCTCTTCTCTCTCTCTCTCTCTCTCCCTCCTCTCTCTCTCTCTCTCGTTTTCGTCGTGGCGCTCCCTCCCTCCCTCCCTCCCTCCAGTGTTCTGATTTCAAGTGTACTGCGGGGTGGGGAGCAGGGAGGGGGGAGGGGTAGGGAGAGAGAGAGGGAGAGAGGGAGAGAGGGAGAGAGAGAGAGAGAGAGAGAGGGGGAGAGAAGAGAGAAGAGAGAGAGAGAGTGAGAGAGAGAGAGAGAGAGAGAAGAGAGAGAGAGAGTGGGGGAGAGAAAGAGACGAGAGAGTGGGGGAGAGAAAGAGACAGAGAGAGTGGGGGAGAGAGAGGAGAGAAAGAGAGAGAGAGGAGAGGAGAGAGGAGAGAGAGAGAGAGAGAGAGAGAGAGAGAGAGAGAGAGAGAGAGAGAGGAGAAAAAGTCTGGAAAAAAAAGAATGGGGTTGGACAGAATAGTTATGATTTATATACTACTTTCAGTCGCGGCAGATTTCTCTGTGCATGAAACTCGAGATGCTCTCCGGTCGAAAAGTACGTCGCCACAAGAGCAGCGCCACCCTTTACTTTTCTTGTCAACATTTATTTTTCCTATCTGTATGTGTTTTTCCTCCCTATCGGGGTGACTTTTTTTTTTAAAAGCATTTTGTCAGGGACAACTCTTTTGTTGCCGCGGGTTCTTTCACATGCACTATTGCACACACGACGTCGGTTTGCCGCCTCATCTAAAAAAAACCAACCCTTCCAAACCAAAACAAGAAAACTAGCATCCAGACCGTACTAGATCAAGTGAATAGCGCCTTGGTAATGGTGGAGGTGATAGTGGTGGAGGTGTGGTTGGTGTGGTGGAGGTGATAGTTGAGTGTGGTGGTGGTAGGTGGTAGGTGGTGGTGGAGTGGTGGTAGTAGTGGTGGTGTAGTGTGGTGAGTGGTGGGTGGTGGTGGTAGTGGTAGTGGTGGGTGGAGGTTGGTGGTGGTAGGTGGGTGTGGTGGTGGTGTGATGGTGGTGAGTGGTGGTGGTGGTGGTGGAAGTGGTGGGGTGGTAGTGGTGGTAGTAGTGGTGGTGGTAGTAGTGGAGTGGTGGTGGTGGTGGTGGTGAGTGGTGGAGTGTGGTAGTGGTGGTGGTGGTAGTGGTGGTGGTGGTGATGTGGTGTGGTGATGGTGATGGTAGTGGTGGTAGTAGGTGGTGGTAGTGGAAGTGTGTGTAGTGTGGGTGGTGTGGAGGTGGTGGGGGTGGGGTGGTGGTGGTGGTGGTAGTAGTGAAGTGGTGGTATGGTAGTGGTGGGTGGATCGGAATGATGGTGGATGGTGGTGGTGGTAGCGTGATGACTCGAAACACGGACAGTCAGATGTACAATACAAACACAACAACGCTCTAGCCACCAGGCTATAAACAGTTTTATAGCCTAGTATCTCCATCCATTTTTAGATGCTCATTGTTATTAACGGGGGTGGGAGGATAACAGGGAGTGGAAGAGGGGGAGGGACGGTTGAGGGGAGAGGACAGTGGGGGGGGGGGGGGGGGAGAGGGGGGGGGGGGGGCAAGCATCGACCCTGGGTGGGAAGTATGTGAGGTCATCAGGGCAGCGTTATCTACAGCGATGTGGGTGATGTGAGTGATGTAGCCTATCTACTGAGTGATGGAGATGGCAGACAGATAGATATTCAGACAGATATTCAGACAGGCAGGCAGACAGACAAGGCAGCAGGAGCAGTGCAGCAGGAAGGCAGACAGAGAACAGACAGACGACAGACAAGCAGAGAGAAAGACAGGCAGCTAGACAAACAGTAGACAGACAGGCAGACAGGCATCAGCGTTAACGAGTTGTCATCTGTTAACTGACAGTAAGTGAATCTGCTAGGCCGCTGTCTTAGGGCTTCTGTATGATGGGGAGGGGGGGGGCAGGGGGTACGGGGAACAAAGGGAAGAGAGGAGATTGGGGGTGGGGGGAGAAAGAGGGAGAGAGAGAAAGAGAAGAGAGAGAGGAGAGGGGGGAGATAGAGGGAGAGAGAAAAGAGAGAGTGAGGAGAGAAGGGGAGAGAGAGAGAGAGAGGGGAGAGAGAGAGAGAGAGAGAGAGAGAGAGAGAGGGGGGGGGGAGAGAGAGAGGGGAAGAGAGAGGGGGGAGAGAGGAGAGAGAGGAGAGAGAGAAGAGAGGAGGAGAGAGAGAGAGAGAGAGAGAGAGAGAGAGACGAGAGAGAGAGAGAGAGAGGAGAGAGAGAGAGAGAGAGAGAGAGAGAAACAGTATTGCTAGAAATAAAGAATTTAAAAGAACAACAGTAAAGTAGGGGTGACACAGAGTAACTTGGGCAATATAATGCGTGGTTAAATTTGTTTTGCTGTGGTGTTTTTTTTTGTTTGTTTCTCATAGGCTAACAGAGAGCTTTTAAGGACACATTTTGGGGGTAGTCTTTTGACAAGCAACTGCCCACCTGTGAGACAAACATAAAGGAAATACAACCAGTGGAAGAAGAAATATTGATGATGATGATGATGATGATGATGATGATGATGATGATGATGATGATGATATGAAGATGATGATGATGATAATAATAATATAATGATAATAATATGAAAATCATAATAATGATAATGAAGATGATGATAATGATATGGAATTTATATGGCATACATCTTGTAAAAAATAAATCAAAGCGCCTGTATTCAAACTACTCTTACACACACACACACACACACACCACACACACACACACACACACACACACACACACACACACACACATACACACCACACACCACACCACACCCACACACACACACACATACACACACACCAGTCTTGTATGTCTTTCGGATAAGACTGTAAACCGAGGCCCCGTGTGCGAACGCACACAGACATCTTGCGCACACGTTAAATCCTGTTCCGCTTTTCGTAAGTAGGAGGCTATTGTGTGCCGGTGGGAACAGATGACAACATTTACACAACTGCATACACACGGGGACTGGATGCAAAAAGCACATGAGTGCTTATCCCATTATCCTCGATATAAAAGACTAAATAAAATAAAATAAAAAAATAAATAAATAATACACACACATCAAGGTAATAGCCTAATACACTTTGGCGGGTAGATGGGGTTACGTAGAAAGAGAA
>CM060337.1:31392629-31393762 GCA_030674155.1 Stramonita haemastoma
GTGTATGCAGTTTTGTCAATGACATCTGTTCCCACCGGCACACGATGGCCTACTCTTACGAAAAGCGGAACAGGATTTAAACGTGTCTGTGCGCAAGATGTTCTGCGTGCGTTCGCACACGAGGCCTCGGTTTAAAGTCTCATCCGAAAGACTTTTTGCGAATAGAGAGCTGTGTGTATGATTCCCACCTCACAGACACTGAGGGTGAGCGGCTAATGATGACTCCAATCTCATGGGTCCATCAAGTCATGGTTTGAATCTCGGTGGTGGCGTCTGGTGAATATTAAAGATTGTGGTGGTGGTGGTGGTGGTGGAGGGGGGGGGGGGGGGTGAGGGTTATTAGGATTATCAATAACAGCTTTCTTTTACTGCTGTACACGTTATTTTTTCGTCAAGATTATGAATAACAGCTTTCTTCTTTAGTCACAGATACTATTTCATTAAAGTATTCATATTTCTTTCTTTGTTTCTTTTCTACTTTGACCCCCCTTCGCTTTAACTGTTCTCATAACCAACTCCTCGTCATCATCGCTTTGGTTCATCTGCATTTTCATTCTGCTAACGTCAGGCGGGTTTTTTTTCCTGTGCATAAACAAACCTGTAAACATACTTTCTCACTCTGTCAACTCTCTTTTTTAAAAAGAATTTCTGTTTGGCATGATTAGCACTGCTCCTCGCTGTCATTATGACGAATCTTTCATTTCTCATCCGTGACTCTGGCACAGGTTGTCAGCTCTGGAACCGTCATTTCCATAAACTGTCAAAACTGTTTTCGTTATGGGCACAAACGACAACATCTGGTTTCATCATTGGCACAAACGGCAACATCTGGTTTCGTCATTGGCACAAACGGCAACATCTGGTTTCGTCATAGGCACAAAACCGCAACATCTGGTTTTGGCATTGGCATAGACAGCAACATCTGGTTTCGTCATTGGAATAGACAGCAACATATGGTTTTCGTCATTGGCATAGACAGCAACATCTGGTTTCGTCATTGGCACAAACGGCAACATCTGGTGTCGTCATTGGCACAAACGGCAACATCTGGTGTCGTCATTGGCACAAACGGCAACATCTGGTGTCGTCATTGGTACAAACGGCAACATCTGGTGTCGTCATTGGCCCCTGAA
>CM060337.1:31393862-31409288 GCA_030674155.1 Stramonita haemastoma
CCCAATCATCTTCCTTTCCTAGCACTATGCCCAATCATCTTCCTTTCCTAGCACTATGCCCAATCATCTTCCTTTCACAGCACTATGCCCAATCATCTTCCTTTCACAGCACTATGCCCAATCATGATCCTCCTTTCCTAGCACTATGCCCAAATCATCTTCCTTTCCCAGCACCACTATGCCCAACCTGTGCAGTCATCCTCTTTGGAAAGCATCATTATGCCTATGTGCAATTACCTTCCTATGTCAAGAGCTATATTTGTCTTCATAATTACACCCCCCCCTTCCCCTCCCCCTTCTCAGCACTTCTCTAATCATCTGCATAATTACCCACCCCCGTTAATAGCGCCCTTATTTTCTCATTGGCATACTAGTGATCTCCCCTTCTTTCATTGTCAGAACCACTTTCCTCCTCGGTCTAATTACCTCCCCCTTTGTCATTGTCGCCGCCAGTTTCACTGCACAAATGACTTAGTTTGCCAGCGCCACAGTCTTCTCTTCTCTCCTTCATCCTGGTGAACAGGGTGGTCTAGTTAGTTGTAACACAGAAAGTAGAGAGCTGCGTGTATGATTCCCACCTCACAGACACTGAGGCTGAGTGGCTAATGATGACTCCAGTCTCATGGGTCCATCAAGTCATGGGTTTGAATCTCGGTGGTGGCGTCTGGTGAATTAAGGATGTGGTGGTTGTGGTGGTGGTGGTGGTGGTAGGGGGCGTGGGGGTTGGTTATTAGGATGATCAATAACAGCTTTCTTGTACTGTTGTACACGTTATTTTTTCGTCAATGTTATCAATAACGGCTTTCTTCTACTGTTGTACCTGGTATTTTTTTTTATCAAGATTATCAATAACGGCTTTCTTCTTCTGCTGTACACGTTATTTTTCGTCAAGATTATTAATAACTGCTTTCTCCTACTGTTGTACACATTATTTTTTCGTCGATGTTATCATAACAGCTTTCTTCTTTTGTCACAGATCCTTTTTCATAAAAATTACCAATATTTTCTTTCTTTTTTTTTCACTTTGAGCCCCCTTTCGCGTTTGCTGTTCAAATAACCAACTCCTCGTCATCATCGCTTTGGTTCGTATGCATGACAGTCTTCCAACGTCGGGGGGTTTTTCTGTGCAAAACAAACTTGTAAACATACTTTCAGTTTCTCACTCTGTCAACTCTCTTTTTTAAAAAGAATTTCTGTTTGGCATAATTAGCACTGCTCCCCGTTGTCATTATGACGGATCTTCCATTTACATCGGTGACGTTGGCACAAGTTGTCAGCTCTAGAAAACCGTCATTTCCATAAACTGTCAAGACTGTTTTCGTTATGGGCACAAACGGCAACATCTGGTTTCGTCATGGGCACAAACGGCAACATTTAGTTTCGTCATAGGCACAAACGGCAACATCAGGTGTCGTCTTAGGCACAAACGGCAACATCTGGTTTCGTCATTGGCCCCCGAAGGTCAGCACTTATGCCATCATCACTAACTGTCAACACGATTTTCAGCATGTGAAGAATCAGCAAAGCAGAACACTCTTCCTAATTCACGATGTCCATTCGGTTGCACAAAATTCTCTCTTCTCTACAACTACACAGACAGACAGACAGACAGACAGACAGACAGACAGACAGACAGACAGACAGACAGACAGAGAGAGAGAAAGAGAGAGAGAGAAGGGGGGGGGAGAAAAGGAGAGAGGAGGAGGGCAGAGGGGGAGAGAGAGAGGAGAGAGAAACAGATAGATGAGAGACAGACAGACACACAGACAGATATAGATATATATAGATATATATAGATATATATATATATATATATATATATATATATATATGAAGGATGAGATGAGAGAGAGAGAGAGAGAGAGAGAGAGAGAGAAGAGAGAGAGAGAGAGAGAGAGAGAGAGAGAGAGAGAGAGAGAGAGAGAGAGAGGAGAGAGAGAGAGAGAGAGAAGAGAGACCCATACAGACAGACAGAAAGAGACAGAAAGAGACAGACAGACAGACAGACAGACAGACACAGAGATTTCATTTGATTTGATTTATTCTTTTATATCGAGAATAATGGAATAAGCACACTTTTGCTCAGAGAGAGAGAGAGAGAGAGAGAGAGAGAGAGAGTGACAGACAGAGACAGAGACAGAGAGACACAGAGAGAGACACAGAGAGAGACACAGACAGAAACAGAACAGACAAAGACAGACAGACAGACACAGAGGTTGTTACCTCATGCACTTTTACTTTTATCGCAGCTAATCAAGTATTAGGCAGAAAATCTGGGGGTCTTTTTCACTATAAACAACGTTTTTGAGTTATTGCATTTCCCTAAAAACTCTGCTGGCCCACAGTGTCAGTGTCAGCGCGCCCGCGCGCACGCTCGCGCGCGTATGTGTGTGTGTGTGTGCGCGCGCGCGCGCGTGTGTGTGTATGTATGTGTGTGTATGTATGTATGTGTTTGTTTGTTTGTTTGTTTATTTATTCTTTTATTATTTACTCTCTTTTATGTCGAGGATAATGGAGTATGCACTCGTGTACTTTTTTTTACATCCAGTCCCCGTGTGCATGCACTTTTGTAAATCTTGTCATCTGTTCCCACCGGGGCACAATGGCCTACTCTTACGAAAAGCGGAACAGGATTTAACGTGTGCGCAAGATGTTCTGCGTGCGTTCGCATACGGGACCTCGGTCTATAGTCTCATCCGAAGGGCTGTGTGTGGTGTGTGTGTGTGTGTGTGTGTGTGTGTGTGTGTGTGTGTGTGTGTGTGTGTGTGTGTGTGTGTGTGTGTGTGTGTGTGTGTGTGTGTGTGTGTGTGTGCGTGCGTGTGCGTGTGTATCACCACAACAATAACAGCCCATACCACCCACAACAACAATATCAACCCATACCACCTACAACAATAACGACAATAATAACCCATATCACCAACAAAACTAATAACAACAACAAAACTTTTGACTCTATTGATCATACACTCCATCCCAACCGAAGTTGAACAAACACTTGAGACAAGATTTTTTTTCTTTAAAAAAATCAAAACAAACAAACAACAAAACAAACATACAAGCAAACAAAACATCTCATACACTGTCCAGAACATTACATACTTGACACACATCTCTGTCTAAAAAAAGAAAGGGGGTGGGGGAGTGGTTGGGGGGGGGGGGGTGGAACGATGATAGATATAAAAAAAATTTAATTCACCTTTTTCTGTCTTCTATCTTGTTGATCAAAGATGGGCAATGGAATCATCGCCAATATCAGAAACAACAGACGATGAAGATGACAGCAAGCCCCCCCCCCCCCCTCCCCCCCTCCCCCTCCCATTGCCTCCTCCTCTCATTCATATTGGCATCTGACAATCTGACATGAAAACAGCTTCGTTTTTCAACCTGCCAATCTGAAAACTGCCATCTTCTATTCATCCCATCGTGTGTGTGTGTGGTGTGTGTGTGTGTGTGTGTGTGTGTGTGTGTGTGTGTGTGTGTGTGTGTGTGTGTGTGTGTGTGTGTGCTTGTGTGTGTACGTGTGTGTGCACGTGTGTGTGTACGTGTGTGTGTGTGTGCATGTGTGTGTGCTTGTGTGTGTACGTGTGTGTGTGTGCTTGTGTGTGTACGTGTGTGTGTACGTGTGTGTGTACGTGTGTGTGTGTGCGCGTGTCTGTCTGTCTGTCTGTCTCTCGCTCGCCCTCTCCCTCTCTTTCTTTCTTTCTCCCTCTCTTTCTACTTCGCTCACTCATGTGGTCGGTCATGTTTGCCTGCCAACATACACATGTTTCTGTATTTTATTCAAATAGTATGTTTCTTGCTTTCTATTTGCACGTGTGTGTGCTTCTTTGTATTTCATCAATATGTCTCTTTCAGTCTGTCTTTCCTTTTGTTTCTCTCTGTCAGCCAGTCTGTCTTTGTGTGTGTGCGCGCGTGTGTGTGTGTGTGTGTGCGTGCGTGCGTGCGTGCGTGCGTGTGTGTATGTGTGTGTGTGTCTTTTTTGCGTTTCTGTCCGTTTATCTGTGTTTCTGTCTAGCTGCCTTTCTGCCTGCCTGTCACATGCATACACATATGCGCGCGTGCATATACATGCACATACGCGTGCGTGCGCAGAGAAAGAAAGAAAAGAAAAGAAAGAAAGAAAGAAAGAAAGAAAGAAAGAAAGAAAGAAAGAAAGAAAGAAAGAAAGAAAGAAAAAAAGAGACACAGACAGACAGACAGACAGACAGACATATAGATAGACATAGGGACAGACAGACAGACAGACAGACATACAGAGAGACAGACAGACAGACAGAGGATGACAAAGAAAGCCAAAGTTTATGTTAAAAAGAGACTACACAAATAGATAAATACAAAGAGAACAACAACAACAACAACAACAACAACAAAGGCATATTAGAAAGAATACGATCTGCTGCCTGCATCTATCGATCTAATCCACGTCAAAACTGATAAGAGCACTTTGCCCCTCCACTTCTTCCCCCCCCCATACCCCCCCCCCCCCCTGCATCTCCCCCCCCCCCCCCCCTCGCATCTCCCATCAACCCCTTCTGAAAACAACCACTACCACCACCAAAAAGAGAGAGAAAGAAAAACAAACACATAAATAAATAGAACATCACTGTCAACGGCACACAAGACCTGACACGGATCTCCATTATCAAAATGTAAAGTGAAATGACAGTGTCCTCACCTCTCCTCTCCTCCCTCCCCCCAACTCCCCCTCCCCCCCCCCCCCCCCCCCCCCCCCCCCCCCCTTCCTCCTTCCTTCCTTTCAAGGGGATGAATGACGAGCACTCATCTTCAAACATCAGAAAGAACAAACAGGGAGGGAGGAGAAGGAGAAGGAAGAAGAAGAAGAAAAAAAAAGAAAGAAAGAAAAAGAAAGAAAGAAAAAGAAAAATCAACTTTCAACCCTTCCTTCTTTTTCCTCAATGATCTGACAATCTGACAAGGCAACAGCTTCGTTTTCCAATCTGCCAATCTCCAATTTGACAATCTCCCCCCACCCCCCTCTCTGTGTGTCTCTCTTTCACACACACACACACACACACACACACACACACACACACACACACACACACACACACTCTCTCTCTCTCTCTCTCTCTCTCTCTCTCTCTCTCTCTCTCTCTCTCTCTCTCTCTCTCTTCTCTCTCTCGCTCGCTCGCTCGCTCGCTCGTGTGCGCGAGCATGTAACCTTTAGAAAATAATTAATGATAGAATAATAAACAAGAATTATAGCTTTTCACTTCTGAATGTTTCGTTATAAAATTGGAACAGCATGCAAATCAAACAGATCTTTTTTTCCCCTTGTCGTTGAAAAACTGATAAATGGAGATCAAACAAGCGTCAATTAAGAAATATTTACTGGAACTAATTGAAGGAAATAAAGAGATTTGACGGGGGTGGGTGCGGGGAGGGGGTTCGGGAGGGGGGGGGGGGGCTAGGGGGGATGGGGGATGAGGGAGGGAAGGCAAGTAAGGGGCAGGAAAGAAACGAGTTTCCCTTGAGTACTCACATTAATTCATTTTTTAATCTTTAAAACAGAAAGAACCACACACGCACACACATGCATGCACGCACACACACACGCATGCAAACACACACACACACACGCAAGCACGCACGCACACGCATGCACGCACACACACACACACACACAAATTTGCACCTGGAGAACATAAGTGCAAATTACCTACTTCCTGTAGTCATTCCTTTACATTAAGGTTTTTTTTTAAAGTTTCTTCAACAATTATGTTATTATTGTTATCGCTGTTGTTGGGCGTGTCTTAGATTAACGGACTCGAGCCACACTTTAAGCTTTGAGCTGGTTGTTGCTGTACTGTCAGTGTGCATGGGTATGATTGCTTTGAATAAAATGTTGCTAATCAATCCAATTGTTTTTTGATCCTCGGCTAGAGCTCCGAAGTTCACCAATGGGGTGAGACTTTCCCTATGAGACCATTTTTACCCATTATTACGGTAGCCATATTTTTTTAAACTATGTTTTTTTTTAATGCAGCCACATTCCGACTTCGAAGATGATTTCTTTTGGTCTAAAACACGACACCAGTATGCATGCTGGTTTCTTGTTGTTGTAGTTGTTGTTTTAAACTTTTGTCATCCTTTCTTTAGAGGTGACCAATGGGCTACTCTTTCGAAGGTGGAACGGATTTTAAAGTGTGTGCAAGATGTTCTGAGTTCGATCGCACACAGGACCTCGGTTTATAATAACTACAAATGAGAATGAACACAACAACAATAACTATAAATGAGAATTTACACAACAATAACAATAAATAATAATGAACACGACAACAACTATGAATGAGAATTAACACAACAACAATAAGTATAAATGCCACTCAAGATTGATTACTACGTGTTTGCGCAATACAATACACTACAATAGAGTACAATGCAATACACTACAATAGAGTACACTATACTACACTACAGCACACTACAATACAATACGATACACTACAAAACAGTACAATACAATGCAGTACAATACAGTATAATACAATACAATGCAATACAGTGCAATACAGTACAACTCAATACATTGCAATACGATACATTAAAAAAGAACAATAAAACACACAACAATACAATGCAATACAACACAACACACTACAATAAAATACATACAATACACTACAATACAACACAATACAATAATAAAAATTTTAAAAAGGAAACCGTCGACAAAAGCCAAGGTTAAAAAAAAAACGAGAACAATGACAGGACACATCACCCCCATCCATCCCTACGAGATGATGCTACCATTTCAGGGACTTTAGTTGAGTCAGTACCTCAGTAACAACCCCCCCCCCTCCCCCGCCACCCCCCGCCCCCTCTCCCATTTTTTTCTCCTTTATGTTCTTCTCCCAGCAACCATTTCTCTACCCTAGACTTTCCATAATTCTTAAATTTCTTTTCAGTCACCATCACAACCTCCCAAAAATATGCCCCCACCCCTACTTCCCACCCCCACCCCCACCATCACTTTGCCAAAAAAAGTCACTTGAATAAAAGAAATGGAGGATGGCCTTGAGTGCTGTGCAGTCCCCTCTCCCCCCCCCCCTCCCCTCATTCATGTCTTACTCATGCACTCATCGAAGGAGGGGCAGGCGAGGAGTTGCGTAGTTGGTGGGTGGAGAATGGAGGGAGGGAGGGAGGAAGCAAGTTACTCACGTCCTCAACCAAGTTACTCACTTTTGTGAGTCCCATTTTCTCTATGAGCCAGCGACCCTGACATAGTCTGCTGCCCCCTCCCCTCCTCCTTTTTTTTTCTTTTCTTCTCTGTGTCCGTTTCTGTCTGTCTGTCTGTCTGTCTGTCTGTCTGTCTGTCTGTCTCTCTCTCTCTCTACTGACTGTCTCTATGTCTCTCTCTCTCGTATGCGGTGGGAACAGATGACATTTACAAAACTGCATACACACGGGGACTGGATGTAAAAAAGTGCTTATTCCATTATCCTCGATATAAAAGAATAAATCAATCAATCTCTCAGACTCTCTCTCTCTGTCTCTCTCTCTCTCTCTACTGTCTCTGTCTCTCTCTCTCTCTCTCTCTCTCTGTGTGTCTCTCTCTGTGGATTTTTTCCATTTTCTTTGACATCAGTTTGCTTTTGTTAGTTTAAACTATTACAGAAGACTGGATGTAAAACAAAAAAAATAAAAAGCACGTACCATGCTTATTCCTACACCTTCTGAAAATAAAATTAAACCAATCAACCTCTCTCTCTCTCTCTCTCTCTCTCTCTCTCTCTCTCTCTCTCTCTCTCTCTCTCTCTCTCTCTCTCTCCCTCTCTCTCTCTCTCTCCTGACTCACTGAGCCCTCAACCCCCCCTCCCCCTCTCCCTCTCTCCCCTGCCCCGGGGGGTGAGTAATGATGTCTGTGCCAGCCCCACCCTTCTTTCCTCAGGTCCAGTGCTTTACTTCTTCCTTCTTCTGTTTCTCTTTTCACTCCTTTCACCTCTTGTCCTCCCCAACTTTTTTCTTTCTTTCTTTCTTTCTTTCTTTCTTTCCCCTTCTTTCTTTTTTTTCTTTTTTTTGGTGCTTATTTCGTTCCTTTTATAGGGTGGTGTTCGTTATTGTGGTTCACGCTTGAAGGTCATTTTATGTTTTTACTGTAAATATTCCATACGAACGCCGATTTAGGAAACTCTAACTCACTCTTCTCATATCTGGGGGCCTTTTTTGTTTGTTTTGTTTTTCATGGAAGCTTAGGTGTTTGCCTGTGTGTTGGGTTGTGGTGGGACAGATCACGAGGATTAGAAATGATTATACTGAAGGTACATAAACGATCAACTGCGATACACGCACACACACGCGCGCGCACACACACGCGCGCACACACACAAACTCACATCCACACATACAATCACACACACGCGCGCGCGCGCGCGCGCACACACACACACACACACACACACACACACACACACACACACACACACACACACACACACTCACACACCACAATTTATTTTACTTTTGTTTCTAATCTAATATCACTATGAGTGAAGAGACGTTAAATTGAAGAAAGCACACAACACACACACACATGACACTTTAGGGATTCGAACCCGCGACCTTCAAAACCAAAAATCTGTCTGGCGAACCATTGGGCCAAGGCGACTGGTTAAGCTTACAGTATGCCACTGATGCCAGAGCAAAGTTTCTTAGTTTCAAAAAAAAGGAAAGGTGTCCCATAACCTATGTGGTTGTAGGGGAGCGAGGCGTCAGATACCTCAGCTTCTCCATGGGCCAGCATATTGAGGGCGGCGCGCCTATCTTCTCTCCCTCGCTGCATTACCTTCCCTGACCCTAAAGAGGGCAGATACCCATTTACAGCTGGGTGAACTGGGGGACCGTACTGAAGCCAAGGTGCGCAAATGGTCACCCATCCAATTGGTAACCACGCTCGGTGCTGTTTAACCTTGGCTTGGGGAAAACGAGTGTTCTGACCACTGAGCTATCCCGTCCCCAATCACGTCTATTTAAAAAAAAGAAAAAAAAAAAAAGATCCATTATTACGGGGTCTCCAAACTGAACTTTGTCAAAACTGTCGCTGTTTTCTTTTTCTTCAATGGGATCCTTTCGAATTTAACAATTCCTGTTCGAGATTGACAGTAACATGTGCATCGATTTTCAAGATTACGTCATTTAGCGTCGCATTTCGTAAGCTGGACTGGTTGGCTGTCAAAAAGTAAGGAAACGATATTATGAGCTGAACCACCCTGAATGCTGCGGTTTTTTGTTTTTCTTTTAGGTGGGATTTTACTTAGCTCTTGTATTCTCTTTCCATCCTCTTTCGGGATGTTCCACCGGACACCATTTTTAACTTTCTGAGAGAATCGGGCTTTTTCCTCCTGATATGAGTGAAAGTAGTATAGTTTGTCTCTTAGGACAAGGTTGTTTTAAGGAATCTGGTTTTGGTTTTATCTCTTTTATGTGTGATCGATGTGGGTTTTATCCCACGACGCGGTGGCCGTCTTGGGCTGACCCTTATGGTTGACCAGGGCGTCGATACAAGGACAGTTGAGTTGGTTTTATACCCCGTTTTAAACTGTATATAGTTACACAGTTTTAATACGTGTTTTAAAATGTGACGAGGTGACAGCCCCGATATGGCCTGTGCGGTCGGGGGGCTCTAAGCAACATCATTGGATTGGATTGGTGGGGACGGGATAGCCTAATGGTTTGAGCGTCGCGTGAAGCTCACGATCTGAATGCAATGGTTCGAGCCAGAAGAGAGACACCCGTTGGATTCCCACTGGAATTCATTATTATTATTTTTATTATTATTATTATTTTATACCACTTTATGTCACAGCAGATTTCTCTGCGTGAAATTCGGGCTGCTCTCCTCGGGGAAAGCGCGTCGCCACCAGTGCAGCGCCGCACCACCCAATATTATTTTCTTTTTCCTGTCTACAACTGTATTTGTTCCCCTATCAAAGTGGCTTTTTTCTACAGAATTTTGCCAGGGACAATTCTCTTGTTGCCGTGGGTTCTTTTACGTGCGCTAAATAATGATGTGTAAAACACGGTACCTCGGTTTATCGTCTCATCCGAAAGACTAGAACCCAGACCACTACTCATGATCTAACGGATGTGGGAAAAGTTTTCGGTGTGCTTGCATGTATATGTGTGTGTGTGCACGCGTATGTGTGCATGTCTGCCTGTCTTTATGTGTGCGCGCATACGCGGACGCGCGCGAGGCCGCGCAATGAACAGAAGAGAATGGTGGCAGAGACACAACCCCGAAAGAGGTAAGACGTTCACTCCCCAGCAACACCCCACCCTGCCACCCCAAAACCACCACCACCACCACACCTTGACACAATCCAAAACCACCACCACCACCCCACCTTGACACACCCCAAAACCACCACCACCACCCCACCTTGACACACCCCAAAACCACCACCACCACCACCACTACACCATCTTTACACACCCCAAAACCACCACCACCACCCCACCTTGACACACCCCAAAACCACCACCACCACCACCACTACACCACTTTACACACCCCAAAACCACCACCACCACCCCACCTTGACACACCCCAAAACCACCACCACCACCCCACCTTGACACACCCCCAAACCCCACCTTGACACACCCCCAAACCACCATCACCATCACACCTTGACACACCCCAAAACCCCACCTTGACACACCCCAAAACCACCATCACACCTTGACACACCCCAAAACCACCACCACCACCACCCCACCTTGACACACCCCAAAACCACCACCACCATCACACCTTGACACACCCCAAAACCACCACCTACACCATCACCACACCACCATCGCAACCACGCCAACCCTGCCACCCCCAAATTCCCCCCCACCCCCCAACCCCCCACCCCTCCTTGCAAAGCGTAAACAAGCACCCAGCAAGGCTAAGCCTCTCCGGTTCAATTGGACATGCCTCGTATCGATCACAAGGGACACAGCAGGACAGGCAAACACTGGCCTAAGACACGTTCAACATGTTCTCTCCCCCCCCCCTCCCCCTTCCTCCTCCCCCATCCCCCCCTCCTCCCCCCCCTCTCCTCCTCCTTCTCTTCAAATCCTCTATCTTGCCTCTACTATTAGGCTCTATGCCTTTCCTTCTATCACTCCCTCCTCCCCCCCTCCCCCCCCTTCTCTCTTCTTCTTTCTTCCCCACTCCCTCCCCTCATTTTAGACCCAATCACAAACTTTGAAAATGTCACAATGGGTTACGCAACAAGAGGTGAGGAATGAAGGATAGGGGGGTGGGGGGGATGGAGGGTAGGGTGGAGGGTGGTGGTGGGTGAGAATTTGGGAACTGAGAGGGGGAGGAGAGGAGGGTGAAGGGGGGGGGATATATGAGGAGAGATAGAGGTGAGCGAGTTGAGACCAACAGATTAACCCTTTCTTCATCCTTGTCCCTTCTGTCTTCCTTCCTCTCTTCCTTCACAAATTGTCCTCTTCCGCCGTGTCCGAACGTCGTTTCCCTTATTGCTGGGTTGCGGTAGTGTGCGAGTATGCACGTGCGTGCAAGCAAGCGCGAGAGCGAGCGCACACGAACAGACAGAAAGAGAGAGAGAGAGAGAGAGAGAGAGAGAGAGAGAGAGGAGAGAGAGAGAGAGAGAGAGAGAGAGAGAGAGAGAGAGAGAGAGAGACAGACAGACAGACAGACAGACAGACACGACAGACAGGCAGACAGACAGAGAGACAGACAGACAGACAGACAGACAAAGACAAAGACAGAGAGAGAGAAAGAGAGAGAGAGAGAGAGAGAGAGAGAGAGAGACAGACAGACAGACAGACAGACACAGAGACAGAGAGAGACAGACAGACAGACAGAGAGAGAGAGAGAGGGGGGGTTGGAGAGAGAGAGAGAGAGAGAGAGAGAGAGAGAGAGAGAGAGAGAGAGAGAGAGAGAGAGAGAGAGAGAGAGAGAGAGAGGAGAGAGAGAGAGAGAGGAGGTTAGGAAGGAACTATCGGAATATTTGTCTATTTATCAGCATTCACACATGCCTCAAATATCTCTCTCTCTCTCTCTCTCTCTCTCTCTCTTCTCTCTCTCTCTCTCTCTCTCTCTCTCTCTCTCCACCCCCTCTCTCCCTCTCCTCCCCCTTCTCTCTCCTCTCAATTCTCTCTCCACCCTCTCCCTCTCTCCCTTTCTCTCTCAATTCCTCCCCTCCCCCCCCCCCTCTCTCTCTCTCTCTCTCAATCCCCCCCCCCCCTCTCTCTCTCTCTCCCTCTCCTTCCCTCCCTCCTCTCCCTTCCCCTTTCTTTTCTTTTTTCCTTTCTTTTTTTTTTGGGGGGGGGACTGGTCACGGCAACCTCTGGACTGGAAGTCCACCCCACCCCGGTGTGTTTACGTGTTGCAGTGTGAGGAGAGGGACCGCCCCCTGTTTGAGGGCAAGCTGTAGAGGGCAGGACAGGGCCATTGCCTGCAGGGTGAGATCCTCATGAAACACGTCTTGCTACACAATCAATCGTCATCTTCGTCGTCGTTGTGGTCAAACCCTCAGACAGCAAAAATTCTTGTGTGTCATCTGCACGAAAATGCGTTGTACTGCCGTCTAAAGCCTGACAAGTCAGTCCCAGCGCAATTTGTATTTGTATTTTTTTTGTGTGTATTTTGTACCACTTTATGTCACAGCAGATTTCTCTGCGTGAAATTCGGGCTGCTCTCCCCGGGGAGAGCGCGTCGCCACATGTGCAGCGCCTACCCTTTTTTTTTTTCTTTTTCCTGCATGCAAGTGTATTTGTTTCCCTATCAGAGTGGCTTCTTTCTACAGAATTTTGCCAGGGACAACCCCCTTGTTGCCGTGGGTTCTTTTACGTGCGCTAAATAGTGATGTGTAACACACGGGACCTCGGTTTATCGTCTCATCCGAAAGACTAGCGCCCAGACCACCACTCAGGGTCTAATGGATGGGGAAAAAGTTTTGGGTCCAAACGGGGTACGAACCCCGCACACTCCGACCCGGACTTTTTGCTTTCTAGGCAAGGCGCGTGACCACCTAGACCACCGATCCATCATATTTTTATTTGAAGCAATCATATAATGTTTGAAGCAATCATATAATGTTTGAACAAATATGAAATGTAGCTATCTTGTGTCTTTAATTATGATTCGTGTCAATATGCCTGTCAGTATTGTCATTGCCCTTCAGGGATGGTTCAAGTGTTTTTGGCTTGATTTGACTCGACTTTAAGTCACTATTCAAGATCATGAGACAACACAACGCCAATGAAATATGTTACCTGGAGTACATTCAACATTTCAGATTTCCTGCTCCGTAAAAGAGAATTGGTGGCTCATGTCTACGAGATGTTCAGGCTAGAATCGGTATGGCCGAGCAAAAGAGGATTCAGTTAAAGAATATTTGGAGGGGGTGGGGGGTGGGAAATTAGGCTGACCTAAAGATTTCACACTCAAAATCGACAAAACAAAAATCTGGCCTGTGTTACTGTATGGGTCAGAAGCCTGGATACTAAGAAAATTTGAAAGAGACAAAATAAACACAACCAAAATGTGGTTCTACAGGCCACTTCTAAGAGTCAAGTGGTCAGACAGAAGAACAAATCAGTGCCTTTTCAATGAACTCTCGCGACAAAAACAAATGTATGCTGAAAATGACAGGCGCACACGGAGATGAAGTGAGGCAGCAATACACATTTCGTCAGATCAAGATGCAGGCAGCGATACATATTTCATGAATTCATCAGGATCACGATGCAGGCAGCAATACACATTTCACCAAGGTCCCGATGCAGGCAGTGACACACTTTATCAGGATCACAATGCAGGAAGCGACACACATTTAATCGGGATCACGATGCAGGCAGTGACACACATTTCATCAGGATCACGATGCAGGCAGCAATACACATTTCATCAGGATCACGATGCAGGCAGTGATACACATTTCATCAGGATCACGATGCAGGCAGCAATACAAATTTCATCAGGATCACTATGCAGGCAGTGATACACATTTCATCAGGATCACAATACAGGCAGCAATACAAATTTCATCAGGATCACGATGCAGGCAGCAATACAAATTTCATCAGGATCACGATGCAGGCAGTGATACATATTTCATCAGGATCACGATGCAGGCAGCAATACACATTTCATTTCATCAGGATCACGATGCAGGCAGCAATAAACAATTCATCAGGATCACGATGCAGGCAGCAATAGATATTTGATCAGGATCACGATACAGGCATCGACACCAATTTCATCAGGATCACAATGCAGGCAGCAATACACATTTCATCAGGATCACGATGAAGGCAGAAATACATATTTCAACAGGATCACAATGCAGACAGCTATGCACATTTGATGCAGGCAGCGATACACATATCATCAGGATCACGATGCAGGCAGCTATACACATTTGATGCAGGCAGCGATACATATTTCATCAGGATCACAATGCAGGCAGCTATACACATTTGATGCAGGCAGCGATACACATTTCTCAGGATCACGTGGGCAGCGATACACTTTTTTCAGGTCAGATGAGGCGGGGATCACATTTTATGCAGGGAAAATACATTTTCATCGGATCCGATGCAGCAGGTCATTAGGTCACGATGCAGGCAGCGAACAATTTTATTTAGGGTCACGGCACGCGTGTACACAAATTTATCAGGATCTCGATGCGGCGCGACACAAATTTAAACAGGTAAGGATGCAGGCGCAAAACATTTTATCGGATCACGATGCAGGGAGCGAAAAATTTTTCAGGATCACTGCAGACCACACATATTTATCGGCCAGATGCAGGCCAAACATTTTCAACAGGATCACGATGCGGGAGCAAACAATTTAATCAGGAAACACTATCTAGGCGAGACACAAAATTTTTCGGATAGTTCGGCAGCAGTTCCCCTTTCATCAGAATCACGATGAGGCAGGTAATATTTCACATGATTTCGTGAGGCGCGACACAAATTTATCAAATCACGATGCAGGGGCGCAAAATTTCACGGGATCACAGTGTAGGCAGAGAGAGAAATTTTTTCAGGATCCGATTTCAGGGGTGTAACATTTTCAGGGCACAGCAGGCAGCCGTACAATTTTTTTATCAGGATCCGATGGGCAGTGATACACATTTTATCAGGATCCGATGCAGGGGCAATAAATTTTTTATCAAAATCACGTGCGGCAACAATAAATTTTATCAGGATCAAGATAAACAACAATAATATTTCATCAAGATTACGACGCAGGGGGAAAATACATATTCATCAGGATTACGATGCAGGCATTGATCACATTTCATAGGACCATGATGCGGTCGGCAATACACATTTCATCAGGATTCGATTTAGGGGACGATAACATTTAACGGGTCCGATGCAGGCAGCAAAAAACCCTTTCATGCAGGCAACGAACTTTTTTAAATC
>CM060337.1:31409388-31420278 GCA_030674155.1 Stramonita haemastoma
GGTTCGTGTTTTCCTGTGTGTTGGATGGTGGTGGGACGGATTATGAGGATTAGAAATGATTATACTGAAGGTACATAAACGATCAACTGCGCACACACGCGCGCGCGTGCACGCGCGAGCGCACACACACACATACACACTCACACACACAACACTCACACACACATACCAAACACACGCCACACACAGTCACAGTCACACACATACATACACACATACACAGACACAGACACACACACACACCAATTTATTTTACTTTTGTTTCTCGTCTGATATCACTATGAGACTTAAATTGTTAGGGATTTCAAACCCGAGGCCTTCAAAACCAAAAATCTGTCTGGCCAACCATTGGTCCAAGGCCACTGGTTAAGCTCCAGTATGCCACTGATGCCAAAGTAAAGTTTCTGACCTTAAAAAAAAGGTAAAGGTGTCCCATAACATGTGTGGTCGTAGGGGAGCGAAGCGTCAGAGACCTCAGCTTCTCTAGAGGCCAGCATATTGAGGGTGGCGCCCATCTCCTCTCCCTCGCTGCTTTACCTTCCCTGACCCTAAAGAGGGCAGATATCCATTTACAGCTGGGTGAACTGGGGACCGTACTGAAGCCAAGGTGCGCAAACGGCCACCCATCCAATAGGAAACCACGCTCGGTGCTGCTTAACCTTGGCTTGGGGGAAACTAGTGTTCTGACCACTGAGCTATCCCGTCCCCAATCACGTCTATTGAAAAAAAAAAAAAGATCCATTATTACGGGGTCTCCAAACTGAACTTTGTCAAAACTGTCGCGTTTTCTTTTTTCTTCAATGGGATCCTTTCGAATTTAACACATTCCTGTTCGAGATTGACAGTAACATGTGCATCGATTTTCAAGATTACGTCATTTAGCGTCGCATTTCGTAAGCTGGACTGGTTGGCTGTCAAAAAGTAAGGAAACGATATTATGAGCTGAACCACCCTGAATGCTGGGTTTTAAAAAAAAAATGTTTTTCTCAGTTGGGGATTTTACTTAGCTCTTGTGCGTACTCTCTTTCTCCTCTCTAGGGGGCGGGATGCCTAGTGGTTAGAGCGTCGCGGAAGCTCACGATCTGAAAGTCCTTCGGATGAGACTATAAAACCGAGGCCCCGTGTGCGAACGCGCGCGCAGAACATCTTGCGCACAACGTTAAATCCTGTTCCCTTTTCGTAAGAGTAGGCCATTGTGTGGCGGTGGGAACAGATGACAAGATTTACAAAACTGCATACACACGGGGACTGGATGTAAAAAAGCACACGAGGGCTTATTCCATTATCCTCGATATGAGAGATTAAATAAATAAATAAATAAATGCGCGGGTTGGAGCCAGCAGAGAGACGCCTGTTGGATTCCCCCTGGAGTTCATTATTACTTTTTATTATTATTATTATTTCATACCACTTTATGTCACAGCAGATTTCTCTGCGTGAAACTCGGGTGCTCTTCTGGGGGGGAAACGCGTCGCACAAGTGCAGCACCGAAACACCCAATATTATTTTCTTTTCCTGTCTGCAACTCTATTTGTTTCCCTAATCAAAGTGTGCTTTTCTTTCTTCAGAATTTTGCTAGGGACAACCCTCTTGTTGCCGTGGGTTCTTTTACGTGCGCTAAATAAATATTGTGGTAAAACACGGGACCTCGGTTTATCGTCTCATCCGAAAGACTTAGTACCTAGACCACCACCATGATCTAATGGATGTGGGAAAAGTTTTGGGCGAGCTTGCATGAATGTGTGTGTGTGCGCGCGCGTATGTGTGCATGTCTGCCTGTCTGTAAGAGTGCGCGGCGCATACGCGGACGCGCGAGGGGGGCAATGAAGAGAAGAGAATGGTGGCAGAGGCACAATCCCGAAAGAGGTAAGACGTTCCACTCCCCACCAACACCCTACCCCCACCTTGACACACCCCAAAACCACCACCACCACCCCACCTTGACACACCCCAAAACCACCACCCCACCCCACCTTGACACAACCCCAAAACCACCACCACCACCCCCCCTTGACACACCCCAAAACCACCACCACCCCACCTTGACACACCCCAAAACCACCACCACCACCCCATCTTGACACACCCCAAAACCACCACCACCACCCCACCCTGACCACACCCCAAAACCACCACCACCCCACCTTGACAAAAAACACCCCAAAACCACCACCACCACCCCACCTTGACACACCCCAAAACCACCACCACCACCACCACACCTTAACACACCCCCAAAACCAGCACCACCACCACCACCACCACCACCACACCTTGTTAAAAAAAAAGTTAAAGTCTGTCTCGAGCCTTAAGGCTCATCAGGTCGGTGCTTATCCCGGTTTCTGTGGCGTTAAGCGACTGAGAGTCATAGACTCCCCCCTGGATAGGACGCCAGTCTGTCGCAGGGTTAACCCCCAACACAAGGTTGGTACCCCCTTTTTACACCTGGGTGGGGTGAGAAAATAGCCGTAAAGTGCCTTTTCCAAGGGCACAACGCCATAGCCGAAAGTGGGATCGAACCCGCAACCTCTAGATCCAAACCCACCCCAAAACCACCACCACCACCCCACCTTGACACACCCCAAAATCACCACCCCCACCCTCACCACTACTACCCCCCTCCCTTGCAAAGCGTAAACAAGCACCCAGCAAGGCTAAGCCTCTCCGGTTCAATTGGACATGCCTCGTTATCGATCACAAGGGACACAGCAGGACAGGCAAACACTGGCCTAAGACACGTTCAACATGTTTTTCTACCCCCCCCCCCCTTCCTTCTCCACCCCCCCCCCCCCCCCCCCCCCCATCTTCCTCCTCCCTCTTCAAATCCTCTATCTTGCCTCTACTATTAGGCTCTATGCCTTTCCTTCTATCACTCCCTCACCCCCCCCCCCCTCCTCTCTCTTTCTTTCTCCCCCCCTACCCCTCTCCTCTCTCCTCTCTCCCCTCATTTTTAGACCCAATCACAAACTTTGAAAATGTCACAATGGGTTACGCAACAAAGAGGTGAGGAATGAAGGATAGGGGGGTGGGGGTGGAGGTAGGGTGGAGGGGGGAGGTGGGTGAGAATTTGGGAACTGAGGAGGGGGAGGAGAGGAGGGTTGAAGGGGGGGGGGCGCAATATATGAGGAGAGATAGAGGTGAGTGAGTTGAGACCAAAAGATTAACCCTTTCTTCATCCTTGTCCCTTCTGTCTTCCTTCCTCTCTTCCTTCACAAATTGTCCTCTTCCGCTGTGTCCGAACGTCGTTTCCCTTATTGCTGGGTTGCGGTAGTGTGCAAGTATGCACGTGCGCGCAAGCAAGCGCGAGAGCGAGCGCACACGAACATACACAGAGAGAGAGAGAGAAGAGAGAGAGAGAGAGAAGAGAGAGAGAGAGAGAGAGAGAGAGAGAGAGAGAGAGAGAGAGAGAGAGAGAGAGAGAGACAGACAGACAGACAGACAGACAGACAGACAGACAAAGACAAAGACAGAGAGAGAGAGAGAGAGAGAGAGAGAGAGAGAGAGAGAGAGAGAGAGAGAGAGAGAGAGACAGACAGACAGACAGACAGACAGACGCAGAGACAGAGAGAGACAGACAGACAGACAGACACAGAGAGAGAGAGAGGGGGGGGAGAGAGAGAGAGAGAGAGGAGAGAGAGAGAGAGAGAGAGAGAGAGAGAGAGAGAGAGAGAGAGAGAGAGAGAGAGAGAGAGGAGAGAGGAGGTTAGGAAGGAACTATCGGAATAGTTGTCTATTTATCAGCATTCACACATGCCTCAAATCTCTCTCTCTCTCTCTCTCTCCTCTCTTCTCTCTCTCTCCTCTCTCTCTCACTCTCTCTCTCTCTCTCTCTCTCCACTCCCCTCATCTCTCCCTTTCTCTCTCTCTCTCAATTTCTCTCTCCACCCCCCTCTCTCCCTTTTCTCTCTCAATTCTCCCATCCCCCCCCCTCTCTCTCTCTCTCAATCCCCCCCCCCCCTCTCTCTCTCTCTCCCTCTCCTTCCCTCCCTCCTTCCCTTCCCCATTCTTTTCTTTTTTCCTTTCTTTTTTTTTTTTGGGAGGGACTGGTCACGGCAACCTCCGGACTGGAAGTCCACCCCACCCCGGTGTGTTTACGTGTTGCAGTGTGAGGAGAGGGACCGCCCCCTGTTTGAGGGCAAGCTGTAGAGGGCAGGGCAGGACCAATGCCTGTTGGGTGAGATCCTCATGAAACACGTCTTGCTACACAATGAATCGTCATCTTCGTCGTCGTTGTGGTCAAACCCTCAGACAGCAGCTACTCTTGAGTCATCTGCACGAAAATGCGTTGTACTGCCGTCTACAGCCTGACAAGTCAGTCCCAGCGCAATCGATCTCGGTGTGGGAGAGAATGTTATCTTTAATATTTTTTATTTGAAGTTATAATATGATGTTTGAACAAGTATGAAATGTAGCTATCTTGTGTCTTTAATTATAATTCGTGTCAATATGCCTGTCAGTATTGTCATTGCCCTTCAGGGATGGTTCAAGTGTTTTTGGCTTGATTTGACTTGACTTGAAGTCACTATTCAAGATCATGAGACAAATCAACGCCAATGAAATATGTTACCTGGAGCACATTCAACATTTCAGATTTCCTGCTCCGTAAAAGAGAATGGTGGCTCATGTCTACGAGATGTTCAGGCTAGAATCGGTATGGCCGAGCAAAAGAGGATTCAGTTAAAGAATATCTGGGGGGGTGGGGGGGTGGGGGGGGGGGGAATTAGGCTTACCTAAAGATTTCACACTCAAATCGTCAAAACAAAAATCTGGCCTGTGTTACTGTATGGGTTAGAAGCCTGGATACTAAGAAAATTTGAAAGAGACAAAATAAACACAACCAAAATGTGGTTCTACAGGCCACTTCTAAGAGTCAAGTGGTCAGACAGAAGAACAAATCAATGCATTTTCAATGAACTCTCGCGACAAAAACAAATGTATGCTGAAAATGACAGGCGCACACGGAGATGAAGTGAGGCAGCAATACACATTTCGTCAGATCAAGATGCAGGCAGTGATACATATTTCATGAATTTATCAGGATCACGATGCAGGCACCAATACACATTTCACCAAGGTCCCGATGCAGGCAGTGACACACTTTATCAGGATCACAATGCAGGAAGCGACACACATTTAATCAGGATCACGATGCAGGCAGCAATACACATTTCATCAGGATCACAATGCAGGCAGTGATACATATTTCATCAGGATCACAATGCAGGCAGTGATACATATTTCATCAGGATCACGATGCAGGCAGCGATTAAAATGTTTTTTCAGGATCACGATGCAGGCAGCGATTAAAATGTTTTTTCAGGATCACGATGCAGGCAGCAATACACATTTCATCAGGATAACGATGCAGGAACCGACGCAAATTTAATCAGGATCACGATGCATACACATTTCACAAGGATCACAATACAGGTAGGCAGTGGTACAAATTTCATCAGGGTCATGATGCAGGCAGCGATACACAATTCATCAGAATCACGATGCATACACATTTCATCAGGATCACGATGGAGGCGACGACAAATATTTCATCAGGATCACAAAACAGGCAGCAATACACATTTCATCAGGATCACGATGCAGGCAGTGATACATATTTCATCAGGATCACGATGCAGGCAGTGATACATATTTCATCAGGATCACGATGCAGGCAGTGATACATATTTCATCAGGATCACGATGCAGGCAGTGATACATATTTCATCAGGATCACGATGCAGGCAGTGATACATATTTCATCAGGATCACGATGCAGGCAGTGATACATATTTCATCAGGATCACGATGCAGGCAGTGATACATATTTCATCAGGATCACGATGCAGGCAGTGAACATATTTCATCAGGATCACGATGCAGGCAGTGATACATATTTCATCAGGATCACGATGCAGGCAGTGATACATATTTCATCAGGATCACGATGCAGGCAGTGATACATATTTCATCAGGATCACGATGCAGGCAGTGATACACATTTCATTTCATCAGGATCACGATGCAGGCAGCGACACACATTTTCATCAGGATCACGATGCAGGCAGCAATAAACAATTTCATCAGGATCACGATGCAGGCAGCAATAGTGATTTGATCAGGATCATGATACAGGCA
The DNA here is from genome assembly GCA_030674155.1 of Stramonita haemastoma. Classification (NCBI taxonomy): domain Eukaryota; kingdom Metazoa; phylum Mollusca; class Gastropoda; order Neogastropoda; family Muricidae; genus Stramonita; species Stramonita haemastoma. The sequence continues at coordinate 31,415,524 of CM060337.1, forward strand.
TCGACACCAATTTCATCAGGATCACAATGCAGGCAGCAATACACATTTCATCAGGATCACGATGAAGGCAGAAATACATATTTCAACAGGATCCCAATGCAGACAGCTATACACATTTGATGCAGGCAGCGATACACATTATCATCAGGATCACGATGCAGGCAGCGATACACATTTCATCAGGATCACGATGCAAGCAGCAATACACATTTGATGCAGGCAGCGATACACATTTGATGCAGGCAGCGATACATATTTCATCAGGATCACAATGCAGACAGCTATACACATTTGATGCAGGCAGCGATACACATTTCATCAGGATCACGATGCAGGCAGCAGATACACATTTCATCAGGATCACAATGCAGGCAGCGATACACATTTGATGCAGGCAGCAATACATATTTCATCAGGATCACGATGCAGGCAGCGTCATTAGGATCACGATGCAGGCAGCGATACACATTTCATCAGGATCACGATGCAGGCAGCGACACACATTTAATCAGGATAAGGATGCAGGCAGTGATACACATTTCATAAGGATCACGATGCAGGCACCACTACATATTTCATCAGGATCACGATGCAGGCAGCAATACACATTTCATAAGGATCACGATGCAGGCACTACTACATATTTCATCGGCACATGATGCAGGCACCACTACATATTTCATCGGCACATGATGCAGGCACCACTACATATTTCATCGGCACATGATGCAGGCACCACTACATATTTCATCGGCACATGATGCAGGCACCACTACATATTTCATCGGCACATGATGCAGGCACCACTACATATTTCATCGGCACTGATGCAGGCACCACTACATATTTCATCGGCACATGATGCAGGCACCACTACATATTTCATCGGCACATGATGCAGGCACCACTACGTATTTCATCGGCACATGATGCAGGCACCACTACGTATTTCATCGGCACATGATGCAGGCACCACTACATATTTCATCGGCACATGATGCAGGCACCACTACATATTTCATCGGCACATGATGCAGGCACCACTACATATTTTCATCGGCACATGATGCAGGCAGCAATACATATTTCACAGGATCACGATGCAGGCAGCAACACAAATTTAATCAGGATCACTATCTAGGCAGAGCACAAATTTCATCAGGATCATGATGCAGGCAGCAGTTCCCATTTTATCAGAATCACGATGCAGGCAGCGATACATATTTCATCATGATTACGATGCAGGCAGCGACACAAATTTTATCATAATCACGATGCAGGCAGCGACACAAATTTCATCGGGATCACAGTGTAGGCAGAGAGAGAATTTCATCAGGATAACGATGCAGGCAGTGATACACATTTCATCAGGATCACGATGCAGGCAGCAATACACATTTCATCAGGATCATGATGCAGGCAGCAATACACATTTCATCAGGATCACGATGCAGGCAGCAGTACACATTTCATCAGGATCACGATGCAGGCAGTCATACACATTTCATCAGGATAACGATGCAGGCAGTGATACACATTTCATCAGGATCACGATGCAGGCAGCAATACACTTTTCATCAGGATCACGATGCAGGCAGCAATACACATTTCATCAGGATCAAGATACAGGCAACAATACATATTTCATCAAGATTACGACGCAGGCAAACATACATAATTCATCAGGATTACGATGCAGGCATTGATACACATTTCATCAGGACCATGATGCGGTCGGCAATACACATTTCATCAGGATTACGATTCAGGCAGCGATACACATTTCATCAGGATCACGATGCAGGCAGCAATACACATTTCATGCAGGCAGAAAAACACATTTCATCAGGATCACGATGCAGGCAGCGATACACATTTCATCAGGATCACGATGCAGGCAGCAATACACATTTCATCGGGATCATGATGCAGGCAGCGTCATTAGGGATGACGATGCAAGCAGCGACACACATTTCATCAGGATTACGATGCAGGCAGTGTCATTAGGATTACGATGCAGGCAGCGAAACACATTTCATCAGGATCAAGATGCAGGCAGCGATAAAAATTCTATGCAGGCAGCGATACACATTTCATCAGGATCATGATGCAGGCAGCAATACATATTTCATCAGGATGACGATGCAGGCAGCGATACACATTTCATGCAGGCAGCGATACAAATTTCATTAGGATCACGATGCAGGCAGCGTCATTAGGATCACGATGCAGGCAGCAATACACATTTCATTAGGATCACGATGCAGGCAGCACTACATATTCCATTAGGATCACGATGCAGGCAGCAATACATATTTCATTAGGATCACGATGCAGGCAGCAATACATATTTCATTAGGATCACGATGCAGGCAGCAATACACATTTCATCAGCGATACACATTTCATCAGCGATACACATTTCGTCAGCGATACACATTTCATTAGCGATACACATTTCATTAGCGATACACATTTCATCAGCGATACACATTTCATCAGCGATACACATTTCATTAGCGATACACATTTCATCAGCAATACACATTTCATCAGCGATACACATTTCATCAGAATCACGCCCAGCAAATGCCAGCACACCGCCAACAGCTGCCTGACCGACCTTCCTGACCCAGAGAGAGAGAGAGAGAGAGAGAGAGAGAGAGAGAGAGAGAGAGAGAGAGAAGAGAGAAGAGAGAGAGAGAGAGAGAGAGAAGAGAGAGAGAGAGAGACAGACAGACAGACAGACAGACAGACAGACAGACAGACAGACAGACAGACAGACAGAGAGAAACACAAAGACAGACAGAGACAGACAGACAGAGACAGAGAGAGACAGACAGAGAGAGACAAAGAGAGATAGAGAGAGAGAGACAGAGAGAGACACACAGAGAGAGACAGACAGAGAGAGAGACAGATAGATAGACAAAGAGATATACAGAGACAGAGACGGACAGAGAGAGACAGAGAGAGAGAAAGAGACACAGAGACAGAGAGACAAAGAGACAGAGACAGAGAGAGACAGAGAGAGAGAGGCAGAGAGAGAGAGAGACAGAAAGAGACACAGAGAGAAAAAGACAGAGACAGACAGAGACACAGAGACACAGACAGAAGAGAGAGGGACAGAAAGAAAGAAAGAAAGAGAGAGAGAGAGAGAGAGAGAGAGAGAGAGAGAGAGAGAGAGAGAGAGAGAGAGAGAAGAGAGAGAGAGAGAGAGAGAGAGAGAGATGTGAAGACACCCAATGCAGTGCAGTGCAGTCCGTCTTCCTGACCCAATGCCCCAATGATTCCACACTGCCCCCCCCCCCCCCTCTGTTTGTGTGTGGTGTGTGTGGTGTGTGTGTGTGTGTGTGTGTGTTGTGTGTGTGTGTGTGTGTGTGTGTGTGCGTGGTGCGTGGTGCGTGCGTGCTTTTGCGGGTGCGTGCGTGCGTGCGTGCGTGCGTGCGTGTGGTGTGGGGTGGGGTGTATCAAATGTTCTCTCTTTCCGTGTCTCTCTATTTCTCTGTTGTTACCCCCTTTTCTCTCTCTCTCTCTCTCTCTCTCTCTCTCTCTCTCTCTCCCCTCCTCTCTCCTCTCTCCCCCTTCTCTCTCTCTCTTAAATGATCTCTCCGTGTCTGTTTCTCACTCTTTCTTTCCCCCCCCTCTCTCTCTCCTCCCCTCTCCCCATCTCTCTCCCCTCTCTCTCTCTCTCCCTCTCTCTCCCTCTCTCTCCACCCCCCCCCCTCTCTTTTCTCTCCTCTCTCCCCCTCCCTCTCTCTCTCCCCTCCCTCTTCTCCCCTCCCTCCTCCTCCTAACACTCTCTCCCTCCCTCTCTCCCCTCCCCCCCTCTCTCTCTCTCTCTCTCTCTCCCTCTCTCTCTCTCTCTCTCCCTCTCTCCCCTCTCTCTCTCTCCCCTCCCTCTCTCTCTCTCTCTCTCTCTCTCCTCTCTCTCTCTCTCTCTCTCTCTCTCTCTCTCCTTCTCTCTCTCTCTCTCTCTCTCTCTGTGCTCCTTTAATAGCTTTTCGGGAACTAAACCACACACAGGACCGCCAGCGAAAAGGGGAAAGAAAGGAGGGGGGGAGGGGGGGGGGGGGGGGCAGGGTAAGGGTGGGGATGATGGAGAGTGTGGGGTGGAATGGGGTAAAAGAGAGAGAGAGACGGAGATGGAAACGGAGAGAGGATTGAGGCGGTGAGAATGGGAGGGGGGGAAAAGGGAGAGGAGAGAGGGAGAAGAGGGAGAGGGGGAGAAGGGAGAGGGAGAGAAAAGAGAGAGAGAGAAAAAGAGGAGAGAGAGAGAGAGAGAGAGAGAGAGAGAGAGACAGACAGACAGACAGACAGACAGACAGACAGACAGACAGAGACAGACAGAGACCAGAGAGAGACAGAGAAATTTTTAAAAAATCATCTACAATTTCGAAAGGTGATCTTGACCACATAATAGATAGATCGGTGGGTCTAGGGTAATGCGCCTGTCTAGAAAGCGAAAAGTCCGGTCGGGAGTGCGCGATGGTTCGAACCCCGTTTGGGGCCGAAACCTTTCCCCCATCCATTAGACCATGAGTGGTGGTCTGGGCGCTAGTCTTTCAGATGAGACGATAAACCGAGGCCCCGTGTGTTACCAACATTATTTAGAGCAAAATAAAGAACCCACGGCAACAAGAGCTTGTTCTCCCGGCAAAATTCTGTAGAAAAAAATCACTCTTAGGGAAACAATACAGTTGCAGACAAAAAAAGAAAAAATAATGGGTGGCCTGCACTCGTGGCGACGCGCCCCCC
>CM060337.1:31420378-31422878 GCA_030674155.1 Stramonita haemastoma
CCCTCCCTCTCCTCTCCTCTCTCTCTCTCTCTCACCCTCTCTCCCTCCTCTCTCTCTCTCTCTCTCTCTCTCTCTCTCACCCTCTCTCTCTCTCTCTCTCTCTCTCTCTCTCTCTCTCTCTCTCTCTCTCTCTCTCTGCTCTGCTCTGCTCTGCTCTGCTCTAATAGCTTTTCGGGAACTAAACACACACAGGACCGCCAGCGAAAAGGGGAAAGAAAGGAGGGGGGGAGGGGGGTGGGGGGCAGGGTAAGGGGTGGGGATGATGGAGAGTGTGGGGTGGAATGGGGTAAAGAGAGAGAGAGAGACGGAGATGGAAACGGGAGAGAGGATTGAGGCGGTGAGAGAGGGAGGGGAAGGAGAGGGGGAGAGAGAGAGAGGGAGGAGAGGGAGAGAGAGAGAGAGAGAGAGGAGAGAGAGGAGAGAGAGGAGAGAGAGAGAGAGAGAGAGAGGAGAGAGGAGAGAGGGAGAGAGAGAGAGAGAGAGAGAGAGAGAGACAGACAGACAGACAGACAGACAGACAGACAGACAGACAGACAGACAGACAGACAGAGACAGACAGAGACAGACAGAGACAGAGACAGAGATTTTTTTAAAAAATCTTCTACAATTTCGAAAGGTGATCTTGACCACATGATACATAGATCGGTGGGTCTAGTGGTAACGCGCCTGTCTAGAAAGCGAAAAGTCCGGGTTGGAGTGCGCGATGGTTCGAACCCTGTTTGGGCCGAAACCTTTTCCCCATCCATTAGACCATGAGTGGTGGTCTGGGCGCTAGTCTTTCGGATGAGACGATAAACCAAGACCCGTGTGTTACGCATTTTTACTTAGCGCACATAAAAGAACCCACGGCAATAAGAGCATTGCCTCTGGCAAAATTCTGTAGAAAAAAAAGTCACTCTCATAGGGAAACAAATACAGTTCCAGACAAAAATAAAAATAAGGAAAAAATAATGGGTGGCGCTGCACTCGTGGCGTGGCGACGCGCTCTCCCGAATTTCGCGCTGAGAAATCTGCTCTAACATAAAGTGGTAATACATAATTAACAAATAAATAAATAAACGTCCGATATTTCACATCGACTGAGCTGATATGTATACAGACCATCCACCTCAGTCACACACGCTGAGCTGTGCGATCCACCAGGTACACACATATCTACTTTTTCTTTTCTTTGTTAAACGCTCAGTCAGCAACTATTGTTATCTGTCATATGAGCGAACATACGTTGCGCTGCTGATGTTACGCGCCTGACAAGTCATGACCATCGCGCATCCGATTTCTGCTGCTTGGGAGAGAAGTGTCAGCTTTGAAGTCTTTCTGGGTTTAAAAAAAAAAAAAGGCAGGGGAATGGCCCAAGAAGGCAAAAAGTAAGAGACACGAAGAAGGTGACAGGAAGAATATGATCAAAGCAGAAACAAAGAGAGTGATAGAAAAGAGACAATTTCTTGCACAGACTTTCCAGAAGGTCTCGGATGCTATTTATACTGGCAGGTCTCCCGGCATACGTACGGGGAACTTTTATATCGTACAGTGCATAAGACATTATTCCCTAGAATTTTTTTTAATTTTTATTTTATTGACTTATCGTTGAATCTTCAATAAGTCATTTTAAAATGATTGAGAAGTTGTAAGTGGCAACCTGCACTTGTTTGTTTTCCTCCACTGCTTTTTCCTCAATGATGCAGAATTATGCCAGTTTTACCAGTGTCAGGACACAACCAGTTTAATGCAGTCTGTCTTAACCACTCGGCTGTCTATAACACTTGCCACTCTTGCGATCTGACTGACAGATAGAAATCAAACCACGAGGGATGCACCTGTTTTGGGGGATTTTTCCCTACAGTTAACATTACTACCAACTCAACTCCCCCCCCCCCCCTAAAGATCCTTCGAATGAGACAGTCAACTGAGAAGCCCAGTGTGCAAAAAGCGGGAAGAAGAACATAGGAGTGATTTATGCGCTTATGATTTGGAAATTGTTTTCTGAAACTAACTTCTTAAAGATGTGAAATAAACACAAGAGTGTAGTGACGACCTGTGTGTGTGTGTGTGTGTGTGTGTGTGTGTGTGTGTGTGTGTGTGTGTGTGTGTGTGTGTGTGTGTGTGTGTGTGTGTGTGGTGTGAGAGAGAGAGAGAGAGAGAGGGAGAGTCGGGAGGGAGAGGGAGATAGAGATAGACAGAGAGACAGAGAGACAGAGAGACAGACAGACAGACAGACAGACAGACAGACAGACAGACAGACAGACAGACAGACAGACAGGTAGGTAGGTAGGTAGGTAGGTAGGTAGGTAGGTAGGTAGGTAGGTAGGTAGGTAGGTAGGTAGGTAGGTAGGTAGGTAGACAAACACAGACAGACAGACAGACAGACAGACAGACAGACAGACAGACAGACAGAGACACAGAAATTTGCAAGCAGACAGAGCTATAAACAGAAAGATATAAAACATCCCACCCCCACCCACCCCACCCTCAAAACAAAACAAAAATAACTAAACAAAAC
>CM060337.1:31435378-31437878 GCA_030674155.1 Stramonita haemastoma
GGTGGTGATGATGATGATGATGATGATGATGATGATGATGGATGATGAGGGAGGAGGAGGAGGAGGAGGAGGAGGAGGAGGAGGAGAGGAGGAGGAGGAGGAGAACGACGACGACGGATCATCATCATCATCATCAGTAGTAGTAGTAGTAGTAGTAGTAGAAGTAGTAGTAGTAGTAGTATAGTAGTAGTAGTAGTAGTATAGTAGAGTAGTAGTAGTAGTAGTTAGTAGTAGTAGTAGTAGTAGTAGTAGTATAGTACCGTAAAATCCCTAGCATAAGCCCACCATCTAGCAAACGCCCACCCCCTACTTTGGGCCAAAAGTTGTGCACAGGGGTACCTACCTAGCAAACGCCCACCCTGCTTTTTTCAAAGAGACTATGCTCACTTTCACTAGGATTTGTGCAGACTGTTCTGAAAATCATATTTCCCCCCTTCTTTACCTTTTCGTATTTCTTTCCTTTTTTCTTATTTTTTGTACCCTCTCCTCACTCCCACCCATCCCCAACAAAGTGACTTAAAATTACGTCATGCTTTTTCCACTGACGTTTCTTGTCTGTTAGTGACGTAACGGTACTTTGATGACGCTTCCTGATGGCCGGAAGCAGGTTCTTGAATCTCTCTGTGCCATTTTTGCAAAATGCGGAAGCTACAGTCTTACACTGTATCTTTCAGATTGGAAGCCCTCCAGTATCTGGATAACGAAGCAGATGGGAATGTTTCGGAGTGTGCCCGTGAATTTTCTGTGGATAGGAAGAGGATCAGGGAATGGAGTGAAAACAGAGATAGACTTGAACAGCAGTACGGAAAAGACAAACAAAAACGGAAACTGTCAAAAGGACCATCAGTTAGATCTGAACATGTCGACCAAGGTGTGCTGCATTATCTGGAAGATGAAAGATCTGAAGACAGGGTATTGCGAAACAAGGACCTACAACGGAAAGCGACGGAACTCGCTGGCCTTCTTTGCCTCAAAGTCCCTTTTTTCTATTTTCCTTCACTTTTACTCACACGACCTAACTTACATGCTTTCAGGGTTTGTATTCGCTCAATTACACGGTTGAGCACAAAAATTACTTTGTGCAAAGGGGTCTATCCCTAACAAACGCCCACCCCCCAATTTTGCCCTAAATCAGTGCACAGGGGGGGGGCGTATGCTAGGGATTTTACGGTAGTAGTAGTAGCAGTAGTAACAGTAGTAGTAGTATCATCATTATCATTATTACCATTATTGTTATCACTGTCATCATCATTCATTAATATTGTTTGCTATTCCTGTTGTCGTTGTGAGATGGATATTTCCTCGGTTGAGAAATCTGCTGTGACATAAAGTGGTATAAACTAAACTAAACTAAAACAAAATATCCATACACCAAGCCTCGCTACATCTTGAACCCCCCCCCACCAAACTTTCTCAAGCCAGCAACGTCCATCCACGTCGTACAAACGTCTGAAGAGTGTTTGGCTTTCATTTGTAAATGACGTGAGCCAAAAACAACAAAACACAAAGCAAATCACACACAAAAAAATCAAATTAAATGATTTGGAACCAATTTTCTCCCCCAATGTTATTGTTCTTGTGCGCTGTAACTGACAGTTGACAAGGACAATTGTCGGAGTGATCTAAGAGAAAGGTTGGTGGGAGGGAGGGGGAGGGGGGGAAGGAGAGGGGTGTGTGTGAAGAAGCTCAGGAGGTTAGGGTCACCCCGTTTAGGTGGACAAGTTTGTCTGTCTGTCTGTCTGTCTGTCGTCTGTCTGTCTGTCTGTCTGTCTTCTGTCTGACTGACTGACTGTGCCTGTCTGACTGTACGACTGACTGTCGGTCTGTCTGTCTGTCTATATGTCTGTCTGTCTGACTGACTGACTGTGCTGTCTATCGACTGACTGTCTTTCTGACTGACTGACGTCTGACTGTCTGTCTGTCTGTCTGTCTGTCTGACTGACTGACTGTGTCTGTCTATCTGACTGACTGTCTGTCTGACTGTCTGTCTGTCTATCTGACTGACTGTCTGTCTGACTGTCTGTCTGTCTGTCTGACTGACTGACTGTGTCTGTCTATCTGACTGACTGTCTGACTGTCTGACTGTCGGTCTGACTGCCTGACTTTCTGACTGTCTGACTGACTGCCTAGCTGTCTGTCTGTCTGTCTGTCTGTCTGTCTGTATCTGTCTGTGTCTGTCTGTCTGACTGTCTGTCTGACTGACTGACTGACTGACTGACTGACTCGACTGACTCGACTGACTAACTGACTGTGTTTGTCTGTCTGTCTGTCTGTCTGTCTTGTCTCTCTGTCTGTCTGTCTGTCTGTCTGTCTGACTGTCTGTCTGTCTGACGACTGACTTGGCCTCCTACAACTTCCCAGTTTGTTTCCAGCCAAGAGGACAGAGACCTTTGACAACTCAGTGCTAGCTATTTTCTACAGCCCGTGCCTAACCTTGAAACTGCCCTCCCCGAAGCTGGATGCAGCTACCTGAATGGTAGTGGTCGGCTGGGGGTGGGGG
>CM060337.1:31442878-31445378 GCA_030674155.1 Stramonita haemastoma
GGCAATCTCTTGTCCATCGCCCCTCTTGGCTTTAATTCATCCTGACAGCTTCAATTCACTCCTAAATCATGCGCCTGCATATCCGGCCTGCGTATGATGGCAACCCACCAACCAACCTGCATGCATGCGCAAAAGTACGCATATGCTCCTCACAGATTGTGCGTGCACGTAGACACGCGCGCATGCACAAAAATCATATACATTTACGCAGATGCAGATGCACACACACACACGCGCCCGAGCGCGCATACACACATACATAATTAGATACATAGATACATAGATACATAGATCTACATACATACATACATACATACATACATACATACATACATAATATACACACACGTGGATGCAGAGGCATGTTAACCTGTGCTCCTAACCCAAAGCACGTCTATCTAGTAGCTAAATGCATACGACAGGATCCGTTCTGTCAACTCACCATTTTTGCCCCTCCACATCTTACACAGAGACGTACTGAGCATAAAACGATCGTCAAGAAGTACTGAGCATAACACGTTGGTCTCTGAGATTGCTGCTTTATTCCAGTCTTTATTGCGAGAGGATACAGGCAGCCAGCAGTGGAGGAACATGAGCACACGATACAGGTATGCATACATGATGGCTGTTTTATCCAGACATTGGATGGATGCTAAAGCAGAGTGGTTAAAAGTGTGTGTCTTCAGTCCTGGGGGGTCATGAAGTCGTGGGTTTGAATCTCGGCGGCTACTAGTATCTGGCGAATGAAAAGTGGGAATTTTTACCCATCTCCTAAGTCAACTTTAACTGCACACCAGCCAGCGCCGTAATTCCCTTCGTGTGTACACACATGCAGAAGATCAAATATGCACGTTAATGATCAGGTAAGTCCCGAAGTGTCAAACGGGTTACGGAAACACGTCACGCCCAGCATACATCCTATACCCAAAAAATTAAAAAAGCTGCTGTGAAGTCGGAAAGTGTCAGCTGAGGCCAGTGGACAGACCTCCTGCAGAGTGACAAGCACAGGAGAAGACCTGGCACTACACATCCCACCCAAAAAGGGAACACAGGGAAAAGAAGAAAAAATTCCAGCATTGAAAGCCAATGGATCTGACACTGGGCACAAATAGTTATACGCACATGTCGTAGGCTAACATGGCGGGTGTTTGCTTCCTGCATTTACAGCATGTAGATCATCAATCAGACAGTGAAACAAAAACGAGCATGTAATACAGGTCTGCATGACGGCTGTTTGCTTCCTGCTTCGACAACAGCAAGAGGATAAAACGGTGGAACGATCTTCGGATATTGCTATGTTTGCGCCGACTTTCATACTCCATGCCATAGTCGTGAAACTGCAGGCTAGTTTTTATGATTGTAAGATACAGAGAGCTTACTTTTAGTGTGATATTTACCGTGCCACCCATGTTACATCATCATCATCATCAGCAGCAGCAGCAGCAGCAGCAGCAGCAGCAGCAGCAGCAGTAGAAGTAGTAGCAGCAGCAGTAGCAGCAGCTGTAGTTAGTAGTAGTAGTAGTAGTAGTAGTACAGCAGCAGCAGCACAGCAGCAGCAGCAGCAGCAGCAGCAGCAGCAGCAGTAAAGTAGTAGCAGCAGCAGTAGCAGCAGCAGTAGCAGTAGTAGTAGTAGTAGTAGTAGTAGTAGTAGTAGTAGTAGTACGCACACGCACAGCAGCACAGCAGCAGCAGTAAAGTAGTACAGCGCAGTAGCATAGTAGTAGTAGTAGTAGTAGTATAGTAGTAGTATAGTAGTTAGTAGTAGTAGTAGTAGTAGTAGTAGTAGCAGTAGTAGTGCTTTTCTGTTGCTATTATTATCATGCCTTTGAATGAGGCTGTAAACCGAGGCCCTGTGTGCAAACGCAGACAGAGCATCTTGGACACACTTAAAACCCGTTCCGCTTTTCGAAGAGTAGCCATAGTGTTGTCGGTGGGAATAGATGAAAACATTTACAAAACTGCATATACACGGAGATGGATGTAAAAAAGCACGTGAGTGCTTATTCCATTATCCACGAAACAAAATAATAAAAATGAAATAAAGGTATCATTATCTTAAGTAGAAAAAGTACTTTTTGTTGTTATTGCTGCCATTATTGTGATAAAGATCAACGTCATCATCATCACCATCATCGTCATCACTTGTACTATTAATATATGGAATTTTAATTACAGCTCTGAATCTTTTAAAGTAAACAATAGGAAGCGCTTTCATTCAAATCAACGACACGCATGCAACCGTCCACAGAGTAATAGGTCCTAAAATGCTATAGTAGGTAAAGGAGGACAGGTGAACTGAACGCTAAATAGGTACCAAGCAGAAACAGCGCCAGTGCACGGCGCCACACAGGTGATGACTCCGATTGGCCTGTCTCCCACCTCTTACCTCTAACCCATCATTCACAGACATCGTTATAATCATGTTAACTCCGCTACTGCACACACACACACACACACACACACACACACACACACACACACACACACACACACACACACA
>CM060337.1:31450378-31452878 GCA_030674155.1 Stramonita haemastoma
CTGGACAGAGGAGGAGGTTTCTATCCAACACTGGACAGAGGAGGAGGTTTCTATCTATCCAACACTGGACAGAGGAGGAGGTTTCTATCTATCCAACACTGGAAAGAGGAGGAGGTTTCTATCCAACACTGGACAGAGAAGGAGGCTTCTATCTATCCAACACTGGACAGAGGAGGAGGTTTCTATCCAACACTGGACAGAGGAGGAGGTTTCTATCTATCCAACACTGGACAGAGGGAGGAGGTTTCTATCCAACACTGGACAGAGGAGGAGGTTTCTATCTATCCAACACTGGACAGAGGAGGAGGTTTCTATCTATCCAAACACTGGACAGAGGAGGAGGTTTCTATCCAACACTGGACAGAGGAGGAGGTTTCTATCTATCCAACACTGGACAGAGGAGGAGGTTTCTATCCAACACTGGACAGAGGAGGAGGTTTCTATCTATCCAACACTGGACAGAGGAGGAGGTTTCTATCCAACACTGGACAGAGGAGGAGGTTTCTATCTATCCAACACTGGACAGAGGAGGAGGTTTCTATTATCCAACACTGGACAGAGGAGGAGGTTTCTATCCAACACTGGACAGAGGAGGAGGTTTCTATCTATCCAACACTGGACAGAGGAGGAGGTTTCTATCCAACACTGGACAGAGGAGGAGGTTTCTATCTATCCAAACACTGGCAGAGGAGGAGGTTTCTATCCAACACTGGACAGAGGAGGAGGTTTCTATCTATCCAACACTGGACAGAGGAGGAGGTTTACTATCCAACACTGGACAGAGGAGGAGGTTTCTATCTATCCAACACTGGACAGAGGAGGAGGTTTCTATCTATCCAACACTGGACAGAGGAGGAGGTTTCTATCCAACACTGGACAGAGGAGGAGGTTTCTATCTATCCAACACTGGACAGAGGAGGAGGTTTCTATCTATCCAACACTGGACAGAGGAGGAGGTTTCTATCTATCCAACACTGGACAGAGGAGGAGGTTTCTATCCAACACTGGACAGAGGAGGAGGTTTCTATATCCAACACTGGACAGAGGAGGAGGTTTCTATCCAACACTGGACAGAGGAGGAGGTTTTTATCTAATCCAACACTGGACAGAGGAGGAGGTTTCTATCTATCCAACACTGGACAGAGGAGGAGGTTTCTATATCCAACACTGGACAGAGGAGGAGGTTTCTATCTATCCAATGACAAGGAGGTTTTATCAAACTGGGAGGAGGTTTCTATCTATCCAACACTGGACAGAGGAGGAGGTTTCTATCACAACACTGGACAGAGGAGGAGGTTTCTATCTATCCAACACTGGACAGAGGAGGAGGTTTCTTCTATCAACTCAAGGTTTTATCAACACTGGACAGAGGAGGAGGTTTCTATCTATCCAACACTGGACAGAGGAGGAGTTCTATCCACATGGACAGAGGAGGAGGTTTCTATCTATCCAACATGGACAGAGGAGGAGGTTTCTATCTATCCAACACTGGACAGAGGAGGAGGTTTCTATCTATCCAACACTGGACAGAGGAGGAGGTTTCTATCTATCCAACACTCGGACAGAGAGGAGGAGGTTTCTATCTATCCAACACTGGACAGAGGAGGAGGTTTCTATCCAACACTGGACAGAGGAGGAGGTTTATCTATCCAACACTGGACAGAGGAGGAGGTTTATCTATCCAACACTGGACAGAGGAGGAGGTTTCTATCCAACACTGGACAGAGGAGGAGGTTTCTCTATCCAACACTGGACAGAGGAGAGAGGTTTCTATCCAAACATGGGTCACAAGTGAGGAAGGTTTCTATCTATCCAACACTGGACAGAGGAGGAGGTTTCTATCCAACACTGGACAGAGGAGGAGGTTTTATCTATCCAACACTGGACAGAGGAGGAGGTTTCTATCCAACACTGGACAGAGGAGGAGGTTTTCTATCCAACACTGGCAGAGGAGGAGGTTTCTATCCAACACTGGACAGAGGAGGAGGTTTTCTATCCAACACTGGACAGAGGAGGAGGTTTCTATCTATCCAACACTGGCGAGCAGGAGGAGGAGGTTCTATCTATCCAACACTGGACAGAGGAGGAGGTTTTCTATCCAACACTGGACAGAGGAGGAGGTTTCTATCTATCCAACACTGGACAGAGGAAGGAGGTTTCTATCTATCCAACACTGGACAGAGGAGGAGGTTTTCTATCCAACACTGGACAGAGGAGGAGGTTTTTCTATCCAACACTGGACAGAGGAGGAGGTTTCTATATTCTATCCAACACTGGACAGAGGAGGAGGTTTCTATCTATCCAACACTGGACAGAGGAGGAGGTTTCTATCCAACACTGGACAGAGGAGGAGGTTTCTATCCAACACTGGCCAGAGGAAGAGGTTTCTATCCAACACTGGCCAGAGGAGGAGGTTTCTATCTATCCAACACTGGACAGAGGAGGAGGTTTCTATCTATCCAACACTGGACAGAGGAGGAGGTTTCTATCCAACACTGGA
>CM060337.1:31457878-31460378 GCA_030674155.1 Stramonita haemastoma
GAAAAGCCAAACCCTGGTCCGATACTCTCATCTCTGACTCTCTCTCTCTGCAGGGAACTCTACTCCAGTCCTAACACTCCGGAAAGTGCCCAACAACAGCCGCACCTTCGGTTCGTCAGAAAGACAAAAAACAGAACTGTTACATACAGTCTGGAATGACCGACAGTAAAAGAGTGTTCATGTTTTCGAAGCAGTTTATTTATACACGGAGGAGGAAAACTTTTTAGTATGTATGAGAGCTCGAGCTTTCTGTCTACAGTGAATCATACAGAACACACGAATGTTGAAAACAACAACAAATTCTTGTGCTTCCCACCCTTACATAAACATAACAAACACACGTATTCTGTATCACCGAATGTGTGAAAAGATATTAAACAATGATTCAGACAAACAAACAGCCAAAAAGACAGACTTAAGTTTGAAAACAACGACAACAATTTTTTGTGCTACCCACCCTAACATAAATGTCACAAACACACGTATTCTGTACTACACAATGTGAAAAAGACATTCAATGCTAATTCACAAACAGTCAAACAGCTAACAAGACAGACTACTTGAGGAGAACCAAATCCCCAAAAGTCTATGAAAAGTCTACCTATAAGGAAATGGAAGCAGACTCCAAACACAAACTGATGTATCCAACAAAGACACGTGCTCACCTATTCAGCAAACATAACAAAAATAACAACAAAACTTATGCGCGTACACTGTCCTTTGCTATTGTCATTATTTATTTTTATGTTGTGCTTCGAAGATTTCTCTCAAGAACCCATCAATCAGATTTCATGGATTAAAGCTAGCAAGCGTCTTCGTAACATCTGACATGGATAACTACCGTGTAGACTCAATTGTTGAACAAGAAGAACATAAAGCACATAGGAGGAGTATATTTCGTTCCCTCTGCTTCTACAGCAAGAAGTATATATGGCTGACACTGACTCTAAAACACACGGCACATTCACTCGGCTCTATCCCACAGCCCAAGATCTTGTAACAAGGCAATAACGATTCGAACTCTGCCTCATTAACAAAGCTGAATTACAATACCCACATCAATGTATGTATAAAACAACAACAAAAAAGGGCGGCAGGAAAATATTAAGTTTGTTCAGGTTCTATCCAACAGAGCATATTACATAATCATACATAAACGACAATCACCAGCAGCATGAAATAGTCTCTTCATGTGTTCCAATCGATAACACACGAATCATCTGAAACTGCTTCAGGTGTATTTAAAGCTGCTCTCTGAAATAAAGAGCATGAAAATGAGAGAGAAGAGAGAGAGAGAGAGAGAGAGAGAGAGAGAGAGAGAGAGAGAGAGAGAGAGAGAGAGAGAGAGAGAGAGAGAGAGAGAGAGAGAGAGAGAGAGAGAGAGAGAGAGAGAGAGCAAAAGAGAGAGAGAGAGAGAGATGAGAGAGATAGAGAGAGAGAGACAGACAGACAGACAGACAGACAGACAGACAGACAGACAGACAGACAGACAGACAGACAGAGACAGACAGACAGACAGACAGACAGACAGACAGACAGACAGACATACAGAGAGAAGGAGGTTCCTTTTGAACAGTTTTCTTGTGGAAGTAGTGTCCGTGTATCTGCATGAGGCGCAGTGATGATGACGATGACAATGATGATGATGACGACGACGATGACGATGGTGATGATGATGGTGACGACGATGACGATGACGACGACGATGATGATGGTGATGATGATGATGATGATGATGATGATGATGATGATGACGATGACGATGACGATGGTGATGATGATGATGATGATGATGACGACGACGATGATGATGACGATGGTGATGATGATGATGATGACGACGACGATGATGGTGATGATGATGATGACGATGATGATGACGATGGTGATGATGATAGACATCGGTTCTTCTACAGCACCCTCTGACTCTACTCCATCTTCGCGTGTAATGCATCAGTGCGAATTTCATACACGTCCACGTGCACATGTTAGCATATTATGCGTGTCCACACAAACGTGTGCGCGTATGTTTACTGATAAGCACACACACAAGATAAATCAAATAGTAAGATAGAATAAGATAATAAGACAGAATTTACAAAACTAAAATATACACAGGGACTGGACGTAAAAAAAAAGCACATGACTACAAGTGCTAATTCAATTATCCTCGAAATAAAAGGATACAAGAATAAAAAATAAAAATAACAAAGACACGTAGAATATCTCCTCTCTCTCTCTCTCTCTCTCTCTCTCTCTCTCTCTCTCTCTCTCTCTCCTCTCTCTCTCTCTCTCTCTCTCAACACAAACACAAACCACTACCACCCACAACAACACACGCACGCGCGCGCGCACGCAACCACACACACACAACACACACACACACACACACACACACACTCACACACATACACACAACACACAAAAACAAACACACACACACACACACACACACACACACACACACACACACACACAATACACACACACACGCGCATTG
>CM060337.1:31465378-31466739 GCA_030674155.1 Stramonita haemastoma
AACCATAACAGTAGTGTCAATAAACTTCTCAATTTTCCTCTTCAAAACATGACTGTATTGATATACACTTGTTTGTTTAGGTTTGGTTCTTTTTTTTTTAATTCCTACCTCTGCCTTACTTCTCCCTTCTCTCACCCCCCCCCTCACCCCCACACCCCTCCTGCTACTACTATACCACACCCCAAACCCTATCTTCCCTTGCATGCACCTCAACCCCCCCACCCCCCCCACACCCCGCCCCCCACCTTCGTCCTATCGTCTAGCTATGCATCGCTCTCACCATCTCTACTTTCCTCTGCTCGTTATCTACGTGAGAGCGAAAACACAAGTGGGCTGAGTGAAATGGAAAAAGCTTGTCCACACCATGGTCGCTACTGTTGTTTGATCTACCATCATAATAGCCAACTGTCGTTTTTTTTCAAAACTCACTCCCCCCCCCCCCCCCCCACACCACCCACCCCTATAGCCCCCCCTCTTCCTTTCCCTTCCACCACTTCTCTGGAAGAGCGCGCGCAGGCTGGCAGCATCGCCAGATTCGGGACAGTCTGGCCATACAGTTGTATTCTCTTTCCTTTCTTCCTTTGCAAATTTATTCCTTGTTAAGTCCTCTCTCCTTCTTCATCTCCTCTCATCTCTCTCTCTCTCTCTCTCTCTCTCTCTCCTCTCCCTCTCCTCTCCCCCTCCTCTCCTGGGGGAAGGGGGGGGGGTGAACCTTGTTTATTCATTACTTTAATCATACCATTTTTTTTCTTGATCAAATTTCAGTTTGACCCATTGTAGAGCGTATCTGTGGAAAAAGTAACACGAAACATATTCCGCTTTCTTTGCTGCTTCTTCTCGAGGACGATGTCCGTTCTGTTTAATTAAAGAACAAGCACATGAACACAAGAAACAAAAGCTGGCGAGTGTGTGTGTGTGTTGTGTGTTGTGTGTGTGTGTGTGTGTGTGTGTGTGTGTGTGTGTGTGTTGTGTGTGTGTGGTGTGAGTGTGTGTGTGTTTCATTTTTTTTATTATTCTTTTATATCGAGGTTTTGGACAGGGCACCAAAAGAGCAACCAATTCCCGTGGTTTGCAGTTTTTTTAAATCTTTCACTGTTCCCCACCCGGGGACATAATGGGCCCACTCTTACAAAAAGCAATAGGATTTTTAAAGTGTGCCAAGATTTTCTGCGGGTGTTCGCCCCAAAACGGGGCCTCGATTTATATCTTATCCGAAGGATTGAGTGGGGCGCGCGCGTGTTGTGTGCGCCGTGTGTGTGTGTAAAAGTAGAGGAGAACAGACAAGAGAGAGAGAGAGAGAGGAAAGAAGAGAGAGAAGAAAAGAGAGAAGAAAGAGAGAAGAGAGAGAGAAGAGAGAGAGA
>CM060337.1:31466839-31484339 GCA_030674155.1 Stramonita haemastoma
CCCCGGGGGGGTTTTTTTTGGGGGGGGGGAAATTTCCCCCAAAAAATTTTTTTTGGGAAAACCCCCGGGGGAAAACCCCCCCCTTTTCCTTAAAAAAATTTTTTTTTTTTGGCCCCCCGGGGGGGGGAAAAAAAAAAAACCCCCCCGGGGGGGGGGGCCCCGGGGGGGACCCCCTTAAAAAAGAAAAAAAAATTTTTTTAAAACCTTTTCCCGGTTTTTTTTTTTTTCCCAATAAAAGGGTTTGGGGGGTTTTTTGGGGGGAAAAACCCAAAAATTCCTTCCCCGGGGGAAAAAAAAAGGGGGGGAAAAAAAAATTTTTTAAAAACCCCAAAAAAAAAATTAAAAAAAAAGGGGTTTTTTTTTTTGCCAAAAAATTTTTTTTGGGGGGGGGAAAAAGGGTGGTTTTTTTGGGTTTAAGGGAAAAATTTTTTTAAAAGGGGGTTTTTTTTCCCTTTTGGGTTTTTTGGGGGGGGGGAAAAGGGGGGGGGGAAAAAAATTTTGGGGGTTGGGGGGGGGGGGAAAAAATTTTTTTGGGGGAAAAAAGGGGGTTGGGGAAAAAGGGGGGGGAAAAAGGGTTTTGGGGGGAAAAAAGGGGTTTTTTGGGGGGGGGAAAAAAGGTTTTTTTTTTTGGGGGGGGGGGGGGTTTTGGGGGGGGGGTTTTTGGGGAAAAAAGGGGGGGGGGGGGGAGGGGGGGGGGAAAAAAAGGGGGGGGGGGAAAAAGGGGGGGGTTGGGGGGGGGAAAGGGGGGAAAAAGGGGGGGGGGGGGGGGGAAAAAAAGGGGGGGGGGGAAAAGGGGGGGGGTTTTTTTTTTTAAAAAAATTTTTGGGGGGGGCAATGGGGGGAAGGGGAAAAGGGGAAAGGGGGAAAGGGGTTTTTTTGGGGGGGGGGGGTTTTTTTTTTTTTTGGGGGGGGGGGGGAAAAAAATTTTTTTTGGGGGGGGTTTTTTTTTAAAAAAATTTTTTAAAAAATTTTTTTTTTTAAAAAATTTTTTTTAAAAAATTTT
This sequence comes from Stramonita haemastoma, assembly GCA_030674155.1. Taxonomy (NCBI): domain Eukaryota; kingdom Metazoa; phylum Mollusca; class Gastropoda; order Neogastropoda; family Muricidae; genus Stramonita; species Stramonita haemastoma. The sequence goes on from CM060337.1 coordinate 31,467,843, forward strand.
TTTTTTTAAAAAAGGGGGGGAAAAAATTTTTTTTTTATTAAAATTTTTTAAATTTTTTTAAATTTGGGGGGGGAAAAAAAAAAAAATTTTTTGGGGGGAAATTGGGAAAATTTTTTAAAAAAAAATTTTTTTTTTTTTTTTAAAAAAAATTTTTTTAAAAATTTTTTAAAAAGGGGGGGGGGGGGGGGGGAAAAAATTTTTTTTTTTTTTTTTTTTTAAAAAGGGGGGGTTTTTTTTTAAAAACCCTTTTTTTTTTTTTTTAAAAATTTTAATGGGGTTTTTTTAAAAAGGGTATTTTTTTTTTAGGGGAATAAAGTTTTTTCTTTGGGGGTTTTTGGGGTTTGGGGGGGCCCCCCCCGGTTTTTAAAGGGTTTTGTGTGGTTTTGGGTTTTGGGTTTTGTTGTTTTTTTTTTTTGGTTTGGGTGTTTTTAATTTTTTTTTTTGGGGGTTTATTTTTCCCCCGGGGGAAAAAAAATTCCCCAAAAGGGCAAGGCCCTTAATTTTGACAACCCCCCGGATTCCCCGGAAACCACCATTTTGGAACCCCCGAAAAACCCAGAAACCGGAAAGGGTTTTTAAAGGGGGAAACAAAAACCAGGGAAAAGGAAAAAACCCCCAAACCGAACGAGGGCCCACAAGCCAGGGGGGAACCCCAGGGGGTTTCATCTTTTTTAAAACTTTTTCTTCTACTCCTTTTGTGCCTCATTTTCTTTTTTTCTTCTTAAAGTGGTTAATTTCCTAACCCCCCCAGCCGTAAATGAATTTTTCCCCATTATTCTTAAAAAAAAAATCAAAAAAAAAAAGAGACGGGTTTTTTTTTTTGGAGAAGGAAATAAATGAAAAAAGAAAATTTTAAAAAAAAATGGGGAAAACCGAAATGAACAGGGAAAAAAAAGGGGGAAATTTTTTAGAAATTTTGAAAAATTTTTTTAGAAAGGAAAGGAAAAAGGGAAGCAAAGATATTTTGAAAATTTGAGAAAAAAAGGGCCCCGTTTTTATTTGGGTTTTTTTTAAAGGTTTTTTAAAATTTTTTGGGGCCCTTGTTATTTTTTTTTCTTTGAAAATTTTAAATATTAAGGTAAAAAAAGTTTTAGTTAGGGAAAAATTGTTTTTTGTATTTTTTTGGGGGTGTTTTTTTTTTTAAAAGTTTTTTTGAAATTTTTTGGGTTTTGAAGGGGTTAGGGGTTATTAAACCATGTTAAAGTAAAAAATTTGTTTGGGTTTTTTTTGTTTGTTTCCTGTTTTTTTTTATTTTTTTTTAAAAAGGGTAAGGGGGTTGTGGGGAAAAATTTTAAAAAAAAAGGGGAGGATGGAAAAAAAGAAAGGAAAATCCTGAAAAAAAAAAATAAAAAATAAATAAAAAATTTTTTTTTCCCCCCCCCTTTTTTTTCCCCCCCCCCTTTTTTTTTTCCCCCCTTTTTTTTTTCCCCCCCCTTTTCCCCCTTTTTTTTTTTCCCCCTTTTTTTTTTTTTTTTTATGTCTTACCCCCTTTTTTTAAAAAAGGGGTTCAGAAAAAAAAGGCCCGTTGGTTTTTGTTTTTGGGGGGGTGGCGGGGGGTTAAAAGGGGGGGGGGGGGGGGGGGGGAAGGAAAGGAGGGGGGGGGGGGGGGGGGGGGGAGTTTGAAAAGGGGTTTTGGGGGAAAAGGGTTTTTAAAAAAGAGTTTGTTGTTTTAAAAAAAAAGGGAAAGGTGGGGGTTTGTTTTTTTTTGGGGGGGGGGTGGTTTTTTTTTTTTTTTTTGGGGGGGGGTTGGGGGGGGGGTGGATTTATTTTTTTTTTTTTTTGGGGGGGGGGAAAAAAAAAAAGGGGGGTTTTTAAATTTGTTTTTCCCTCTCTTTAAAAAAACCCCTGCACCAACCTTTTTTTTTTTGTTTGTTTTTATTTCTTTTTCTCTGTGTTGTTATCATTCTTCCCCCTTCGCCATTGTCATAATTTTCCAAGTTTTTTTTGTGCTAAGCAATTAAAGAGAAGGAAGAGCACCACACAGGTCAGCATCTCTTCCTCTGGCTTGTGGCGAGGCAACTGGAAGACTGGGAAGATTAGTGAGGAAGGGGAGAGGGGGGGGGGTATCTAAAGTTATAGGAAGATGGGGTAGAGTGTGGGGGTGGGGGGGCATGTTAAATGGTTTATTTGCACATGTTTAGAAGAAAGTGGTATTTAAAAAAAAAGAAGTTATCATTCCTTTGGTTGAATGGTTACTTGAACATATTGAGAAAAAAGTGGTATTTTTCGTTTGTTATCTGTATCAAGCCAGTTTATCATCAACATTGTTTTCATCATCATCATCATCATCGTCATCATCATCATCGTCATCGTCGTCGTCGTCGTCGTCGTCGTTGTCATTGTCGTCATACATTTCTGTTTCATTCACCCAGCCTTCTGGATAAGCATCAAGAGTTATAGCTAGATTTATTCCACTGTAACGGAGAAGTGATATTTGCGTTCCTTTCTCTCTCAATCTCATACTCTCTCTCTCTCTCTCTGTCTCTCTGTCTCTCTGTCTCTCTCTCTCTCTCTCTCTCTCTCTCTTTCTCTCACTCTCTCTTTCTCTCTCACTCTCTCTCTCTCTCTTTCTCTCTCTCTCTCTCTCTCCTCTCTCTCTCTCTCTCTCTCTCTCTCTTTCTCTCTCTCTCCCTTTCTCTCTCTCTCCCTCTCTCTCTCTCTCTCTTTCTCTCTCTCTCCCTTTCTCTCTCTCTCCCTCCCTCTCTCTCTCTCTCTCTCTCTCTCTCTCTCTCTCTCTCTCTCTCTCTCTCTCTCTCTCTCTCTCTCTCTCTCTCTCTCTCTCTGTGTGTCTCTCTCTCTCTCAAGTGTGTACATCAAAGTGACACATGAAATGGATACAGGAAAATTTCAGGAACCCATACCAGTAAATCAGTAACTTTTATAAATACCCTGGCTAAACTGGCCATTGACATACAAGGAAAATAAGAGAAAGAACTACCCACAACCAAACCTTGCCAAAACAACAGAAGACACACCAGGAACCGAACTATTGACGTTTGTGTAAGGAAGCTTATTCTCCCTCTCTACGAATTTGGGCTGCTGTAGATAGAGAGATGCAGAGAAAATTAGCGAGATGGGAAGCCAGGAATTGTCAACCCCGTGTTAGCCGTATTGAAAGGAAGAAAGGTTTACAGTCGGGTAACTACTTCCTTGTGAAGGTACTTAGGGACACTGAAAAGGGGTGGCCTGAAAAACACTGACTGTCCCTCTTTGTCATTTCCCAGGAAGGCCAAACTAAAGGTATAGACTGATGATGGCGGAAAAGTATCGTTATTATCTCAGTCCTTATAGCTGTTTTCCATCAGTTGTTTCTGGGTGATGTGGTGGGGGTGAGTCGAGTGAGACTGACGTTGCTTACGAATTTGTCGACTTTTTTTTAGTTTCGTTGGGTTTTTTTGTTTTTGTTGTTTGTTGTTGCTTTAAAAAAAAATTCTTCATCGGCTTGAGCTCCAAAGTTCATCAATGGTGAGATTTTTGTGTATACGGCTGTTCCCCTCCTCCCCTCCCACCCCTTCTGCAGCCATTTAGGTAGCCGCATTCCGACTTCGGGGATGGCGTGTAAACATGACGATGCATGTGTTTTTGTTGTTGTTGTTTACAAAGAATTTTCCATCCGTTCCTACCAGCACGAAATGACCTACTCTTCCGTAAAGCGGAGCGCGTTTTAACGTGTGCGCATGACTCTGCATGCGTTCGCTTTTCGTAAGAGTAGGCCATTGTGTGCCAGTGGGAACGGATGACAATTATTTACACAACTGCATACACACGGGGGCGGGATGAAAAAAGCACATGAGTGCTTATTCTATTATCCTCGATATAAAAGAATTTAAAAAAAGAAGAAAAAAAGTAGGTTTATAGTCTCATCTGAAGGTATGCAACGACAAGGCAGGAGTATGTTAATGCATTAGGAAATATGATGTATTGTGATATTCCTTAACTTCACCTTTCATTTCACAAACATTGACAAGTAAGAGAACGTAGTTTGTGTACAATACATTGTTTAAGGTCTAGCATTGTGTTGAAAGTGGTCTGTGAGGGTACAGTTGATTTTGAAGCCCGTGCGTGTGTCTGTGTGTGAGTGTGTGTATGTATGTGTGTGTATGTATGTGTGTGTATGTGTGTGTATGTATGTGTGTGTATGTATGTGTGTGTGTGTATGTGTGTGTATGTGTGTGTATGTATGTGTGTGTATGTGTGTGTGTGTGTGTGCGCGCGCTCGTGTGTGTGTGTGTGTGTGCGTGCGTGCGTGCGTGTGTGTGTGTGTGCGTGTGTGTGCATGCGTGGTTACGTGCGTGTAGTAGTGTGTGTGGTCGTGCATACATGTGTGTGTGTGTGTGTGTGTGTGTGTGTGTGTGTGTGTGTGTGTGTGTGTGTGTGTGTGTTTGGACTTATAACAATAAATATGATAATGACAAGTAAGTCAACAACAATACTAGTTTTTATGATGATAATGAAATGATTATATTTATAATGATACTACTACTACTACTACTGCTGCTGCTGCTGCTACTACTACTACTACTACTACTACTACTGCTGCTGCTGCTGCTGCTGCTGCTGCTGCTGCTGCTGCTGCTGCTGTGCTGCTGCTGCTGCTGCTGCTACTACTACTACTACTACTACTACTACTTCTTCTGATGGAATTGGTGATGATGATGATGATGATGATGATCATGATGATGATCATGATCATGACGATAATGATGAGAGTAATGATGATGACTAGATCTTATAAAGGGCATTTCTTGTAGCAACACTAATTAAAAAAACAACAAACAAACAAAAACAAGCGCTAGGTGTGTTTATAAAGGACACATTCACTTGCACACCTTTTTGCATCCTCTGCAGGCATTCGCGTTGATGCGTGCACACACTCTCAAACATTCAGGCACTTACCCACATTTAAAACACACACACGCACGCACGCACGCATACACACACACACGCACGCACGCATACACACACACACACACACACGCACGCACGCATACACGCACACACACGCACGCACGCACGCATACACACACACACGCACACACATACACACTCCCTCTCTTTGTAATATGCTTTTAGCATAGTTTTAAGTTGTTCTGAGGTTTTTATCTTTTTGCGTTTCTTTGTCTTGTTTTTTGCTACTTATTGTTTGTATTGTTTGAAATCAGTATTTCAATACACACACATTTTTTAAAGACCAACATGCATCTCCTTACTTTTCAGCCCTCATCTCTCATCACATAGATCCCCCTCCCCTCTCGTCTAATATGACATTAAGTGAACAGACATAAAATCGAACACACATACACACACACACGTACACACGCACACACACACACACACACATCTGAAGGTAAATATCCATTATCCTCGATATAAAAGAATAAAAAAAATAATGAAAAAAAACAATGAAGGTCCAGCCATGACAAAAGATAGCTAAGCCAGTGGACGTGTGATGATCAATTTACAGTGTACCCCCCCTTGCCCCCCCCCCCCTCTTGTGCACTACTGCTGCTGCTGTTACTGCTAACCGCCTGCCCCAGAGAAGCAATGGCTCAGCATCATTGAATGGCCTGTGTTCCTTTCGCTGCCTGAGCACACTGTAGGTGCCAACTTGACACTCTCCCTGTTTTTTCCCCTGAGATGGGACATGCGCTGACGTGCGAGCCACATGAGGTGGGGAGGCTGCCTTAATGGAATTATTGTGTTTTGTTGGGGTCCTTAATAAAACCTTTTTTGTCTATTCCATTAGCCTGTGAAGAAGTGGGCACACTGAATGCTGTGTTGTTGTCCAGCTATGCATGTAAGTTTGCGTGTGGTCGAATGGAGTTTGGCAGATGTGTGCTGTTAATGCATATGAGTACAAGCACATTCATTTCCTCCGTCCCGTGGGCTACTTACTATCACCTCTCTCCCTGTCCACAGCAGCCCCCCCTCCCCTTACATCATCTGTTTTTCCTTTTAGTCCTTTTATAATATGGTAGAGAATGACTCTGAGTGGTCAGAGACATCAGCTGTGGATTTGTCAACATAATTTTTTTTGTTAATTATACAGCTGATTAAAAAAAAATCTTGAAAGTTGTAGAGGAAGATATGTCTTGACCAGCTCTATGTCTGTCTCTGCCTTTTTTATCTTGTGGAGCTTACACGAGTGCTAGCGTTTTATGGTTGGGAGGTTTTCGAAAATGTACAGTCACACTTACATAGTTTAATACCTAAAGACAGCTCAAAACGTTAATAGACAACAACTAAATAAACAAACAAGAGGCTGTTTTTCTCTGCCCACCTATCAAATGAGGGGGAAAAGATACCTATTACGAGTACAAGGTTTTTCAGTCCTTGAAAACGTTTTTTGTGGTTTTTTCATTAAAGGGGTTTTTTAATTTTTTTAATTTTTTTATATTTTACAATAGTGTGTGTGGTATGAAATTGATAGTCATATTGGTGAATCAGAACACCTGGACATTAGCCTTGGGACATAATTAAAAGCATGATAAGGTTTTCCTGAACGTTTGAAGGGAGCGTGAGAGTAGGATGAAGCAATAGTGAGAGTCTGGACACACACATATTTTGACTAAAAACCAACAACTCTTGAATAATTCTTCTTCTTCAAAAGTTCAGAAAGCAGCCATTGCTCTGTCACACGAGCAAAAATGCGTTGCACTGCCATTAAGCGCCTGACAGGATGGAGCTCTTGGAGCGCAGCACGCAGCGCAGCTACAGATCGCAACCAGTGGAGAAATGATGTCCAGGCCTTATGTGCCTTCTGGCACGGAGAGAATTAAGGTTAAGGTAAAGGAAGGTCAGGCCCAGGGTACCTGACTTTGGCTTGGGAGAGAATTGTTATCTTTTCTTTCTGAAAAAAAGGCAGGAGAATGGATCAAGAAGGCAGGAAATAGACAAGAAGGAGGTGACAGGAAGGACAGAAACAAAGAGAGGCATAAGTGAAGTATTGGAGTATTACGAAAGTCTTTGCCATCAGTTAAACTAAGTGACCTGAAACTGGGTTTTTTTTTCTTCAGTATCTTGTGAGCAGCAACTAGCATGTCTTGAGGCAGAAGCAAGAGCTAATCTCTTGGACCTCAGGCTTGTTTAAGCTTTTTTCTCCGCTAGTTTGCTTTCTTCCAGGTTTTGGGGTTCTGGCAAAGTTGTAACTCTAGTCATACAGTCAAGGAATGATAAGTGAAGGCGGTGTGCACGTATAAATGTGTGAGGACAGTTTGCCGTATTAACCTTAGTGAGTTTTAAAAAAATAATCTAACGATCTGTATTAAGCAGAGGTCAAGTCATTGTCTCTGTTTTCACTAATACAGGGACAAGTACTTATACATAAAGTTTGGTTACCATCTTACTTTTCACATTACATGTTTTATAGTGTACGGTAATGAAAAATTTTCAAAGAATATTACCATTTGTTTCTGTGTGTGTGTGTGTGTGTGTGTGTGTGTGTGTGTGTGTGTGTGTGTGTGTGTGTCAAAGTCAAAATGTTATTTCCAGATGGTACATTGAATAAGCAATAAATTTGCTTTAAAAAAAAAAAGCGTTGCACTGCCATTAAGTGCCTGACAGGTTAGGCCCAGCACATCTCTGTGTGTGTGCGTGTGTGTGTGTGTGCGCGCACGCGCGCGCGCGTTTTGCGCGCGCATGTGTGTGCACATGCGTGCGTGCATATGTGTGTGTATGGATGCATGTGTGGGTGTGTTGGTGTGTTTGCATGCATGCACATGTGCATGTGCATTGACTCCCATACATGCAAAAAAGAAATCTACCTCAAGAGAGTATGATCTGTTTCAATTAAAGAATCTATAGTTTTGTTGGGATTAAACAACATTTAATAAGGAAGAGACCCCTACAATTGTAAAAGAAATGAAGAACCATTCAGAACTCGTGCGAACTTGCTTTTTAATACTGAAATGCCTGAGGATTCTGAACGCCCCAAGCCCTATCACTCACTGCTGTGTGCTCTGCATGCGTTTTTGGTGTCCCGCTATCCATAAAACGAAAACGTATCAGCCGCAATCTCAGGGCTGTTAATGGAAAGGGTGTTTATCAAGCATTTATCAGACAGCACCGGCAACAGTTTTTCTTACCCATTTCCCTGCCCCTCCTCCTCCTCCCTCCCTCTCCAACCTCGCCTCCTTCCCCCTCACACCCTTGCCATGTGCTGTGACTTGATGCCAGTGATCTGCCTCCCTCCCTCCCTCGCTCCCCCACCCCTTCATCCAAAGGGGCAGCAGTTCCTATGCTGTCAGCTCTCAGTTTCGTTAAAGCAAGGGACGTCAATTTGTCCTGGCAGTGTTGCTGGGGTCTAAAGTCAGACTTTAATTCCTGGGGAGCGTTTATTTCCTGAGGGCATTGTTTGTTTGTTTGCTTTTCATTTGACCGTGCAAATAGTTGAACATGTGTTGCTGGAGCCTGGAGTGCTTTTATTTTGTGGGTTTCGTCTTCTTTCCGGATCTCTGTCTCTGTGTCTGTCTCTGTGTCTGTCTCTGTCTGTCTCACTCTGTGTGTGTGTGCATACGTGCGTGTGTGCGTGCATGGGCATGTGTGTGTGCGTGCGTGCGTGCATGTGTGTGTATGTGTACTTGTGTGTCTGTAACTTTCCTTTCAGTTTGATGATGGCAATCTTAATCATTTCATTGATGCATCAAAGAGCACGTATCACTAAATATCTTGTTTTGTCTTTGTCATTTTCACGTAAAAACAACGTGGATGTCACGATTTCTAAACGTAATTTTCAATAAATCTAGCAGCATTCTGCATATCAGTTACATATATTGTTCGGCTGAAGCAGATAGATTGTGGGGTTTGAAATATCTATTATCTCCTTGCATTTAAACAATGCTTCAATGAAATCTAGAACCATGCTCATATTTCCTGATCAAAAGGTGAAAAGCAAATGATTTTTTTTTGGACTTGTAGACATTTTACAATATCTGATACAGAAATATGAGTCCAAATGGCCCATTACTTCTTTTTGTTTTATTCAAGATATTTTGTTTTGACATACACTGCAACGAGTGGGACGGTGTTGGATGAGAATGGTGTTGAGTTGTGTCATATTGTGCTTCGTGAGACAGTAGATTCATTTGCCAAACAAGGAGATTCAGAACTTCTCAGCATGTGAAGGCATTGCGTGCATCTGGTTTAGAATTTCTATTATATGAAATCAGTTCATTTCTGCAGTGTACGTAGGGAATACTAAAAACTCAATCAAGAGACCAAACAATAACAAATTAGAAGAAAAGGAAAATGACAAGCATGTTTTTTTTATTCCCATGTTTGGTTTTAGATCATTGTAGCCATAAAGAAATGCTAGGTCAAAACATGGAGGTGGTCAGAGTGTATCATATGGATCTCAGCAGTATATTACAGCTGAGCATCGACTGCTGAAGTCAAATACTGCTCTAGAATGCCAGAACTGAGGTTATGACTTTTTCTTTGAGCTTTATCGTGTCTGCTTCCCCTCTATGAGGCTGATTTTACTCAACAGAACAAGCAAGCAAAGTAAGTAAGTAAGCAGCCAACCAACCAACCAACCAACCAACCAACCAACCAACCAACCAACCAACCAACCAACCAACCAACCAACCAACCAACCAACCAACCACCAGTCAACCAACCAAACTAACCAACCAATCAGCCAACCAACCAACCAACTTACCATCTGATGTTTCAGTTGAGAATTGGCGATCTGTTTGATTGATGCTTTTTGTGAAAGATTAAAAAAGTATTTCGGTTAACTTTTTCGAGAGCTGTTTGATAAAGTTTACATTAAACAGATGAATCAAACAGTCATTAAGTACTCTGTGTATATTACAGAAAACCCTCTAACTGAATTTATTGATATATTTTATATTACAGAAAACTCTCTAACTGAATTTATTGATATATTTTATATTACAGAAAACCCTCTAACTGAATTTATTGATTTTTTTTAAAGTACTGTATTCTAGTGTCATGTTTAGAGCAAACAGTGTCGTGTCATTCAGTGGTGGGAAAGATGGAAAATGATTGTAATCTGTGTATTGCTTGTGTTCTTTCTCATACCGATGATCCCACAAATGCGCATTTTACATAAAAGGCTTGTAGATAACGGAGAAGTGTAGGGATTCTTTTTCTTCTGCGTTCCTTCATTATTAGGTGAGGTGCATAGTGGCTGGTCTTCTCCCGTGCTTGTAACTCTGCTGGAGGTCTGGCCTCTGGCCTTAGCCGACACATTCTGACTTCACATCCACCCATTAAAAAAAAAATTGTATGAAAACTGGCAGAAAGTATTTGGCAAATGTGCCTGGAAAAAGGCAGGAGAACGTACTGGGGAGGCAGGAGAGAGAGAGAGAGAGAGAGAGAGAGAGAGAGAGAGAGGAGAGAGGAGAGAGAAGAGAGAGAGAGAGAGAGAGAGAGGGAGAGAGAGAGAGAGAGAGAGAGAGAGAGAGAGAGAGAGAGAGAGAGAGAGAGAGAGAGAGAGAGAGAGAAGGGGGGGGATAAAACAGTATGGACAGTAACAGAAACAAAACGAGTGATTATTTGATAGAAAATAATGGGAAAACTCTAGCACAGAATTTCCAGAAGGTGTGTGTGTGTGTGTGTGTGTGTGTGTGTGTGTGTGTGTGTGTGTGTGTGTGTGTGTGTGTGTGTGTGTGTGTGTGTGTGTGTGATAGCTATTTATGCTGCTGAAAGAGCCTTGGGCATCCCCAGGGGGAAGGGAAGGGGGGGGAGGGAGGTTCAACATTTGCTTATCGTGTAAACATTTTGAATGCTAAGACTTTCTGCAAAGTCACGTCACCCATGAATTAGAAACTGGTTGTTTTGCCCAGCCCAGTTTTTCTTATCAGTGTGCAGGGTAAAATTGCTCTCGAGCTTAGGAGTAATTGGAAATGTCCAGTGAGGTAGCCAGTCCTAAGCCCGGGCTGGTTGGGTGGGGGTGGGCCTGAACTTGTTTTGCCCATTTCACAAACATGCTTCTCCCATTTTCTGCTGTTTTACCCACACGTAGCGAAAAGGCAAGTTGTTTAGAATAGCCACCATCCTGCAAGATGCATTTCAATGCCAATACCTGTAGCTATGTCTTTCATTTTCATTTCTTATAAACAAAATTCAGTCTCCTTCTCCAATGCTGTCACTGTCAAACTGTCCTGTCTGTGTGTCTGTCTGATCTTGTCTCTGTCTGTCTCCCTTTTTTTTCTCTGTCAAATGACTGTCATGGATATATTATTGTATCATTTATACTAGTATCCAAAATAGACAGTGATATTGTAGGCTGGTTTTTGATACTAGATAAACAACAAGATTGGTTACCGCCAGCAGTTTAAACTCAAACAGATGAATGGTTTGTATTTAAAGTGTGTTTTGATTCTTTTAGAATGAAGTTCCCCGCAGCCAGCCTGTTTTGTGACATGAAATGTTCATGGCAAAATGTATACAAACAAGTTTTAGTTTTTCTGTGTATCAGGTAACTGATTGTGTTTGCTGGAGTAACTAAACCCTTTGTACTGCATGTCATTACAGCAGATGTAATCGTGCATCGTTTGGGAAAGACGCGTTGTTTTGGCTTTCTTGTCTGCTTGCCAATACCATATCTTTCTGACAAAGTGTGACAGCTACAACTCAGAGGGAAGTGTGTGTGTGTGTGTGTGTGTGGGGGGGGGGGGGGATGTGTACACGCGCGTGCGCATACACGTGTCTGTATCTAACAGGAAGAATATTGAAACAAAACATTAAAAGACTAATGGAAAATATGACGACTTTCTCAGACTAGTTTGTCATCTTATCCATAGTCCTGGTAGACATCTGCAACTTTATTTCTTGAGCACTACGCTACCGCCTCCCCCCCCCCCCCCCCCTTCTTTTTTTTTTTTTTAGAGCAGAGAGAAGCTATGACAAATAAACTGTTTCAAGTGATCTTTAATAAAAGTTCAGTTTAACGTTTTTGGAGGAATCTGTGAATCAAAGCTGTAAGTGTGAAAGCTTTGTAAACCAAGGTTCTGTGTGTGAAACCTCACATGACGTCTTGCAGAGAGATTGAGAACCCGTCTCTCTCTCTGTGTCTGTCTCTGTCTCTCTCTCTCTGTGTCTGTCTCTGTCTCTGTCTCTCTCTCTGTGTCTGTCTCTGTCTCTCTCTCTGTGTCTGTCTCTGTCTCTCTCTCTGTCTCTCTCTCTCTTGTTTAGAAGAGTAGGCCAGCTATGGCCAATGGCATGGATGACACAGACATAGTGTACAGTCTGTGAACTGCGCAGAGAGAGAGAGAGAGAGAGAGAGGAGAGAGAGAGAGAGAGAGAGAGAGAGAGAGAGAGAGAGAGAGAGAGAGAGAGGAGAGTCTCCCTGATTGAGATAAGCCAGATACACTGCCCGAGAGTTTCAGTGCAGTGCCCCAGCGACCTGTCAAGGAGTGGACAGTCTGTTAGTCCTGTCCTCTCTAAAGGAAGCGCCTGCGATTTCATTAGTTAATTTAGCTGAAATAATCCCCGTGTTTAAATCGCCCAGTCTTTAGGGAGATGGGCAATGTGTTCTGAGGTAATGGACAGGCACGTACGTTTCGGAGCAATTGAAATCTCCGTGTGTGTGTGTTTTTTTCTTTTCTGGCTGTAACCCCTCACGCATGCCTGACGTGCATGTTGGGTGATTGGGGGAATAGAAGAGGGGCATGGCTGAGTGGAGGGGAATGAGGAACAGAGTGAGGATGATGGACCTAACGGGGCAGAGAGGACACCCCCTGTGTGTGTGTGTGTGTGTGTGTGTGTGTGTGTGTGTGTGTGTGCACGCCCGCGCGCGCGCCCGTGCGCGCGCGCGTTTGTGTGTGCGTGAGTGCGAGCGTGCATGCTTCCATGCGCGTGCGCGCGCGTGTGTGTATATGTGTATGTGTGCACGCGCGTGCTCCAAATAGAAGACAGGATGTGCGTGCATGCATATAAGCGCTGGTTTCCTTTTAAGTTTTCCAGTGAGGAGGAGGCACAGTGAGAAGACGATTTCATAATTATACACAAGTGACAAGTGACGTTATATTAGCCTCCGTCTTGGTAGAGGACTTGAGCAGCTGTTGTTTAGCTCTGTGTGCTTTAAAAAAAAAACTTTGGGGTCTCAGCAGTTATCTATCTATCTATCTATCTATCTATCTGTCTGTCTGTCTGTCTGTCTGTCTGTCTGTCTGTCTGTCTGTCTGTCCGTCCGTCCGTCCGTCCGTCCGTCCGTCCGTCCGTCCGTCCGTCCGTCCGTCCGTCCGTCTATCTATCTATCTATCTATCTATCTATCTATCTATCTATCTATCTATCTATCTATCTATCTATCTATCTATAGATCTATCTATAGAACTATCTATAGATCTATCTATAGATCTATCTATAGATCTATCTATCCCTTAGGCCGCGGCCATAGTAAGGCTACGGCCATAGTAAACCCGGCCCGTCCCGTTGTTTCGACGGCCGTCTCTTTGACGGGAGAACGGATCCGTCAAAGCGGCCATAGTCAACCCGGCCCGTCTCTTTCTGACAATATGGTCACCCCGAGACTGCGAGTGACGCAAAAATGAGGCTGCCGCGGTGACGCAAATCGACAGAAAATAGTTCGACATAAAAAGTGCTTTTACGTAAAATCTCCCCCAAAACTTTTATCAAAACCATTGGAATGTAATCGGGAAAGGTTAATTTGCTAGTTTGTGTAGTCAAAATTTTTGAAGCACCATAAATAAGTTTTTCTTGATTATTTTCCTTTCCGTCGACCCGGCAAACGGACGTGTTGCTCGAACGTCAAAACGACGGGTTAAAAAGAACGGGCCGGGCCGGGTCTACTATGGCCACCCACAGCCGTTTTCAGTGACGCCACAGAGTAATTCAGCCGGGCAGCATTTTTCACCCGGCCCGTCGTTTCGACGGCGTCAAAACGACGGGTTTACTATGGCCGCAGCCTAAACCCGTCGTTTTGACGCCGTCAAAACGACGGGCCGGGTGAAAAATGCTGCCCGGCTGAATTACACTGTGGCGTCACTGAAAACGGCTGAGCGTGGCCATAGTAGACCCGGCCCGGCCCGTTCTTTTTAACCCGTCGTTTTGACGTTCGAGCAACACGTCCGTTTGCCGGGTCGACGGAAAGGAAAATAATCAAGAAAAACTTATTTATGGTGCTTCAAAAATTTTGACTACACAAACTAGTAAATTAACCTTTCCCGATTACATTCCAATGGTTTTGATAAATGTTTTGGGGGGAGATTTTACGTAAAAACACTTTTTATGTCGAACTATTTTCTGTCGATTTGCGTCACCGCGGCAGCCTCATTTTTGCGTCACTCGCAGTCTCGGGGTGACCATATTGTCAGAAAGAGACGGGCCGGTCTGGCGACCGTGGGAGCACCCCTGAAGACTTGACAACTAGTTTTCTCCATTCCTCTCTCTGTTCTGCCTTTCTCAAAATTTTGTTGAGTTCTAGGCCTGTCCATTCGCTGATGTTGTCCTCCTCCCATCTCTTCCTTGGTCTGCCTCTTATTCTTCCTCCTTCGACAGTGCCTTGCAGTATTGTTTTTGCAAGTCCATTTGATCTTGTGACATGCCCGTACATGTTTATCTCTATGTGCTTTAAAACCTTGGGGTTGGCAGTTGTTAAGCTTTATGTACTTTAAAAACCTTGGGGTCTCAGTAGCAGTTACTTGTGGCTTCTTGGGTACTGTTGTTTGTTTTGGTTTTGGGTATCAGAGAGAATAAACAGTGGTAACTGGTTTAAAACTAGACATGTTTCCCCGTGGGGATGCTGAGGGCCTGTCCGTATAAATAGCGTCCCCACCTTCTGGAAAATTCTGTGCTAGGAATTCTCTTTTCTATCTCTCTCTTTGTTTCTGCTTTATTCTTTTTTCTTCTTGCCACCTCCTTCTTGTCAATTCCTTTTGCATTCTTCCGTTTTGCTGCCGGTCCCCCTCCCTAAAAAAAATCGAAGAATAAATCTCTCCCACGCCACAAAGTCGGATGCACACGACCTGACTTGTCAGGCGCTTAACGGCAGGGCAACTCATTTTCAGTCATATGACAGACAATGGTTGCTGTCTGAACGCTTGACGATGGAGAAGAAGAAACTAGACATGTCAGCTTGTACACTCTCTTTGTTGATGACCACCAACTATGTGTAAGGTACAACACCCCCCCCAAAAAAAAAAAAAAAAAAAATCAAGACAAAAAACCCCCACGAAACCGGATGCAATGAAGTAAATGTTCAGCAGTTGCTGCTTTACCCGATATCCTGAACACACCCATTGTTTTTCATTTCAGACTTGGCAGAAAATTATAAAGCCCTTATTTTTTGTAAACTAACATGATGACATTGCTTGTTTATTTACCCAAGAGATTGCTGAAAAATCGAATACGTGACTTTGCTTTAAGTTTGAGCGTATCTTGTTTTGGCTGATTAAATTGTGCCCCTTGCAGTCTCACCATGTTTGATTTGCTTAGGTCTTGGGCTATGATCTGATTGCTTTATGCTTATTTCCCGCCCCCCCTTTTCCACTTTGTTGTTGTTTGTTTAGAGAGAGAGAGACACAGAGAGACAGAGAGAGAGAGAGAGAGACAGACAGACAGACAGACAGACAGACAGACAGACAGACAGACAGACAGACAGACAGACAGACAGACAGACAGACAGAGAACGGAGGGGGGACCAGGAAGAGCCAAGACAACTTTTTGCGCTGCAGTTTGATATTTTATTAATATTGCGTTCGTGTGTATAATCAGCTTTGCTCATTACATTATGTTGCCTTGACTGGGTTATCATGTTCGCCTCATCTCTTCTGCACAGACCTCAGCTCTGTCTGCAATGTTCGCCTGTCTTGTTTCGGTCAGTAAAGTGAAGTAAGAATGACGTCAGTGTGTGTTTGTCCTCCACTCAGGTTCCTGACCCTGTGTGTGCCTGTACTGCACTTTGTCCACAGGGTGTGGCTTGCCGCTTTCCCGATGGACAGATTCATCGAGACTCATTTTGTTGAGGTCTGATTCATACAGAACCATAGAGGAACTATGAGTATCAGACCCATGCAAGATTTCCAGCAGCGTAGGTCCTGCCCTACCATAGAATTTTTCCATAGTTCTTGTTATCATTCATGCATTCAAAAAATAGGATTGTAAAGCCAACTACCCAAGACAGTGGTAATAACTATACGTGATGGCATGATAAAGGATATAATTGTTTTACTGGTATCAATGCTTACCAAACGTCTTAATGATAAAGGCGCTGTCAGTGTGTCAAACCTAACAGTCTGCTGGACAGGAGCTCAGGTAGCGCTATGGAGTTGGACAGTAGACTGAAACTAGCCGAGACAAGAATTTTAATGTTGGTTTTTTTTTCGTTCCCTTGGCTAGAGGTTCACTAAAGATGAGATTTTGCGTATGCAACCTGTTTTTACCCACTTTGATGGCAGCTGCATTCCGACTTCGTGGGCAGTCTCTAAACACCTCACATTAATTGTGCATGTTTTTTTTTATAGACTAAGCATCATCCTTTTCTACCGGCACAAAATGGCCTAGTATTC
>CM060337.1:31486278-31491278 GCA_030674155.1 Stramonita haemastoma
ACCAGATCGCCCTTTCTCCTCTACCCTCCCCCCCCCCCCCCCCCTCTCTCTCTCTCTCTCTCTCTCTCTCTCATAGCACCCTTCTCACTTTTCGGCTTGTGATTGGATTACGGGGTGCGTGCATAAACCAATCAAGCGAGAAGAGAACGGAAATGAAACATTTCTCCCCAAACAGCGGGCAAAAAGCAAAGCAAGGCTAAAACCTCCACCCTATTTCGTTTCATGAACCAGTTTGGGAGGAGAGAGAGAGAGAAAGCGGAGAGAGAGAGAGAGAGAGAGAGAGAGAGAGAGAAGAGAAGAGAGAGAGGAGAGAGAGAGAGAGAGAGAGAGAGAGAGAGAGAGAGAGATGATGATGATGATGATGACGCTGGTAGGGATGGCGGAGGGAGGAGGGTGGGGGTGGTTAGAGTTTGAGGGGGGTGATAGAGAAAGAGAGGGGAGGGGTCCAGAAGCGATGACCTGGAGGCAGAATTATGATGAAGATGACAAAGGACAGTGAAAGGGGTGGTGGGGTTGGGGGTGGTCGAGTGGTTCAGGCTTGTTCTTTTAATTGAGCCAACAACGCTTGCCCAACCTGCCACCACTACCTTTATTTAACAAAGCCAGCCACACAATGTCTTTTTGAAGCGGGCATCTCCAGCTTCCTATATACAGGGTCTTTCACTGTCCAGGTCTGGTGTGTTTTAACTTAACTGCTGAGGAAGATCATGTTTCCGTGGTACAAGAAAGCTGTATGGCGTATAAAAATTCTCCTTAGTGGTATATTTGTTTTATTATTTATTCTTTTATATCGAGGATAATGGAATCGTGTGCTGTTTAACATCCAGTTCCCGTGTGTATGCAGTTTTGTAAATCTTGTCATCTGTTCCCACAGGCACTCAATGGCCTACTCTTACGAAAAGCGGACAGGATTTAACGAGTGTGCAAGACGTTCTGCTTGCGTTCGCACACGGGGCCTCGGTTTATAGTCTCATAATTATGTGA
The DNA here is from genome assembly GCA_030674155.1 of Stramonita haemastoma. Lineage (NCBI taxonomy): Eukaryota > Metazoa > Mollusca > Gastropoda > Neogastropoda > Muricidae > Stramonita > Stramonita haemastoma. Next base: position 31,487,263 of record CM060337.1, read on the forward strand.
CCAGCTTACTTATTGTGTAGCTGAAAGTTACCCTTACCACAGTACAGTGTAGACCTTCAGAGCGCAAGGTAACTAACGTGATAAGCAAAACTGAAATGTAGCAGACACTTTTCTTCCCTTCTGCTATTGCTTTGTGGGTCATTGTTCCGGATCAAGTTCAAAGCAGTTCTTCTTTAAGTGTTCTTTACACATTATTTGACGATCATACAGAACCTTTACACCTTTATCGCGGAGAGAGGGAAGGACAAAATCATCCATACAACATTCTGTCTCGGATGGAGTCAGTGACCTGAAACAAAAAGTTTATTTGACCGTGGTCTGGTTGATGACCGTGAGGAGGGACACCTAGGTCATGTTCTCCTGCCTCTTTTCAAAGCGTCCTTACTTTGCAGTGAGAAGTGATGTAGTCAGGTACAGAGCCTTTGGATTGGAAGCCGGCAGTTCAGTTCCAGGCAGACACTAACGTCCTGATAATTACGGTAAAAACTCCAGAAATGTATCTTAAAAAAATCGCATCAGTTTTAGCAGGTTTTGACGGATTTTGTTGCTATTGCTGTGTCAAGGCATGCTTTGCTTGAACTTGGATCAAGGCAGCAAGTGTTCTGTGTTGATTTATCCCTCAAGTCCAAAATCAATGACTTTGTTATTAACTACTGTCATGCCAGTATTCTGTATTGATATATCCCTACAATTCTACACTGAATGACTTTGTTATGAACAACTGTCATGCCTCTCCTTAAAACCTATGAGGTGATTTGAAACAATGACTTTTCAGAGATTCCTTTCCCTTGCATGACTTTTTCTTCTTTATCTTTTTATTTTATCTTCTACATCTCATTGGCTAATTTTTCTTTCCTGTAACTTTTAGAAATATAAATTCATCAACATTTGGTTCTTACTTTTGTAATAAAAAAAATGTCTAAGCGCAATCTGTTTCAAAGGAATAAGTTTAAAACTAATATTTTGTAGTCAAAAGCGATTTGTTTTTTTAAACCACTTTTACAGTTTGAACACAATGATGTTTACCAGTTTCAAATACAAAGACTGAACGTTTCATTGCTGTCAAGCACACTTTAAGCTTTTGACATCTTGTTGCTCTATTGTAAGTGTATACTATTTGTATGATTTTCTGTACAAAAAATAATTCTTTGAATTAAGAAATCTTCCACACCTGCCCACGTTTTAAACAAAATTCCACGTGTGCAACTCCGTTCATTCTAAGCTAAGGATTACAACTAATATGATTTCCGTGCAAAAGCGTTTTACATTTATCATCTGAGGCAGGTAAAAAAAAAAAAAACACCAAAAAAACAACCCAACAACAACAACAAAAACCTGAATATAATAGGCTTGTTCTTTGCATGAAAACCCATTCTGTCATGTCCACTATTCAAACACACTGCTCAATAGAAACTCGACCTGGATTGTTTTCACAGGCACGCGGAGTAAATCACAACCTACAACACGTGCCAGCACGAGTCGTGCTAATACGTAACGTCAAATGTGAAAGCTGGGCTGGGTGGAAAAGAAAAATAAGTGTTAAAAGCTTTTTTCCGCCAATCTACACCGTAAACAATAACCCGCGCTTTTGTTGCGTTAAATAACATAGATTCAAACCAGCAGTGTCTGTAACAAAGAGAGTTTTGGTCAGTGGGTGCACTTTATCCACCACCCCCTCCCCCCTTTATTGTTTATTACCCATCAGGCTATGGTAGTCATGTCATACCATCACCACCACCCTCCCCATGCACTGTTCCCTCACACACTCTTTGTGTCAGTGCTTAGATAAGCATCGGGTAAAGGCGCACTCTTTGTGTCAGTGCTTAGATAAGCATCGGGTAAAGGCGCACTCTTTGTGTCAGTGCTCAGATAAGCATCGGGTAAAGGCGCACTCTTTGTGTCAGTGCTTAGATAAGCATCGGGTAAAAGGCGCACTCTTTGTGTCAGTGCTCAGATAAGCATCGGGTAAAGGCACACTCTTTGTGTCAGTGCTCAGATAAGCATCGGGTAAAGGCACACTCTTTGTGTCAGTGCTCAGATAAGCATCGGGTAAAGGCACACTCTTTGTGTCAGTGCTCAGATAAGCATCGGGTAAAGGCACACTCTTTGTGTCAGTGCTCAGATAAGCATCGGGTAAAGGCGCACTCTTTTGTGTCAGTGCTCAGATAAGCATCGGGTAAAGGCACACTCTTTGTGTCAGTGCTCAGATAAGCATCGGGTAAAGGCGCACTCTTTGTATCAGTGCTCAGATAAGCATCGGGTAAAGGCACACTCTTTGTGTCAGTGCTCAGATAAGCATCGGGTAAAGGCGCACTCTTTGTGTCAGTGCTCAGATAAGCATCGGGTAAAGGCGCACTCTTTTTGTCAGTATTCAGATAAGCATCAACAATGAATGGGTAAAGGCACACTCTTTGTGTCACATCAGTACTCAGATAAGCATCAACAAAAGAATGGGTAACGGCACACTCTTTGTGTCACATCAATACTCAGATAAGCATCAACAAAGAATGGGTAAAGGCGCACTCTCTGTGTCACATCAGTGCTCAGATAAGCATCAACAAAGAAAGGTAAAAGGCACACTCTTTGTGTCACGATGTCTCAGATAAGCATCAACAAAGAATGGGTTAAAAGGCACACTCTTTGTGTCAGTGGCTCAGATAAGCATCAACAAAGAAAGGGTAAAGGCACACTCTTTGTGTCACGTCAGAGCTCAGATAAGCATCAACAAAAAAATGGGTAAGGCACACTCTTTGTGTCAGTTAGTGCTCAGATAAGCATCAACAAAGAATGGGTTAAGGTACACTCTTTGTGTCACATCAGGCTCAGATAAGCATCAACAAAGAAAGGGTTAAAGGCACACTCTTTGTGTCACATCAGAGCTCAGATAAGCATCAACAAAGAAAGGGTTAAAAGGCACACTCTTTGTGTCAGAGCTCAGATAAGCATCAACAAAGAATGGGTAAAGGCACACTCTTTGTGTCAGAGCTCAGATAAGCATCAACAAAGAATGGGTAAAGGCACACTCTTTGTGTCAGAGCTCAGATAAGCATCAACAAAGAATGGGTTAAAAGGCACACTCTTTGTGTCACATCAGTGCTCAGATAAGCATCAACAAAGAACGGGTACAAGGCACACTCTTTTGTGTCACGTCAGTGCTCAGATAAGCTCAACAAAGAATAAAAGGCACACTCTTTGTGTCAGAACTCAGATAAGCATTGTGATGGTAGGTAGTGTATCATAGATCACCCCTGTCACAGCATCCTGTTTCTAAATCAGGACACACAGTCTGAAATTGTGCAATGCTCTGTTTTGCTGGGTGGTGGTTGAAAAGCCTCTGTTGGATACACTTTGCCTTCATAGTGAAAGATAGAATTTATGCAGCTTCTTTTAAAAAGCCCCGTCCTGGTCTTGCCATGCCCACCCGAGGTACTGTGCAGAGATGGGACATTGCAAATGTCCACTCTGTTACAACATCAACAAAGGAACGGGTAAAGGCACACACTTCGATCAGTGCATAGATCAATAAAGAATGGGTAAAGGAATAAACAGAAACGGGCCACTTGCAAGTTTTCGTGCTCTTTCGGCTCCAACCACTATCTCCAGCAACCTTTCGTACATCTCTGCTGCTTACAATGCTGGCTGCTGCTGCGCCAGCCCAATGACTTGATTAATTAACCCCTGCTGTTAGGTCTGATATACACTTGACAGGTAAAACAGCAACTACACTGACACATCACCACTGCTTTATAAGAGAGAGACGAAGAGAATAACATGGAAGTGGGTTTGTTGAGGTAGAGAGTTTATTGGGGTGTTTTGTTTGCTGGATTAGATTTTTGGAGTGTGTGTGTAGATATTTGTTGCTTGATGCGAGACTCTGTCAGCAACCTGGGGAGAAGGAGAACGAGAAAATGATTTGCAAATGTGTTAAGTGATCACCTAATACGTAATTGTCTTTTTGGAAGGGAGTTTCTGTTTAGAGGATTTGGATCAGCAGATATGTGTTGTCTTTGGACAAG
>CM060337.1:31496278-31513778 GCA_030674155.1 Stramonita haemastoma
TATTGCTAATATACATACTGATGGTATCCATTATTGATCCAGCAATATTGCTACATACTACATACTGATGGTATCTAGTATTGATCAGCAATATGCTAATACTACATACTGATGTATTCAGTAGATCGCAATATTGTCATACTACATACTGTGGTGTCTATGTTTGATCCAGCATATTGCTACTACTACATACTGATGGTATATTGTATGATCCTGAATATTGCTACATACTCATATTGATGGTATATATGTATTGATCAGCAATATTGCTAATACATACTGATGGATATATGTATTGATCGCAATATTGCTACATACTGCATTACTGCATCCTGCAATATTGCTACATACTGTATAGTATATATATTATGTATTCAATTTGATCCCGCCACCTATCTCTCAATTTGCGACACAATGCTGGCCTATAATCCAGCAACAAAAAGATAACACAATAGAAAGGAAAACCAAAAACCCAACAGGAATGGGACAGGGCACAATGGATGCAGAGAATGGTTCTGACTGAAAAAGTAGTGCAACAAAAAATGGCGTTCATCTGGCATAAGTTTGTTTTTTTAATACCATCTTTTTTTTTGGTTAATCATGGAAATATGTCCAAGTATTATGCACACAAAAGCTGCGAGGAAATAATGACAAGGAAATTACAGTGGTGGCCGAACTTTGATCCATGCCTGAGTGATTTTTCCATTTCATGTAAATACAGAGCGCTGTTGACCTAACCAATCACACATCGTTATTGATCTGAGCCCCGCACACCCAAATCACTAAAGTCCCTTATCGGCAGTCACCTGAATCCTAACGGCAGCCTGGCAATAATCATGGATATGTCTACCGCTAAGATTGCTTGCCATGGCAAAATTTAATACCCTGGTCATATAATAGCTCAATGAACAGGATATTACATACTGAAAAATCTGGTCACAGAATAGTGGTGTTGTGTGTGTGTCTGCGTGAATGTGCAAAAGACGTATTCACATTCACCCATGCACCCACAATCATAACACCACACCAGAAACTTTCGGATGAAAAAAAGATTATTACCCTCTTATTCCTCCCTCCCTCCCTTTTCCCCAAATATTTTTCTCAATCAAAATTAAAAACTTCATAGAAAGATTCATATAATTAACCAATTAAGTTTCCGGCAACAAAAATAACAATTCCTCACTCCTCCAATCACACGCATGACCAGCACAACAAATGAAGGTGTTCTTTCTTTTGTTTTTCTTGTACGTTTTAGGATGACAATTGACTACGGCAAAATCTGTCCCTCTATCTTCACTGAAGAACCCAGAGAGGAGGCAGCTCCCCACCCTCTACATACAACAGCAGGTAACTGTAGGACTCTTCCACAAGAGCAGAGAAGGTCGTGAGTCACAGGTTTGAACTACCGACCCGGGGTAAAAAAAATAAAAAATAAAAAAATAAAAAAAAAAAACACAAAAAAACCCCTTCACAGCTGGGACTTCAGCCTTAAAAGAAATAGAGAGAATCCTTGAAATATCTTTCCTACATCACATATTCGTCATTCTTGCGCTTATTCTTTTCCGGAATGCTTTCCTTTTTCGAAAAGTTCCTTATACTTATTTTATTTTATCAATCTTTTCTTGTCACTGTTATTTATATTCCTTCCCTTCTCCAGGGAATATGTTCTTTCAATGTTTTAATCACAACACTGTAACTCTTGTTTAGTACATTTTCTTTCCAAATTATTTACATTTATTTACGCAAGATTGTTTTTATGTTCTTTCCAACTGTCAACTTATTTCCTTTCGCATTTATTTACAACAAGAGTTAATCATACAAACTATTGTTGAATTATTCATTGTATCTTATCGGACGAGGAAGATTTAGCGTTAATGCGTTAATGTTTTTTTAACACATCTATTTATCTCAAGAAATTTCAACAAAGAATTTTAACAGAAAAAAAACAACACAAATACAAAACTTAAACCCTTTAGAGGGAGGGAGGGAGGGAGAGAGAGAGAGAGAGAGAGAGAGAGAGAGAGAGAGAGGAGAGAGAGAGAGAGAGAGAGAGAGAGAGACAGAGACAGAGACAGAGACAGAGAGAGACAGAGATAGGGAGGGATAGAGGGAGAGAGGGAGAGAGAGAGACGGAGAGAGAGACAGAGACAGAGAGAGACAGAGACAGAGACAGAGAAAGAGAGAAAAGACAAGACACAGCAGTACCGGTCCACTTTAACAGTTAAAAAAAACAACCTTAAGTAACTACGTAACTCATGCAGACAAGATTGGAGAAGATTTATTTGCCCCCTGCCACACTTTTCCTCCCCTCACCCCCACCCCCACCTCTTCCTCCGTGTGATCAGACAGTGAAGAGGAACGATGGTCAGTAAAAAAAAAAATAATAAATAATAATAAATAAATAAATAAAAAGGGGGTCAGACTTTATTCCAAACTCAGTTGGCTCATAGCAAACTCATGCTCATGTACAGGTTTGTTTCTTTTCTTCCACGGCTAGAGCTCCAGGGTTCATAATAGTGACATTCTGCCTATGCGACCGTTTTGCCCCACCATGAAGGCAGCCGCATTCAGACGTTGGGGATGTATTCAGACGTTGGGGATGTATTCAGACGTTGGGGATGTATTCAGACGTTGGGGATGTATTCAGACGTTGGGGATATATGCTGGAAATGTTCATGTTACCGTAACCCACCGATCGTTGACATGAATGACGGTATCTTTAACGTGCATATTTGATCTTCTGCATGCGTATATATACAACGGGAATGTAGGCACTGGCAGGTCTGCACTTGAAGTTGCCCTGAGAGATCGTTAAAAAAATCCCCGCCTTTAAATTCACCAGACGATACCGCCACGATCTGAACCCCCGACTCTAATCATGGACCCAGGGGATAGAAGTCGAACAGATTTTAACCACTTGGCAACCGCGACCGTCTTGTAATCACGGCTGTTATTGTTACTGCTGCTGTACTGTGAGGGATGTTTTCAGACCATTCTTCCAGAGCTGATAACACACCAGCAGGAACACACACACACACACACACACACACACCACACACACACACACACACACACACACACACACACACACACACGTGCATACACACACAAACACACACACGTACACACACACGTACACGCACACGTACACACACACGCAGGCACACGTACACACACACGCACACACCACACACACGCACACACACACACACCATCACCATCATCATCATCATCACAATCAATATGGCCCTTATCAGTGGCCGCCTGACCCACAATGAAAAAACGTGCCCGTCTGTGGTCTCCGTCCTCTGTACTCTACCGTCCGTCATGCCTCTTTGCCCTTGCTGCCACAATTCACTGCTGCTATCTATTATTTATTTATTTACTACACCCTGTATCATGCATCGATCCATCACGCTACTGTCTGTCAGTGTCCAATGCAAAGTTGATGTATAACAATGGTTAACAAAAACAGAACAAAGCACTATGGAAAAGAGTACCAAAAAAAACAGCATGGATTGGATCAGGGCATGCACAATACCAAAAAAAAAAGCATGAAGTGAATTCTACTGCAAGATGTAGCATTAAAATTACCATGTATAGTTGCCCTTTTTTCTTCTTCTTTTCTTCACTACTTTCAAATGGGAATTTCTTCAATTATGCCTCTTACAGAATGAAGCAGAAAACGTGAAAGAGCTTTTACAGCAGTAAGTGATCCTTTTCCTTTACTTCTTGCCTGACTGATCTTTCCATTTCTGGTCAACACATAGTTCTGTTTAACTAACCAATCACAAGAAGCATTATAGATTTCAGACCCACACACCACCACCCAAAAAATCAATAGGTTCTTTTGACAGCAGTCAGGCGAACCCTAACCATAATGCTGTCACCTCCAAAGAATCTTGCATATGACTGGCACTGTGCTTGCTTCTCATGCCATTATTTGATACGTTGATTAGATTTCAACTCGATGGACAGAGTCCTCTGTCACAATGGGTGGTATGTAAATTAAGACAGGGCTATCATAAGTTTACCTGTTGTCCTGTCAGGATATTTTTGTGATGCTTTTTGGAGGAAAAACCTGTTTAAACCAACCATATTGCCTACTGAACATCAAGGCTTAGAATTAATGCACGTATAAAATAAACAGAAGACGGGATAGCTCAGCAGTCAGAACGCTTAGCTCGCTTTCCCCACGCTAAGGTTTAAAGCAGCATCGAGCGTGGTTACTAAGTGGATGAGTGACCATTTGCGCACCTTGGCTTCAGTACAGTCTCCCCACTTCATCCAGCTGTCAATGGGTACCTGCCCTCTTCAGGGTCAGGGAAGGTAAAGCAGTGAGGGAGAGGAGATGGGCACCGCCCTCAATATGCTGGCCCTTAGAGAAGCTGAGGTCTCTTGACACCTCGCTCCCAACGACCACATAGGTTATGGGAACACCTTTACTATTTAAAAAAAAAAGTTTTTAGATTAAATACATGGAAAGGAGAACACAGGTATGACATGAAATATATATGCAAATGCAGCCACACTCCTGAATATATGTATTACATATATATTGCTCAGTTATGTTTATGGGCAGATTATACGCACTGCTGCAAAGCAAATCCAAAGCAAAACAAAACAAATCAAAAAAGCTTGTAACTCATTGTAAATCCTACAATGCCGCAACTTGTCACCCCCCCCTCCCCCACCCACCCATCCACCCATGTCCTGTTTTGCTCAGCTTAAGCCGGCAAAGACTGGCCACAGAAAAGAAAAACGGTTGAACCCCTTCCTTTTGAGTTGTTTCCCTGCCAACTCCAGGCCTCCTCATTGATCTACTGCCATAGTCTCTCAGGCCACCCACCATCCACGCTGCTCCGCTGCTGTTACTGCTGCTGCTGCTGCTGCTGCTGCTGCTAGTCATGTGATCTATGTGGGCTTTGCTTTAAGTCTGATAACACGACCTAGCACAGATAGTAGTAGCCCACCACAAAATCAATATGTCTCCTTATCAGTGTAGAGCATTGAACAACAATGGCAATATAACAATTTCACCCCCACCACTACTGCTGGTTTGTTTTGCTGTAGCTGCCATCTTTATGATACGTATAACTTATTACGCATTGAAAAAAAAAAAAAAAAAACACCTGGCCTTTCTTCACGTCCCAGTGCAGGGCTGACACAGTCCTGCACGTGCAAAACGAAAGGTATACACACGAGGACAGAGGGACCAAATTGGATTGGGACAGACAGGCCACCAGGCTGAAAGGAGAGGTATCCAATGACGGCCACTGGAGAGGGTGGGGGGGGGGGCGATGCCTGGGGGAGATGTCTGTGGTATGGTAGCTCACTTTCCAAGACTCGGGCTGCTTTCTCCTAGTTTCTAACATGGTAATTTTGAGATTAATCTCAAAGAAACGGAGAGAACGTTGCACTACGGCGGGGAAAATCCCAATGGTAATTGACACTCTTTCCCAACCAGGCTGATCTCTATTTGATGTCAATAGACTGAACCTTGGTTACTCAACCAATCACGCAAATCATTACCCGCTGTATGGCTGGCCACAAGGAAAAAGGAGAAAAAAAAGGAAAAGCATGGCAGCTTCAAACTAAACAAAGAGAACATAATAGAGTTTTCCTATTAGCCCTTGAATGTAGCTTAAGCTTGTTGGTTGATAAAGTATAGGTGTGTGTGTGTGTGTGTATGTGTGTGTGTGTGTGTGTGTGTGTGTGTGTGTGTGTGTGTGTGTGTGTGTGTGTGTGTTGTGTCTGTGTGTGTGTGTGTGTTGTGTGTGTGTGTGTGTTTCCATTAAAATTCTACTGACACGAACTGATTCTGGACCACATAAAAGAAGGTGGTGATAGTTGTCTGGGGAATATAACAGTGTCAGCAATGTTAGTAACAATAAAGCAATCGATGTAATAATATAACTACTCACTGGTGCAAAAACAACAACAATAGCACAATTAATCAAAAAGTAAAACTCGACCACGGCGAGAATCTGTTTAAGGGTAGGGTGGGTTCATTTCCTACTTTAGTCTTATAAGCAAGCATCGTGTGTGTGTGTGTGTGTGTGTGTTGTGTGTGTGTGTGTGTGTGTGTGTGTGTGTGTGTGTGTGTGTGTGTGTTTTGTGTGTGGTTGTGTGTGTGTGTGTGTGTGTGTGTGTGTGTGTGTGTGTGTGTGTGTTGTGTAAGTGTGTGTGTGTGTGTGTGTTGTGTGTGTGTGTGTGTGTGTGTGTGTGTGTGTGTGTGTGTGTGTGTGTGTGTGTGTAAATGTAAGTGTGTGTATGTGTGAGTGTGTGTGTGTGTGTGTTTGTGTGTGTGTGTGTAGTGTGTTTGTGTAGTGTGTGTGTTTGTGTAAGTGTGTGTGTGTGTGTGTTTGTGAAAGTGTGTGTGTGTGTGTAAGTGTAAGTGTGTTGTGTGTGTGTGTGTTTGTGAAGTGTGTGTGTGTGTGTGTGTGTGTGTGTGTGTGTGTGTTTTGTGTGTGTGTGTGTGTGTGTGTGTGTGTGTGTGTGTGTTGACCTGTAGTGGAGTGTTGCATGGGCAGCTGACTCTCGTGTCATTTGCTGCCTGACTTAATTAAGTAAGTAGATAAATAAATAAATGCGATGGCATTCTAACATGTATAGATTAACATCTATACATAAATGCCTTTCTTCTTCTTCTTTTACTTCGAGTATAATGCACCACCCTCAACATGATGGCCCCTAGAGAAGCTGAGGTCTCTGACGCCTCACTTTCCTACGACCACACTGGTTATGGGACACCTATAATTAAATAAGTGCTCAAGTTCTTTTCTTTACATCCAGTCCCCCAAGTGCAAGCAGTTTTGTCAATAATGGCATTCATTGCTGCAAGCACACCATAGCCTATTCATCCAAGAGCGGAACATGTTTTAACCTGTGCGTTAGATATTCTGTGTGCATTTACACGTAAAACCTTGTTTTATAGTCTCCTCCAAAGGACTATCTTGCTTTCTTTCAGTCACTGTCTCTGCTTCATGTCAACGCAAACCATGGCGCGCGTTAATAGATGTGTTTGAAGGTGTGCATAACAAGTTATGTATCCGGTCAGCAGGTGTGTATGAGGGTGTGTTTTTCTTGGGTTGACAGGTGTGTAATGAGACAGGTGTGTGTTTCATGGGTTGACAGGTGTGTAATGAGACAGGTGTGTGTTTCATGGGTTGACAGGTGTGCAATGAGACAGGTGTGTATGAGGGGTGTGTTTCCTGGGTTGACAGGTGTGTATGAGGGTGTGTGTTTCCTGGGTTGACAGGTGTGTAATGAGACAGGTGTGTATAAGGGTGTGTGTTTCTTGGGTTGACAGGTGTGTAATGAGACAGTGTGTATAAGGGTGTGTGTTTCTTGGGTTGACAGGTGTGTAATGAGACAGGTGTGTATAAGGGTGTGTGTTTCTTGGGTTGACAGGTGTGTAATGAGACAGGTGTGTGCTTCATGGGTTGACAGGTGTGTAATGAGACAGGTGCGAGTTTCCTGGGTTGACAGGTGTGTAATGAGACAGGTGTGTATGGGGGGTGTGTTTCCTGGGTTGACAGGTGTGTAATGAGGCTGTTTCCTGGGTTGACAGGTGTATAATGAGACAGGTGTGTATGAGGGTGTGTGTTTCTTGGATTGACAGGCGTGCATGCTTGTCACAAATATTTTAAAATCACCTGGAGTTTACTTATGATCTTGAATTATTTTTTTAGGTCTGTCTAGATTTGTGTGTGCGTATATGTGTGCGTATGCGTGCGTGCGTGCATGTGTGTGACTAGGATGTGGGGGGGGGGGGTTGAGAGGGGGGGGGTTCAAATGTGGCCCCACTGCGTCCTTAAAGATATCAGGTGTAAGCCTTTTTTTGTAGTTGTTGTTGCCAACTTCTTTCGCCTGTCAGCACGAAATGTTCTGACAATGTTCAGGTGACCTAGCAGCTGAGGTTGACCACTCAAGCTGTATGGAAGGATAAAACTGCCTCCCCTGTCTTTCTAGATCCCCACACATACTGACAAGAAGATGTCTAAGCTAATGCATTTGACAGATTTTTTTTTCTAATACGTTTTCTTCATTTTCTTTATAACAGCTGGCGTAGGTAGGCAACATGACTACTATACTCCTTTAAAAGTAAAAACATCTCTTCTTTTAGAGAGCTGCTTCTCTGCAAGGTACTGGAATACCATAACACTGCTGAAATCTCTGATGATGACTCACACAGATATCAAGACACATGAGTCAGATCAGGCAAACTGAACGGTCCTTGCTGAAAAGTTTTAATTACTGTTATCGAAAGTTTTACATTCACAGTACCTTTCTTTTTACTTTTACAAACTTTTACAAATTATGTTTTAAACTGGAGAAGGAGTAAAATTGCATTTCACTTCCGGCGCTAATTTACCACTACGAGTTCGCGTCACTGATGCCCACACACATTGCTTAAATTTTTATTATTAGCAAATAGCTTGTATTTGTCCAAAAGCAACAGCAACAACAACAGAAATGGCGAGTTCATTTTCAGCCGTTTACAGCCCATTGTAACTATCCTTTTCTGACCCTATCTGCTCAAACAAGGCCAACAGTGACTGACTGGCCCCAGAAAGGAAAGGTTCAGTCACCTTCTTTCAAGTCCTTTTCCCGCATGCAGGCTCCGGGCCACTCACTTCATTGATCTGTTCTGGTCTGTTAGGCCGCCCACTATCTAGGCCACAGTGCTGCTGTTACCACTGCTGCTCCTGCTGCTGCTGCTGCTGCTGCTGCTAGTCAACTGATCTATGTGGGCCCTGCTGCAGGGTCTGATAACACCACAAAAGCACGGAGACATAGGCACCAAAAATCAATATGTCCTTTATCACAGCTTCCACTGAACAACGATCAAAGTTGGCAATACCAATCTGGCGTCGTCACCACCCCTTGCTTTGCTGTGCTGTGCTGTGCTTTGCTGTAGCCGCCATCTTTATGAGGTGTACCACTTATTACATATTGAACAATCTGGCCTCGCATCCTTCCTCACGCCCCAGTGAAGAGCTGACACATGCACGTGCAAAACGATAAGTATGCAAATGAGGACACCAGACCCCAATGGGATTGAGCGAGGCCCCCATGAAAGGATAGATATCAAATGACTGCCACTGGAGCAAGCCTTGCCTGGGGAGATGAGGTGGTTCACTGTCCCTTGCTGCTTTCTGAAAGGCCTCTTTTTTTATTTGGTTATTATTGTCAGAGAAACGAGTGAAACATTATGGTGGGGAAATTACATTGGTAATTGACACTTCTTCCCCAAGCCAAGCCATTTCCTTCACTGTATGTAAATGTAGACAGAGCCTTGGTTGCCCAACTAATCACGCCGATCAGTGCGGAGTGCAGCGGTGTAAAGAAGAAGGGAAAATGATTGCAGCCTCAGAGGTAACGAAGAGAACATGAAACTTTCCTATTAACCTGGTGTGAATGAAGGGTTTTTTGTTGTAGTTTATACCATTGTGGTGTGTGTGTGTGTGTGTGTGTGTGTGTGTGTGTGTGTGTGTGTGTGTGTGTGTGTGTGTGTGTGTGTGTGTGTGTGTGTGTGTGTGTGTGTGCGTGCACCTACAAAAAAGGGGAAATGAATCAGGTTGACAAGTAACCAAGTATTGCAAGAGCATGTGTGTTATTTATGTGCATGAAACACCCTAACCTTAGTCAGTACAAGCTTATATGCAACCTTATAGGCAACTGTAAATGCATTTTTGTCCCTTGTTGACAAAAGCATAAGAGATACAATTTCATTAATTTCCTTTCAAAAATTAAGTCTATAGTACCGATTGCAAAAAGTATCTTCAGCTTCTCATGTTATGAAGACTGGTTTCCTCAGAAGTGCGCTCTGATTTTCTTAAATCATTGTGGAGATCTTAAACTTCACAAATTTTACAGTAAGATATACCTTACCACACCAACACACAAACTTGCTGACAATCATGACTAGCTTTGTGGCCGTTTGGTGAAACACTATGGTTGTCACAATTTTCAAGGGAATGTCTTTGACTTTCTAAAAAGAGTACCCTACATGAAAAGCAAACTGTCATAATTATGTAGAAAATCAAATCAGCGCATTAGGGATTTCATGAGTTATGTCAGTGTTGGATGGCTTGCAAAATTAAAATTATAGTCAGGCTACTCTGTCCCATATCAAAAGATAGAGGAAGAGAAATTATAATGACTCTGACTGAGGATCTTGGCTAATTGTGACTGGCCCCTTAAAAACAGGCAGATGAGGTTTTTATGGGGGGGGACAATAATACTAATGCAATACTGATAAATCCTCAGTATAAGAGTAATGGTACGTAAGCTTTCATGGGATGTATTCTATGATTCAAAAACTGCATTTGCTGGACCTCTGCACCTTGGGATATACCTGCGCTCGAGACTAAAGCCACCAGTTTAAGACAGAGAGAGAGAGAGACAGAGACAGAGACAGAGACAGAGAGACAGAGAAAGACAGAGAAATATGAGACTGCAGAACCAGTGTCCTACATTGTGAAAACTTAAGAATATCACGCAGAAAACTGTTTCCCCTTACTACCCCCTCTCCTTCCCCTCCACTTAATCCCGTGTGGTCAGACAGCCAAACAAAGGATGGACAGTGAAAAAGAAACCCTCAGAGAACCTTCATAACTGTGTCTGTGGGCTGAAAGCAAACTCATTGATTATGTACAATCAATGCGACACTTGTCTGTTATCGCATAGCATACGGCTGCTGATGTTTATTTGTAACTATGGCTGCAACAGTCCCTGCTTCTTTCTTCTACTAGCGATGTATTCAGACTGTTCTGCCAGAGCTGATAACACACAAGCAGGCAGGCAGACAAACACACCTGAATCGATCTGACCCTTATCAGCCTCCACCTGACCCACAATCAGAAGGTCGCAGTGGCAATACTCTCCAGCCTCTAAAGCCTCCTGCTTTTTCTTTTTGTCCTGCCCCAATTCAATGTTCTTTACTGATTACTAGAAAGTATGCCATGTATCGATCTAGGTTGGGGGTGTTTTGGTTTCCAGTCTAAAGCATATGTGCATACAAAAAGGAACAAAATGAAAACCGAGGACAGAACCAAAAGGATAGAGATGGGTTACAATGAAAGGTGATCTATCTATCTATCTATCTATCTATCTATCTATCTATCTATCTATCTATCTATCTATGTGTATATATGTATACATATATATGTATATATTATAAATACACATACATATATAATATATGTATGTGTATATATATACATATATATTATATATATATGTATGTGTGTGTAGTGTGTGCATGTGCATGTGTGTGTGCATGTGTGTGTGCATGTGTGTGTGTGCATGTGCATGTGTGTGAGTAGCACAAATAATTGCAACCAAACTTATGGGGTTTTTTTCTATGTTGTCTCATTGTAGGTCATACACAACACCTTATCACCCTCATCCTCTCCCACTCTCTGCTCAGCTAAGGCCACACAGCAAAAACTGGCGACAGAGCAGAAAAAGGTTGAACCCCTTTCCTTTCCAGTTCCAGTTCCCTGCCAACTCCAGGCCCCCTCATTGATCAGTTACGGTCTGATACACCACCCACCATCTACAGGCTGCTCTGCTTCTGGTGGTGTTGTTACTGCTGTTGTTACTGATGTAACTGCTCCCGATACTCAAAGTGATCTATTTGGACCCTGCTGCTAGGTCTGATAACACGACCCAGACCCAGCACAAAGACAAACGCATCAAAAGTCAATGATTTTTATGTTCTCTGTCCCGGGGTTCTATCGGAAAAACAATAAGAGCCTGGCGCTAATAAACTCCCCTCATAGCTGTTTGCTTACTTTGATGTGGCCGCCAGCCAACCTCATGTTCAGTACTGTTCATTACGTATTAAAACACCCAGCCACTCTTCCCTCTTCGCGTCCCTGTGCAAAGCTGACACATGCACGTGCAAAATGAAAGGTATGCAAATGAGGACAGAGGGACCGAACGGGAATGGGACAGGCCAGCCAGGCTGAAAGGAGAGGTATCACATGACGGCCACTGGAGAGGGAGGGGGGGATGCCTGGGGGAGATGGGCTCGTTCACTTTCCAAGTCTCTCGCTGCTTTCTCCTGGGTTTGGTTGTTGTTTTTTTCCAGAATGACAATTTCGAAATCATTCCCATAGAAATGGAGAGACTATCATGTGTAGGGGTGGAGCGCTTGGACTTGTTTTTTGCAAGATATAGCGCTACATAAATTCCATGTATTATTATTATCATTATCATTATTATTATTATTATTATTTTCATTTTTATCATTATTATTATGATTGTTAAATCACAACGGCAATGGACACCGGTCCCTCAGCCTGGTCCATCTTTTTCACTTCATGTAAATATAGACAGAGGCTTGGTTACGCAGCTAATCAGGCAGATCGTTAGTTAGGCCAGTAGCTGCTGTAAGGAAGAAAGGAAATGATGGCAATGCCAGATTGAACAAAGACAGCTTTCTTTTTTTCCTCTGATACTAGCTAGCTTTGGCTTGAACTGTCAAGGTGTGTGTAGTGTGTGAGTAGTGTGTGTGTGTAGTGTGTGTGTGTGTGTGTGTGTGTGTGTGTGTGTGTGTGTTGTGTGTGTGTGTGTGTGTGTGTGTGTGAATGTGTGTAGTGTGTGTGAATGTGTGTAGTGTGTGTGAATGTGTGTGTGTGTGAGTGAGTGATTGCCTATGGGTGTATGTATGGTCCAAAAAGAAAGGGAAAGAGATGGAGAATAAACATGAAGATGCATCAGCCAAGGATAGACATGAAGATGCATCAGCAAGGATAGACATGAAGATGCATCAGCCAAGGATAGACATGAAGATGCATCAGCCAAGGATAGACATGAAGATGCATCAGCCAAGGATAGACATGAAGATGCATCACCAAGGATAGACATGAAGATGCATCAGCCAAGGATAGACATGAAGATGCATCACCCAAGGATAGACATGAAGATGCATCAACCAAGGATAGACATGAAGATGCATCAGCCAAGGACAGACACGGATATGCATCAGCCCATCTTGCACATTTTCCATACACGTGCATCTGAAAGTATCATCTGTTGGCATGACTCACTCACTCACTCACCTGCAGGGAGTATGGATACACACAGGAACGTGTGTGAGACCACCGTGTGCTTTCAGAGCACACCACGTGCACATGCATACACATCCCTTCTCACCTTCCTTTTCTTACACTCTTTCCCTCACCCCCCCCCTCCTTCTCACCCCCTACCCCCCCCCCCCCCTGTAAACACAGGCCCTGCTGCCTGCTGTGTGTGTTAGTCAATGTGTGTGAAGGTGTGCATGAGAGGTGTGCGTGTCTTGGACTGACAGGCGTGCATGCTTGTCATTAACTTTACCCGATAACATGGGGGGCTTCATATTCAGTTTTCAATTGGCTTTGCGCACACGCGCGCGCTTGCGCGTGAGAGCACACACACACACACTCTCAACACACACATTCAACACACACACACACACACACACACACACACACACACCACACACACACACAACACATACACACACACATTCCAGAGACAGACAGACAGACAGAATGGCGGTCAGTCGGACGGAGAGACGGACAGAGACAGAGAGACAAAAAGGGAGACAAAGGGAAGAGACAGACATAGAGAAAAAAATGAGAGAGACAGAGATTGAGAGAGAAAGAGAGAGAGCGACAGAGAGACAGAGAGAGATACAGACAGACAGACAGACAGACAGACAGACAGACAGACAGAGAGGGACAAGCAAAGAGAGAGACAGACAGACAGACAGACTGTGACAGAGATAGAAAGACAGAGGGGGAGACAGAGAGAGAAAAATGAAGAGGGGGGCGGGCAGACAGACAGACTGACAGACATACAGACAGAAACAGAAGCAAAAATGGCTTACAGAAAAGAGGAGAAGGAAGAGAGAAAGAAGAGAAATGAGAAGAAAATGAGAGATAAAAACTTTTTTTGAAAGAAAAAAAAAGAGACAAATGAAAATAGACAAAATAAGAAATAAGTGCAGAGATTGGGATGAGAAGAGAGAAAGCAAGAGAAGAAAGAAAGAAAGAAAAAAGTGTGTGTGTGTGTGTGTGTGGTGTGTGCGCGCACGCGCGCGCGTGCGTGCGTATGTGCGTGTGTAATATGTGTGTGTGTGTGTGTGTGTGTGTGTGTGTGTGTGTGTGTGTGTGTGTGTGTGTGTGTGTATGGAGGGGGAAGTAAACTTCGTGAAGATTATCAGATGTTCAACATAAGAAAAACGTTAGCGACAGAAGGAGAGGAAAAAAACACACAGCAGCGGAACCCGAGACGTAAGCAAAGTATCAGGCACACAATCCCCTTAGTCTTGCTTGGAGAGATCAGTCTGGTATTCGTGCCAAAAAAATAATACTTCGGTTGTGGGAAACAGCGCCGTACAAATCCAAATCAAAGTGCAACACACACACACACACACACACACACACACACACACACACACACACACACACACACACACACACACACACCACACACCTCTCTCTCTCTCTCTCTCTCTCTCTCTCTCTCTCTCTCTCTCTCTCTCTCTCTCTCCTCTCTCTCTCTCCCCACACACACATACAATATACATTACTATCTGATACATCACAATACAAGATGACACAACGCAACTACACTACATCCAAACACAACACAATGCTACAACACTACACCCAAACACACTACAAGACAACACAACGCTACACCAGATCACAACTTCACCACACCACAACCACACCACACCACACACACCACACCACAACCACACCCCAACCACAACCACAACCACAACACACACCACCACACCACACACACACCACAACCACACCACAACACAACGCTACAAACAAACCACACCCCAAACCCCACCACAACCCCACCCACAACACATTCCACCCCACCCCACCACAACCACACACCACACAAGAACACGACACACCAACTAAAACACTGTGTAGACCCTGACCTTGACGTCTCTCTTGAAGCGCTCGAGGTTCTTGATGTTGCTGAGGTCCTCCAGGCCGAAGAGCAACACCATGGCCGACCACACGTTCTCCAGCAGGCGGTTCAGGTGACAGTCGTTGGCCTGGTCGTTACCCATGATCACGATCAGGGACACGCTGCAAACACACACACACGCACAGACACGCACGCGCAGACACACACACACACACACACGCACGCGCAGACACACCACAACACACAGACACAGACAGACACAGAACACACACACACACACGCACGCGCGCACACACACAACACCACAACACACACACACAACACACCACAACACACACGCACAACACACCACAACACACACACACACACACACACACACACACACACACACACACACACACACACACACACACACACACAACACACACACACACAATTGTAAAACCCATTTTTGCCCGCATTTTCTCAGCAGTCTCTGGGAAACGTTTTTTTGTGGAAAATTCAAAGTTAGCCTTTGCGCCATTGTTAGGATGTTTATTGCACAGTCCACTTGAATATTTATTGTAGTTATATTATTATTATTGTTAAATGTTCCTACTTTGTTGAGTTCAATTTTGCTCCTGTTTTAAGAGTAATATTTTTAAATCACTTCTTTTTTTTTAAGCGTACAAAATACCACCATTAATGCTGTCTTATAACGTTTTCTCTGTCCACCCTTCCACTCACTTCCATAACTTCCATTACACTTTCCACTTTTCTCGTCCAATATCACTTAGAGTGAACAGACGTTAAATTGAAGACAACAACATCAACCACACACACACACACACACACACACACACACACACACACACACACACACACACACACACACACCCCGGGCAGGCATTGCTGGTCGTGTACAGGTCAACCACATACATGCCTTCAAAGCCACAAGAGCATGTATTAGGTTTCATCCTCATGGGGGACGGGATAGCCTAGTGGTCAGAACATTGCGCTCGCAATTTGACGACCCGAGTTCGATTCCTGTTCGAGGGAATTTTTCCCCTGGAGTTACGTTTACATCAGTGCGACTCTGCTCTCCCCAAAAGTCTTTCGGATGAGACTGTAAACCGAGGCCCCGAGTGCGAACGCACGCAGAACATCTTGCGCACACGTTAAATCCTGTTCCGCTTTTCTTAAGAGTAGGCCAGTGTGTGCCGGTGGAACAGATGACAAGATTTACAAAAGTGCATGCACACGGGACTGGATGTAAAACAAAAAGCACAAGTGTGCTTATCCCATTATCCTCGATATAAAAAATAAAATAAAATAAATTTTAAAACACATACACACACATCACACACACACACACACACACACACACACACACACACACACACACACACACACACCACCGGGCAGGCTTTGCTTGCTGGTCATTTACAGGTCACCACAAGCCTACAAAGCCACAAGAGCAGACCGTACAAGGTTTCATCCGCAATGGGCACCACAGGCTAAATCTCCCCATGTCCTCACAGCTGAAGCGAGGCCCTGGCAGAGCCTGAAGGGGCTAAAGGATCTTTCTATCCCTTCGTGGTCATCCGCTGTGCCAATATTTCCCCCCACAGACATCTGACGGTGTAAAGCGAATAAGAGAAGAGGAAGAAAAAGACCCCCGTTTGTACCCGAACGTCTCCAAGATCCACAGAAGGGTGGATGAAGATGAATGAAGGGTGGTCTGGGTGAATGAAGGGTGGTCTGGGTTAATGAAGGGTGGTCTGGGTTCTAGTCTTTTGAATGAGACGATAAACCACGCGGTTCCGTGTCCATCACGCATTCAGCAAACGTAAAAAAAAAACATGGCAATAAGAGATTTGTCCCCAGCAAAATTCTTTAGAAAAAAGCCACTCTCATTGGGAAGGAAGGTGGCAGGATGGTTAAGACGTTCACCTGCCAACAAGTAAACCGTGAGGTTCTGAGTTCGTACCCAGCCTCGCCCTTTCTTCCCAGTTTGACGAAAAATCGAACTGAATGTCAAAGTCATTCGGATGAGACTATAAACCGAGGCCCCGTGTGCGAACGCACGCAGAACATCTTGCGCACACGTTAAAACCCCGTTCCGCCTTTCGGAAGAGCAGGCCATCGTGTGCCGGTAGGAACGGATAACAAAATCATAAAAAAACCCAGCATGCACACAGGTGTCGTGTTAAGACACCATCCCTGTGGGGAAAAAAAAAATAATGGGTAGGCGCTGCACTTGTGGCGACGCGCTCTCCCCGGGAGAGAAAGCAGCTCGAATTTCACGCAGAGAAATCTGCTGTGACATAAAGTGGTATAAAATAAAATAAAATAATAAAATAAACGAAAACATACGCCAAAGAAAAAAACAACATCAAAAACGGGTGACACAAATCCCGTGGCAACGCACTCTTCCCCAAGGAAGAGCAGCCTCAAATTTCACGCTGAGAAAACAAATAAACAAGCAAAACAATCACACAAAGAGAATGTATAAAAAAAAATAATAATAAAGATTTCAATAAGAAAATACAATAAAAACCAAAAA
>CM060337.1:31528778-31543778 GCA_030674155.1 Stramonita haemastoma
TTTGGAAATGGCGGGTCGTTTCCATTCTCCAAGATGGCCACTTTAACTTTCCGTGAAGTACGTTGACTAGAGGATGACGTTGTCGCAGACCTTTCTCATTTTAAACTTTAAAAAATAATAATAATATATCGCTTACACAAACAACAAAAAAATGAGAGATTTTTACATCTTCGTCATTTCGTGTTCTGTCTCTTTGCTTCTGAGAGTGTGAGTGTGTGAGTGTGTGTGTGTGTGTGTGTGTGTGTGTGTGTGTGTGTGTGTGTGTGTGTGTGTGTGTGTGTGTGTGTGTGTGTGTTGCGTGTGCATTTTGTGTGTGTGTGTTGTGCATATGTCTGTCTGTCTTGCTATCTGTGTGTGTGTGTGTGTGTGTGTGTGTGTGTGTGTGTGTGTGTGTGTGTGTGTACGTGCGTGTGCATGTGTGTGTGTTGTGCATATGTCTGTCTTGCTATCTGTGTGTGTGTGTGGTGTGTGTGTGGTGTGTGTGTGTGTGTGTGTGTGTGTTGTGCTATGTGTCTGTCTGTCTGACTATCTCTCTGTCCGTGTGTCTGTCTCTCTGTCTTTTTTGTGATGTTGAAACAGAGAGGGGTTGGGTTTTTTTCCAATATGTGGCCAGTCTTGTCCTATTTTGTTTTCTTTATCTCAGAGGGCGGATAGCTCAGTGGTCAGAGCACTCGCTTTTCCCCAAGTCAAAGTTAAGCAGCATCGAGCGTGGTTACCAGTTGGGTAGGTGACTGTTTGCACACTTTGGCTACGGTACAGTCCCCCCAGCTGTAAATGGTACCTGTCCTCTTTAGGATCAGAGAGGCTAATTAAAGCAGCGAGGGAGAGGAGATGGGCGCCGCCCTCAATACGTCAGCTCCGTGAGAAGCTGAGGTCTCTGATGCCTCGCTTCCCTACGACCACATAGGTTATGGGACACATTTACCTTCTTTTTTTTTTTACCTTGTCTCAGAGAAAAAGCAGTTTCTTGCTAACTGATGATGGAAATAAATCTGACTTTTGGAGCATTCGTCAGCGAATGCCCACAGCCGGTCAGCGCTCTTCATCGTCATTCCCCTGCCCGTAAAGTTCAGAGGACGGATAGTCTACAACACATCGTTGTTGATTATACATGTCTTGCCACCTTCTTACGATTTTGCGGATGAACCTGGGGCTTTTACTTTTAGAAAAGCATGATGAAGATTTTAAACCCTTTTTTTTTTGGTTTTGGTTCATCTTATCTCGGAACCATGACGCAGACAAGGTTCTACATGATTTCACAAACTCTGATCTTGTTCTGGAGCCGAAGACATGGAAAGAAGTCTGTGTAAGCATCAGGAAGAGAAAGGCGCGCCCATCCTTTGTTGGTGTGGCTTTCGATGCCTTCTCTGCTGCAGCCGCTTTGTTGATGATGATACAGCTCTAGAGATCAAACTCACGATTTTTTTTTTTGGGGGGGGAGATTTTCTTTTATCTTTCAACGTTAGACGGGGGATTCTTGTCCAGATTAGATCCTCCTTATTCTGTACAATCCAGCTCACATTCTGTATGTGAACAATTTATTTTATCTGGTGTCCCTGTGTAAGATGTGACTGACGTCCATTGCAGATGTTCAGTCTTGCACACACTTGGGTATCCTGACACTCTTATTCTATCTGGCAATCTAAGCCCGTTGATTATATTTTTTTAAAAATAAGCACGGAGGCAGTAAACAACAAAATTCCACAAAAAGTATTTTATGTCTCGAAGGAAGCACAGTTCGATTCCCAATGTTGACGAATCCAGTTAGTTTTACTAATCAGCCCTGCAAGAGTCGGGTTTGAAATACAGAATGAGAACCTGAAACACGATGCTTTACTGAAAGCTTCATGTATCTTTCAAAGTGGATTTCAGAACTGAAAGAAAAAAAAAGAAATAGAAAACTGACATAGAGACGACAGAGAGAGACAGAAGCATACTCAAGCCACAGAAAAGAAAACGAGAGAACGGCAAAGTTGAAAGAGAGAGTAGGGGACACATTTTGAAGGCAAAGATTAAGTACATTCATTTTTCCTCCTCTACTTTGTTACGGTCTTCTCTGCAGCAGCAGCAGCAGTATCATCAGTAGAAAGTGACCAGTAAATAAACTAAATCAACATTTTCTCTGCAACCAAATTAGCCTTTCAAGTTTCCAATTCACGTGACTGTCCCAGTCCCCGTACTCCCCACAACCAAACGATTATTTCCCATCAATTGCCGTCATCATTACAGCATTTCATATCCTACCAACAATTCCTCTGATGTTGGGTTTCTAGCCAAGATGATCTACTTCTAATTCACCCAATCTCAGCTTGGCTTCTCGGCAAATGACAGGCTATTCCCATTCCGACGACAGCTACTTCGCTCTCATTAAAGTAGCTCCGGAGTTTTACTAGCAAATAACACTATCCCGGACTTGGCTCCCTTTTAAGATATCGCTCACACAATTCAGTCTACCTCTTAGTAACTCGTCTCTCTCTCTCTCTCTCTCTCTCTCTCTCTCCTCTCTCTCTCTCTCTCTCTCTCTCTCTCTCTCTCTGATGGAAAAAGAGCTCTGCAAAAGAATAAAGGTCCTACCAAAATTCGTGTAGAAGTCGGGTAGAGTGTGACCTACAATCGTTGAATAGGGACCGGTAATTCTATTATTCTGTACATCTGTCGCCTTTTCTTTTCTCAATAAAAAAGGTAGATGACTGATTCGGTTGCATTTGAAAAGTCAAAAGGTCTTTGACTATTCTCGTCCCTTTTTCAGGCTGATGACAAGAGAGTAGGGATAACAGAGAGAGAGAGAGAGAGGAGAAGAGAGAGAGAAGAGAGAGAGATGAGAGAGAGAGAGAGAGAGAGAGAAGGGAGGGAGGAAAGAGAGAGAGATAGGGGGGGGAGGAAGAGAGAGAGGACGAGGACTACAGGATACTGATGTGGAAAATGGAAAGGGCTTCATCCATGATTATGGCTTACACTTTATTTCAGGAAAAAGAAAGAAGAAGAAGAAGAAGAAGAAGAAGAAGAAGAAGAAGAAGAAGAAGAAGAAGAAGAAGAAAAAAAAAAAACAAAACATATAGAAAGACAACAAGACAGACATACAGAACAGCAAAAAAAAAAAAAAAAGTCAGCCAGGGAAAAATATTTAACCATTGACATTCAAGACAGAAACAGATCAGGAACAGAAAAAGAGAGGACAAACAAAACAAACTCGGAATAATATCCCCCCCCCCCCCCCCGCCCGCCTTTCTCAAACAAAATCATTAAAAATAATATAACCAAAACTTTTTTTGGATTAACATAACTAATAACTCAATTCGAATCATGCAAACAGGGATCACTGAATCGTTTTTAAGTAGCTTTACAAAACCTGGCGGACAGAAGACCATTGTGCTTCACATCCCCCGTTGGTTACCGGTACATACTTTCGTACCTGACTTACATCAAACCAGGTAAGGTGGTTATAAGCCAGTTTTGCACAAGCCAGGTGTGGGTAAGTGTGGTGTGGCTAGGTATGGTGTGGCTTAACTAGCATACTTTATGCTGGTTGTTTTGCTTTCCCTATGTGTTTTATGTACACATGTATACATATCTTGGGTTTTTGTTTGTTTTATTCTGCTTTCAATGTTGCATTATGTGATATATATATATATATATATATATATATATATATATATATAGATAGATAGATAGATAGATATGATAGATAGACAGATAGATAGATAGATAGATAGTAGATAGATAGATAGATAGATAGATAGATAGATAGATAGATAGTATCTGTGTGTGTGTTTGTGTCCTTGCATGCGTGCGTGCATGCGTGTGTGTGAGATAGGAAGTCAGACAGACAGACTGAGACAGAAGACAGATCAGACAAACACACAGACAGACAGACAGACAGACAGACAGACAGACAGACAGACAGACAGAGACAGACAGATAAACAGACATGAACACTCCAGTAGTGCATTCTATTGAAAAAGACGGAACAGGGTGAAACAAACTTCGTCATCATGAAGATCAATTCTTTATTATTTCTTTCAATTCTTTGATTTCGAGGATAATGGAATAAGCACTAATGTGCTTTTTTTTTTTTTACAGTAGTCCCCGTGTGTACGCAGTTTTGTATAAAAAAATTGTCATCCGCTCCCACCACCAGCACACAAAAGCTTACTCTTCAAAAAAAAAAAAAGCGGAACGGGTTTTAACGTATGCGCAAGACGTTCTTACAATACCTAAGCCAGAGAAGAGAAAAAAAATAAAACCCACTTGACTGACGACATGACATAACATAAAATGACATGACATGACATGACAGATGCTGTTTGGACACTGCATCAAAGCACTCCGGGCATGACCCACTCTTCTAGGTCACGCTGTTCTGAAAGGAGGGGGAGGCGGAGGGGGAGAGGAAAGGGACAAGGCAGAGAGAGGAGCGTGGGGAGAAGAGAAGAGGGTCTAGGAGGAGAGGGGGGGGAGGGGGAGGGGGAGGGGGGGGCGACAGAATGATGGGCGGTGTCACACACACAGACAGCGCTCTTCAAACTAGTCCTGACAATCGGTACTCCTTGACATGGTTTCAGAAAAAAGGGGGTAGGGAGGGAGGGAGGAAGGAGGAGGGAGGAAGGAAGGAGAGAGGAAGGAAGGAGGAGGAAGGAAGGAAGACACAGAAAAAACAGAGACAGAAAGAAAGAAAAACAGAGACAGAAAGACAGAGAGACAGAAACAGTCAGACAGAGAGACAGAGAGAAAGACAAGAAAGAAAGAAAAAAGAAAGAAAGAAAGAAAGAAAGAAAGAAAGAAAGAACAGAAAAGAACAGAAAGAAAGAAAAGAAAGAAAGAAAGAAGAAAAGAAAAGAAAAGAAAAGAAAGAAAGAAAGAAAAGAAAGAAAGAAAAAACAAAACAAAGGAATACAGAAAAAAGAAAGAAAAGTATCAAAAAAAGACAGAAAAGAACTAACAACAAACATGCAACAATAACAAAGAACAACGAGAGTAAAAGAGAAGGAGAACAGAAAGAACAGAACAGAACAAACAAACGAACAAACAAACAAGCAAAAGAACGACAGAAAGAACTGAAAAAAAGAAAGTCGAAAGAAAGGAAAGCAAGCAAGAGAGCAAGAAAGGAAAAAGAAAATAAAGGAAAAGAAAAGACAGCAAAATAAAGAAGACAAACAGAAAGAAAAAGAAGAAAAGAAGAGACAAAACAAACAAAAGGAAAGAAAAAGAAACAAACAATCAAAACAAAGAAAGTAGGAAAAGAAAAGAAAAGAAGAAAGAATTAGAAAGGAAAGAAAAGAAAAGAAAAGAAAAAGGAAGAAAGAAAGAAAGAAAGAAAGAGGAAAAGAAAAGAAAGAGAAGAAAGAAAAGAAAAGAAAGAAAGAAAGAAAGAAAGAAAAAAGAAAGAAAGAAAGAAAGAAAGAAAGAAAGAAAGAAAGAAAGAAGGAAAACAAAAAAAGAAAAGACAAGAAAACAAACGAAAGAAAGAATGAAACAAAAAAGCAAAGGACAGAAAAAACAACTATTTACCACTGTTTTAAGTAATCTGAGATGCCCAAAACATTTCATGGCAAAAAATCTTCAAATTCCCTATAGATGGAGTTGAATAGACAAACTATGCTTCAGAGATAATGCGAATATCTGTTACGTTTCTTTTACCTTTCACTTATCTTTCAGAAATGATGCGATTCTCCATCAGAGTTTTTCCCCTTTTATTTAATCTCGGTCCCTATTTTCAGTGGCCATCCCGAATTGGGGGAGAAATAGGGGAACTGAGTGTGACAGCCAGATAGTCAAATAGACAGAAAGATAAATATAACATGGAGAGAGAGAGAGAGAGAGAGAGAGAGAGAGAGAGAGAGAGAGAGAGAGAGAGAGAGAGAGAGAGAGAGAGAGAGAGAGAGAGAGAGGAGAGAGAGAGAGAGAGAGAGAGAGAGAGAGAGAGAGAGAGACGAGAGAGAGAGAAGAGAGAGAGAGAGAGAGAGAGAGAGCGGGAGAGAGAGAAAGAGAGAGAGAGAGAGAGAAGAAGAAAAGAGAGACAGAGACAGACAGACAGACAGACGACAGACAGACAGACAGACAGACAGGCAGGCAGGCAGACAGACAGACAGGCAGACAGGCAGGCAGGCAGGCATACAGACAGACAGAAAGACAGACAGAGAAACATAGAGAGACTCAAACAGACAGTTATATACTAGAACTAGTAAAAGCATTTCCTTTGCCTAAAAAAAGACAAATTCAACTTTAACCCTAAATCTTGATGCTTTTTTTTTTTTTACATTTAAAAAAACACTATTCCCGACCAACATCAGATGCCTGGGCCTGACTCGTCAAGTGCTTAACGCCAGCAGTGCAACACATTTTCGTTCGTTTGACAGACAACAGTAACTGTCTACGAAGAAGAAATACTTCACCTAAACCCAGAGCTCGGAGCATTCACAGTGCGTTTGCTATGCATGATATAAATAACCCTCTCCCACCTGGGATCTTCACAAATGACTAACCAGCCCTAACCCCACTTTGAACACAGCTATCTATCTAACTTTTATCACAGAACTTCAGTTTCACACAGAAAAAAACACCATTTATTTCGTTGAAAAGTAGTTTTACTAGGAACTGATGCTGCCTCAGACAACCGTCAACAAATTCCTCCAACCCACACCCAGAAGAGGAGAGTTTTATGTAGGTCTAGCCCATTCTCTCTCTTCCTCTTTTTGTTTCCCTCTAACAAGGAAGTCTGGTCAGGGGAATGGCTTTCCTTGTGGGATATCTTGTACAGGGGCTGTGCCGTGTGTCTGCCACTACTTGCTTCATTTAAGAACAGATGACAAGATTTGTAAAACTGCATGCACACGGGGACTGGATGTAAAAAAAAGCTATGAATGCTTATTTCATTATCCTCGAAATAAAAGAATAAATAATTAAATAAATAAATGAAATAAGAGATGGCAATTCCCTCACCAGGTACCTCTGTGCCTTTTTTTTCTTTTTTCTTTTTTTTTTTTTTAGATAGACAGCTACGTTACATGACCCACTCGTTTTGGTTTGTGTTTTGTTTTTCTTAGAAAGTGAAAAATTGCTGGGCTAGATTCTGTTACCAGTTCACACAGTTATGATGTAGGAAGGTTAGGGAAGAGAGAGAGAGAGAGAGAGAGAGAGAGAGGAGAGAGAGAGAGAGAGAGAGAGAGAGAGGAGAGAGAGAGAGAGAGAGAGAGAGAGAGAGAAATGACAATGACAATGACAATGACAATAATAGTTTATTGTGACAAGCTTTACGCCCATTTACAAGGGGACAGAGGGATGGGGAGAGAGAGAGAGAGAGAGAGAGAGAGAGAGGAGAGAGAGAGAGAGAGAGAGAGAGAGAGAGAGAGAGAGAGAGAGAGAGAGAGAGAGAGAGAGAGAGAGAGCACTGAAACACTGAAAGAAGTTTATTGCTATTAACAATAGTCTTTTTGGCAAGGAGAGAGAGGGAGTGAAGACATATAGATAGCCAGAGAAAGACAGAGATGGAGAAGACAGAGACAGAGGGAAAAAGAGTGGAAGAGAAGCAACTCAGAACGAAAATGGCTGAAAGGCAAACAGATACAGACAGACAAACAGACAAAAGGAAAAAAAGCAACGAAAAAAAACACAATCACCTTACCCCCAAACCAAAGCATTGTTTTCAGGATTATTTACCATAAGTTTTGCCACCTTTTATCTATGTCGAATGATTCACACAGAACCAGAACTCAGAAGAACTGACAAAAAAGTAATTCTACAGCATCCACTTCCACTGGTGTCTTTACAAACAACAGGCCACCTCCCCCCCCCCCTACCTTTGCACACAACTAGCTACCTTAGTATCCCTCAAATACCTTGTTTTCATTCAAACACTGGAGTTTCATTAAAGGGCTTTTACAGGGATCTAACGCTGCCTCAGATTGGTCAACCAATACCTCACGTCCACCCAGAAGATGAGAGTTTTATGTAGGTCTAGCCCATTCTTTCTCTTTCCTTTTTTCTCTAACAAGGAAGTCTGGGTAAGGGGAATGGCTTTTCTGGAGGATATCTTGTTCAGCGCTGTGTCGTGTGTCTGCCACTACTTGCCTAAGAGCTGCTGGGAAACCCCTTACTGGACATTATTATATACGGGCTATTTTCTAGACAGAAAGTAACCTGACCAGTTCATCTTTTTCTTTTTTTTGAGAAACCCGAATGAAGTATGGCCATCTTTCATTCATTTCACCCATCTCTCTCACAGACAAGAAAGGAAGAGACATATATGGAAGAGGAGAGATCTCAAAAAAAGGACGAACAGACAGGAAAATTGACAGAGACAGTGAGACAGAAGAAACACGAAGAATCAAGAAACAAAAAAGTTTACCATGGAAAAAAGAATAATATATTATTATAGATATCCTAAAATTTACACACAGTAATACATATATATCATTCTGCCAAACTGATATTGCAAGATAAATATCAATAAATGATGCATAAACTTATAAACTATCTGAAACCAATCCAAAGCACAGAAGGACATGTGAGGGAATGGTACTGATAACCATGACGAAGATCAAGTCTGGAATGTTCATGTTGATAACAGAAATGAAATGAACTACAGCAAAAACACCTTCTCCCCATCTACATAAGCACAAATAATAATGTAATTCTACACCACTTTCCTTTCATTTTGTTCTGATTCAAAACCAGTCAGGCTGTTAGCATGGTGACTTGATAAACGGCATCCCATTGGACATAAATTTTCCATACACCTAGCTTGGTCTCATTGCATTGTGGCCTGCGCGAGAGACAGCAAAATAATGGATCTATTTTAGTTAGAAATTTCCGGAAAGGTGCGAAAATCACTGACCTGCATATCTCTGGTTTAGAATTTTCCTCAACGGACGTTAATTCGATCTTGATTAGTCCCATTATTCTGCGTTATAGAAATTGCGTTTTTGAAAGCCTTTAGCTGTTTGAAAAATCAAAAACTATTGTTTGTAAACTACCTGTAAATGCTTAGAAAAAATGTCAAACCATTGTTTGTGAATTACCCTGAATGTTTAGAACAGAAGTCATCAAAAATAGCAAGGTGTACATGTCCCCGAATCACACTACCGTCGACCATTTACCTTTCCATTCTCCCATTCTCAGCTTGTATAAGAACAGCGGAAATGATACTAGTTCAAAATGGCGTGATGTGCACAGTGTCTTCTGTCTCTATTTCTGGTCCATCTATCTGAAAAACCTGACTTCCCCCTCTCCCTTCCCCAAAAGCCTTCATGTGACACTTTCAAATCCTCTCAGCACACACTTATTTCCTACCTGGGATCTTCCTCCATCATTACCCTCACATATGTCCCTACTTTCAATCAGCCTCCTCCATCTCTAGAATCTTCTCATGTAGTGCGTTTGCGCGGTGTGTGTGAGGAGAGAGGAGAAGTGTGTGTGTGTGTGTGTGTGTGTGTGTGTTGTGTGTGTGTGTGTGTGTGTGTGTGTGTGTGTGTGTGTGTGTGTGTGTGTGTGTGTGTTCAAATGTTAGTCTTTTTCTGAATGGCTGATGCGCTGAATGACTGATGCAATGCTTGATTTGTTTGCTTTACAGATTCAGCGTAAAAGAAATTCACATAAAAATTCTCATCTTCATCATCATCACATCATCATCATGCACTAATACACTACATGCAATCGCTCTTGATCATTCTTTGCTTACACATTCATCTAACATACACTTACACTACACTACTACACTCACACACTACACTACATCACACATACTATCATCTACTACCCATCATCTATCATCATCTACTCACTATCAATCACCCATCTCACCACTCCCATCATTGTCTCACTACTATCATACTACTACTACTACTACTACTACTACTACTACTACTACTACTACTACTAACTACTACTACTACTACTACTACTACTACTACTACTACTACTACTACTACTACTACACTTCATTACTATACTACTACTACAATAACTATATCATCATCATCATCATCATCATATCATCATCATTATTATTATCATCATTACTGTTGTTGTTGTTGTTGTTCTTGTTGTTGTTCTTGTTGCTGCTTTAATATCATGCTTATCATCATTACTCATCATCATCACTGTCATCATCACCCTCATCATCACTGTCACCATCACCTCATTATCATCATCATCATCATTCATGATATAATTTTCATCAAAACCTAACAACTACTGCTAGGTCATCTGTCACTCTGCCTCAGAAGGATTATGATCCCGATCTCGTTGTCCCCGCCTTCGTTGTGGTTCCTCTCCCCTCGGATTCACCACCGAATTGTGAACTAACGATTTCGTTTTTCCACGTATCAATCACCCCCTAATGAAAAGACGGCCGGACCAATCTATACCAAGAAAACAACTCCTCCTTGGTTTTCCGTCTTGGCCCGGTCCATTTCCGAAAGGTCGCTTTGCACTCTGCTGTTGGGCCATTCCTTTTCTGTGGAGAAATCAATCAGCAGTTGTGTATCCACACTTCAGTTTTTATCTCACCGTCATTGATTGACAGGGGCGCAAAACGTCAGAAGAAAACGATCACCAGAATCAACACAGGGAAAAAGGAGGACTTTGGAAAAACAAAAACGTGACGCGAATTGTTTACTACGCACTTTGATTCCATGACAGGCCAGTCTGTAACTGATTCGCTCTTCTTGGAGCTCTCTCTTCCTGTCTCTGTGTCTCTTCTCTCTCTGTCTCTCTCTCTCTCATCCCTCTCTGTTGTTTCTCTTCAGTTTCGTCTTCCACACGTGTATCAGTGTGTGTGTGTGTGTGACGTGCGGGGCGGCGCGTGCGTGCGTGCTGCGTGTGCGTGGTGTGCGTGCGTGCGGCGTGGTGGTGTGTGCGTGTGCGTGCGTCGTGCTGCGCGCGCACGCGTTTTATTTTAAATTTTGTCTTCTGTTCCTGCCGGCATGCAATGGCTTACTTTTCCAAAATGCGGAACGGGTTTTAAAGAGTGTACATGTTCTGCGTGCATTCGCACACAAGACCTTCGTTATAGTCTATCCGCAGGTTTTTGGGGGAATGGAGTCGGAACTAAAGTTACCACTGAGGGGTAGGGGGAATCCCCTTAAACAAGGGTCCCCGGTGGTGGCCTTGATCCCGGGCCGTCAGATCCCGAGCACAATGCTGTAACCACGAGGCTAGTCTGCCTCCATGTCATTCAAACATAAAAGAAAGTACATGAAGGAGGAGGAGAGAGACAGGAGAGAAGAAGAGGAGGAGAGAGAGAGAGAGAGAGAGAGAGAGAGAGAGAGAGAGGAGAGAGAGAAGAGAGAGAGAGAGACAGAGAGAGAGAGAAGAGGAGGACAGAGAAGAGAGAGAGAGACAGAGACAGAGAGAGAGAGCAGACAGCAGAAGACAGACAAAACAGACAGACAGAGACAGAGAGAAGAGAGTGAACCGTGGCGAGAAGAGACTAAAAAGACAGGCTGACAGGCAGGACTAAATACACAACAATAGCACAGACAGACATGCAACAAACACACATACTACATACATACATACATACAATACATACATACATACACATACACCACCCCAACAACACACACACACACACAACAACACACACACCATACATACATACAACATACATACATACAACATACATACATACAACATACATACAACATAATACATACATACATTAGAGGACAAGTTTCACTACTCCATCCAAACAAACCGCTTCTTGCGCTGCAGCAGCTTTGTCCCCCCCCCCCCCCCCCCCCACCCCCCCCACCTCTGTCTTACTAACAATCTTCCATTCTTGTGTGACCACCAACTGATGGCTTGCTGACCGCAACATAAACTTCGATCATCCTCAACCTGATAGCACTTTAAAATTTCCATTTCACAAGACCCCTCATGGCCCTATTCCCCCCCCCCCCCCCCCTCTCCATAATTATATATCTGACCTTTTTTCCACCATCAATAGCCCTAGTAATCATTCTAACATTTCACCTCTTATCAACGATTCGTTTGAAGCTGAACTTCAAGCCACAGAAAATGTACTTTCTCTCATCTCTCCAATTTCAAACCTCTTTTAGGAAGGACAAGCCATTCTTATTTTGATAGCAGCTATCCCCCCCAGTGTCATTAAAGTACTTTTTCGGGGGAGGAGGGGGGGGGGGGACGGGAGACGGGGGAGGGGGGAGAAGAGTACTAAGACATCATAGACTTTCTACCGCGAGACTGTTCACAGATGGATGGATGGATAGAAATACCACCACCTAGGTCCTGGCAGCTATTTTCTCCTGTTCGGTTCGGTCTCGGGGATACGATACTAGGGATGTCTCATAAAGAAACGAAATGACACACGTCTAATGACAGCACTGTATTGTACAATAATTCTGTCCCTGAGCAATCTCTTTGTGCTCTCTTCACTCGGTTCGTCTTTGGGCCACTTTCCGTGGATATTATGTAGAGAGAGAGGAAGTATCAGGATTCAAGACCCGTGGCAACAGGAAGGATTCTTCGACATCTTTTTTTTTTCTTTTTCTTTTTTTTTCTCCTCCTACAGCTCTCACTCAAGACTAGACAGACAGACAGAGCGAAAAAAGAATGGTGGGCAAGAATGAAGAGAAAGGAGGGAACGAGGATGGGAGAGAGGGGAGGGGAGGGGAGGGTGAGAGAGGGGGGGGGGAGAGAGAGAGAGAGATTTGATTTGATTTGATTTATTCTTTTATATCGAGATAATGGGATAAGCACTCTTGTGCTTTTTACATCCAGTCCCCGTGTGTATGCAGTTTGTAAATGTCATCTGTTCCCACCGGCACACGATGAGAGAGAGAGAGAGAGAGAGAGAGAGAGAGAGAGAGAGAGACAGACAGACAGACAGACAGACAGACAGACAGACAGACAGACAGACAAGAGAGACAGAGAGAGAGAGAGACAGAGAGAGAGACAGACAGGTAGGCAGGCAACAAGGCACGCAGACAGACAAATAGACAGACAACAGACAGACAGAGAAAGAAAGAAAGAGAGAGAGAGAGAAGAGAGAGAGGGAGAGAGAGGGAGAGAGAGACAGAGACAGACAGAGACAGAGAGACAGAGAGACAGAGAGAAAGAGAACGAGAGAGAAAGTGGACTGGTCTTGAGTGGAACGACTTGCTAACAGAAAGCTGAAAACCCCGAGGAAAGGAGGAAGCTGGCTGCAAAATCTTCAGTGGTGCTCCAACGGTCTGTATACTAGACTACGGGACAGGTGAAGAAGGTGAAGAAGGTGAACGCTCACCTTTCCCGAGAGACACTGTCAGTGCCGTGACCCCAGAGACTGCTGACAGAATGACAGGAGAGCAAGTCAGAAACAACGGTGGCTTGAAGCAAAGACAGCAACCTGCCCCCCTCTCCCCCCCCCCCCCTTCCCAACCCCATCCGGCCTCACCCTGAATCTATTCTGCAAAAGGGCTCTCTCTCTCTCTCTCTCTCTCTCTCTCTCTCTCTCTCTCTCTCTCTCTCTCTCTCTCTCTCTCTCTCTCTCTCTCTCTCTATCTCTCTCTCTCTGTCTGTCTCTCTGCTCTGTCTGTCTCTCTCTCTGTCTGTCTCTCTCTGTCTGTCTCTGTCTCTGTCTGTCTTCTCTCTTCTGAGTCTCTGTCTGTCTGTCTGTCTGTCTGTCTGTCTGTCTCTCTCTCTCTCTCTCTCTCTCCTCTCTCTCCTCTCTCTCTCTCTGAGTCTCTCTCTCTCCTCACTTTCTTTGGTAAATGTAAACAGTTGCAATGTTTTAGGCCATTGATGAAAGGCAATCCCAAATCACCGTGGGCCGGAATCTTAATCCAATTCCTGCATCATCGACAGAAGGGAGCAAACACACCACCCTCCTGCATAGTGCCCGTCAATGAGGGGTAGGGAACATCCCACGATCCCCATCCCTCCTCTCTCTCTCTCTCCTCTCTCTCTCTCTCTCTCTCTCTCTCTCTCTCTCTCTCTCTCTCTCCTCTCTCTCCTCCTCTCTCTCTCTCTCTCCTCTCGCCTCTCTCTCTCTTTTGTCTGTCTGTCTACCTGTCTGTCTCTGTCTCTCTCTGCCTGTCTGTCTGTCTGTCTGTCTGTCTGTCTGTCTGTCTGTCTGTCTGTCTGTCTCTCTCTCTCCTTCTCTCTCTCTCTCTCTCCTCTCTCTCTCTCTCTCTCAATCTCTGCCCGCCTGTCTGTCTGTCTGTCTGTCTGTCTGTCTGTCTGTCTGTCTGTCTGTCTGTCTGTCTGTCTGTCGTCTGTCTGTCTGTCTGCTCTCTCTCTCTCTCTCTCTCTCTCTCTCTCTCTCTCTCTCTCTCTCTCTCTGTCTTGGTGCCCATGCAAGAGAACAGAGACACAGAGAGAGAGGGGGGTATGCTGTGTATGTGTGTGTGTACGTGCGTGTGCACGTGTGCACATGTGTGGGTGCGTGTGTGTGTGTATTTGTATGTGTGTGAGTGTGTGTGTGCGCGCGCATGTGCATTTAAATGTGTGCACAAACGCACCCACTCTAGTGTATGTGCATGCACACGTATGTGTGCATGTGTGGATATGTGGGGAGCGTATATGTGTACGTAGTTCATGGCAATAATGAATCAAACAAACATTTTCAAAATGACACAATAAAAGGTAAACACGAAATTAAATAAACGAAAATGAAAGACACAAAATAAAGATGTAAAAACATAAAGCACAACCCATTGAAATAAAGAAAGAAACCAGTTCATATTTGGATACGAAATTGCATAAACGAAAATGAAATACTCCAAATAAAAACAGTAAATAGCATACGCTACTACATTTTTTTAAATATACATTTAAGGATCTAAATATACAAACATATAACAACCCCCCACAACCACCCCAACCCTTTCTATTCACACACCACACACACACACACACACACACAACACACAACACACACACAAACACAATACCCACACCACACACACAAAACACTACACACACGCACACACACACACATACACACACACAAACACAGCACACACAAACACAACGCTATGACTGCACATAGCGCGTGGC
>CM060337.1:31546278-31561278 GCA_030674155.1 Stramonita haemastoma
ATGAATGAATAAATAAATACCAGCACAGATGACGCACGGTAACGGAAAGAAATAAACGACAGCAAACATACCCACAACTCCCTGAAAGTGTGTCCATTCTTTTTTCCCCCAGTTATTTTAAAATTCCACCTCAACCCACTTTAACTCTCATACGTATCTGTTCACTTCATTTTTTTTACCACCAACTCCATAATTACAACGCAACAACAGTTAACTAACACTGAACAGTCGCGTTTGACCTAAACAAAGAATACAACAACTATAAGCTATTGTTTCTGACAATACCCATTCACCTTACACGCAAAAAAAAGAGAGAGTTTCATAGAGAAGCTTAGTTGTTGGGATATCTTTTTTAATCGTGGAAACGTTTGTCCTTTTGTGACTTTGTCAAGATGGAAATGTCAAGTCCTTTCTAGATGGACTGTTATTTTAGTGACTGCACTTTTCTTCTGCTTCTGTGGGTATGTGTACATGACTAAAAGAGAGTTTATGATCAAAACTTGGTACTTCGTTTTCAAAACATTTGCCACTCAATGTTCTTCTCTTCTTTTATTTACTTGTTTACAAACGTATTTTGTCGTTTCGTCTGAATGACTACTTTGAAGGTGATGTAATCGATATTATATCTACTTTCTTTCACTCGCCAAAACGAGTTGGAAAAGGAAGGATGAGGGGTTCAGATGAAAATGAAAAAAAGAAAGAGAGAGAGGGAAGAGAGAAAAGAAGGAGAGAGAGAGAGAGAGAGAAGAGAGAGAAGAGAAGAGAAGATGATGAGAATAGTTAATTGAAAGAAAGAAAGTCGAGCAAGAGAATGAGAGAGGAGGAGAGAGGAGAGAGAAGAGGGAGAGAGAGAGGAGGAGAGGAGAGAGAGAGAGAGAGAGAAAGAGAGAAGAGAGAGAGAGAGAAGAGAGAGAGAGAGAGAGAGAGAGAGAGAGAGAGAGAGAGAGAGAAGAGAGAGAGAGAGAGAGAGAGAGAGAGAGAGAGAGAGAGAGAGAGAGAGAGAGAGAGAGAGAGAGAGAGAGAGAGAAGAGAGAGAGAGAGAAGAAAGAAAAAGAAGAAGAGAAAGAGAAGAAGAAGAGAGGAGAAGACAAAGAGAGAGAGGAGGAGAGGAGAGAGAAGAGAGAGAAGACAAGAGAGAATGAGAAACATGATTGACAAAGAAAGGCAGAAAGATTGACAAAGAAACCAGGAGATAGAGAGAGAGGTGGGGAGGCAAGAAAGTGGTTGCATTATTACACTTAAGCTTCCTAATCTCCAACGAAAAATGTGAACAGTTTATTTCAACACTTTTTTTCTCCTCTTCCTCCTTCATCTTTCTGTTAAGACAGGTTATGAAAAAGGGGCATTCCACAGTGATCTTAGTTTTTACATATTAAACAGAGCAAGACTATCAAAATGTAAGCTGTTACATTATCAAACATTCATCGGCTACTGCCTTAAATCAAGTACTGCGAGGTCGCGGGTTCAAGTCCCATATAGCCATAGGGATTTTTTTAAAACTCGGCCAGTTCCTACCCAGAATGAATTTGATATGGAGAGACTGGAACCACATGGCGAGCTTCATCTACTTTGGGGCTGCTATTTTGAAAGTGTTACTCAATTTATCTGACGATCACTGCAGGTGCCGGCATGCATCTCTCGGGCCCGGTGACACCGATGCTTATGCGTTAAACTTGACAGTTTTCTACAAAAAAAAAATGTGGGTCTGTGAGACCACAACTTGTGGATGGAAAATGCGGGGAGGTCGGGAGTTGGACATCAATATGTTTTTCTTTCTTTACAAAATATGATAAAATGAGTCTCGATAAAACCCACGACACCACGCACCCAATAATCACTCAGTAAAGCATCATTCAATCACTCAGTAAATCAGCCAGCCAGTCAATCAGTCAGTCAGTCAATCAGTCAGTCAATCAGTCATTCTTTCCGTCAGTCAATCATCATTCTTTCAGTCAGTCCGTCAGTCAATCATCAGTCAGTCAGTCTATCAGTCAGTCATCAATCAGTCAGTCTATCAGTCAGTCTCAGTCAATCAGTAATTCTATCAGTCAGTCAATATCATAGATAATAGCGATGTAGTAAACGATACGCTTAAGCTTAAAAAGAAAATAAATTCAAATCTGCAATCAAAGGCTGCTGGGTGATGTGTGATCCATGGGATAAACCCGTGTTTCTTCATTTCGCCTGTTTTTCCTTCTTTTTTAGTCCTTGTATCTTCCTCTTACCGAACACCACACTGCATTTCAATATCAAATTCCAATGGTATTTTTCTTTCCTCAGTAAAGCTGCAAGTTACAAATATTGGTGAGTTTTGTGTATGCGACGTACCAGCCCACTATGAAGGTAGCCGCATTCCGATTTCAGATGATGTCCAAACATGGCTCCATGCAGTGGTGTGCATGTGTGTTGTGTGTTGTGTGTGTGTGTTGTTGTTGTGTGTGTGTTGTGTGTTTGAAATTTGGTCATCCTTTCCCACTGACACCCCATAGCCTACTCTTCCGAAAGGCAGCACAGGTTTTAACGTTATTCAAATTTCTGCATGCGTTCATACACGAGACATCAGTCTATAATCTCATCCGAAAGATTTTCCAGGGAGCGGAGTTAGTTAGTACTGATGTTAACTCCAGGGAGAAAATTCCCTCCAACGGTACCTCGTGGTGGTGGCTCCAATTCGTGCCCTAAGATCGCCAGGTCAACGCTTTGACCATAAGTTGTCACGCCTAACCCCCCCCCCCCCCCCTCATCGCCCCCCCCCTCCTCCCCCAACTTATTCAACACATAGAACCTTTGCAAATGTCTATATATATTGCTTATAAATGCAAATTTCGTCCAAATATTTTCCCCCTCTCCATCATAATTATAAAACTGTTTTAGAATGTTACAGACATTTCTGCGCATAACTACATAATATAATCAGTTAAAATCATTATGATTCCCGAATATCATTGATTACACATATTGCATGAATTGCTTTGCTATGTTGGAATTGTTGCAAGATTTATCACAACTAATGACAAAAAAAAGCCGCAGGTTTGCTTTCAAACCAAATGACACAGGAGGGAGCAGATAACAGTGACGCAAGCTTTCTGACGCATTAATGCAAATCGTTTAGATTATCATCGTCAAATTCAGATAGCAATTAATGTGTGAGGGCTCTCTCTCTCTCTCTCTCTCTCTCTCTCTCTCTCTCTCTCTCTCTCTCTCTCTCTCTCTCTCTCTCTCTCTCTTTTCACCCACCCACCCACCCACCCATCCACTCAAACACCCCCCCACACACACTTCGGATAAGACAATAAACCGAGGTCTCGTGTGTGAACGCACGCAGAACACCTTGCTTATACGTTAAAACCTGTTTCGCTTTCCGAAATAGTAGGCCATGTGTACCTGTGGGAACAGATTCTGACACAATTGCTAAAACTACATACGCACAAGGACTGGAAGTTTAAAATAAAACCGAATGCTTATTTCATTATCCTCAAAATAAAAGAACACACACACACACACACACACACACACACACACACACACACACACACACACACACACACACGCATACAGACACAGACACAGGCACAGGCACAGACACAACACACACACACACACACACACACACACTCACACTCACTCACTCACTCACTCACACCACACACACAAAACACACACACACAACACACACACACACACACACACACACACACACACACACACACACACACTCACTCACTCACTCACTCACTCACACACACACACACACACACACACACACACACACACACACACACACACACACACACACACACACACACACACACACACACACACACACACACACACACAACAACACACCACACACGAACACACACAGAATCAGTCAGTGTTAGAGCACGCTACCCCTAAAAGACCCTAAGCAGTAAAACAACGGTGCGGCCCTGCGTTTCCCTAGTTGGTCAAAATGAAAACCAAACACGTACACAAGACCCCGAGCTACACAGCACAGGGAAGAAGAGAGGACATGGGATATAAGGGGATGGATGGATGGATGATCTTAGAAGCCCTTAACACTTCTATTCTCTGTGACAGAGGTGCCCCCAGCCAAGACTCTGTTCGGAACTGTACACTTTTTGAGGTAGTAAAGAAGAAGAACAGCAGAGTTTTTTTTAAGGATCTTATCTGTAAAAATTGTATGACAATGGTTAAAAACAAAAACGCGTATGTGGTGTGTGTGTGTGTGGTGTGTGTGTGTGTGTGTGTGTGTGTGTGTGTGTGTGTGTGTGTGTGTGTGTGTGTGTGTGTGTAGTGAGTGTGTGTGTGTGTGTGTTTGTAAATGTGTGTGTGTGTTGTTTGTAAATGTGTGTGTGTGTTGTGTCTATGTGTGTGTGTTGTATGGTGTGGGGGGAGGGTGGTTGTTGTTGTGTGTGTGTGTGTGAGGACAGTAGAGTGACGTAGACGCACAAGAGACAGACATGTGTGTGTGCGTGCGTGTGTGCGTCGGGTGATGTGTGTGTGTTTGGTGTGTGCGTGCGCGTGCAACGCGCACCCACGCAGGCAGTAGCCACCCGGTCGCGCATGATGCATTGTGTGGGGTGGGGAAGAAAGCAGAAAGAAAGTTATGAAAAAATGCAGGAGGGTGATGTTTTGACGAATGCTTGATAAAACACGGTTTCCATTAAAACGGGCGAAGCTGATGTTCATACAAAGGGCGGAGGTGGAGGTCTGACAGTTTGACATTAATTTTTTTTTTAAACCACAGCAAACACAACAGGGGCGAGAGTGAGCGGCAAGCAGACCTCCTATCCAAACCCATGAGCAGTCAAAACCACCATGCTCTGCTGGCGTGTTACCATCACTCTGCCTCCGTACAATCTCAAATGTTCGAGCTAAGTGCAAGTGCCGTTTTTTAAGGGCAGAATATGAATCGTATGGAATCTAGCCACATCGTAGGAATTGTCCATAGACAGAGAGAGAGGGGGGGGTTGGAGAGAGAGAGAGAGAGAGAGAGAGAGAGAGAGAGAGAGAGAGAGGAGAGAGAGAGAGAGAGAGAGAGAGAGAGAGAGAGAGAGAGAGAGAGTGAGAGACAGAGACAGAGACAGAGAGAGAGACAGAGAGAGAGAGACAGACAGAGACAGACAGACAGAGACAGAGACACAGAGAGAGGAGGAGAGAGAGAGAGAGAGAGAGAGAGAGAGAGAGAGAGAGAGAGAGAGAGAGAGAGAGAGAGAGAGAGAGAGAGAGAGAGAGAGACAACACAAACACACACGCAAAACACACACACTTCACACTTTACATGATAGTTATCTGTCTCTTTTTCTCCCCCAGCTTTACATTGTAACAATTCCCTTCAAAAACAGTGTGTGGAACGTACACCAGTGTTAAGTGTGGCAAACCATTTGCTACTGGGTTTTTTTTTTCAGTTTTGAAAGAGAGAGAGAGAGAGAGAGAGAGAGAGAGAGAGAGAGAGAGAGAGAGAGAGGAGAGAGAGAGAGAGGAGGAGGGGGGAGAGAGAGAGAGAGAGAGAGAGAGAGAGAGAGAGAGAGAGAGAGAAGAGAGAGAGAAAGAGAAGAGAGGAGAGAGAGAGAGAGAGAGAGAGTTCAGACTTCAGATGATTTATTCAGTTGGGTCAAAGCCCATTCTGAAGGGGAGAAAACATTATAAAAGTGCTAGTATACAGTCATTTACTGTCAAGTTTCTTGTTGGAAACAAATCATTCAATGAAAATTTATCATAGACTGAAAATTTCACATTAACCTTCTATCTCTTATTCTCTTCAAAGATTTACTTTAAAATATTGGCAGATCTTTAACAGTTTGCTTTTTTCAGATAACATAAGTTGAGCTACCCTGACGGGTAATTCCAATATGTTTGCAGAATTAATTCTCTGATAGAGAGAGACAGACAAACAGATAGACAAACAGACAGACAAACACACAAACACACACACATATTATATTAGCATGAAGTGCCCCCACCTCTCAAAAATTAAAGGGCTAATGGGATACAAGTATAGACAAAACTGTGGAGGGTTTATTTTTTTTATACCACTTTATGTCACAGCAGATTTTTCTGCGTGAAATTCGGGTTGCCCTCCCCGGGGAAAGCGCGTCGCAAAAAGTGCAGCGTCACCCATTATTTAATATTACTTCATGATCTTCCCAAAGCACAATGCTACGACACTTTGGCCAACCAGCCTGCCCCTATACTGAGGTTCACACACCAGCGCGACCACGTCTGACTGAGAAAGGGAAAAACAAAAGCTGGAGGGAAGTCTACTTAGCATTGGTGTACAGACAGCGCAAAGTTCTGACCACTAGGCTTATACATACGTACGTACGTACGTACGTACGTACATACATCATGGCTTGGCTTCGCGAACGAAGATTAAGGGCACTGTCCACGTCTGGTACATACATACATAATATACATACATACATACGTACGTACGTACGTACGTACGTACGTACGTACGTACGTACGTACGTACGTACGTACTACATACATACATACATACATACCTACATACATACATACATACATACATACATACATACATACATACTAATACCAAAAAAATGAGTATACTAAATAGGTTAAGACGTTGACTTCAATTTTTGGATTTATTTGTTGTTGCTGCTTTATATGTGCCAATAAACCACCCCCACTCTCTCTCTCTCTCTCTCTCTCTCTCCTCCTCCTCTCCTCTCTCTCTCTCCTCCTCTCTCTCTCCTCCCTCCCCCCTTCTCTCTCTCTCCCTCCCTCCCCCCCCCCCCCCTCTCTCTCTCTCTCTCTCTCCTCCTCTCTCTCTCCTCTCTCTCTCATCTCTCTCTCTCTCTCTCCCTCCCTCCCCCTCTCTCTCTCTCTCCTCTCTCTCTCTCCTCTCTCTCTCTCTCTCTCTCTCTCTCTCTCTCTCTCTCTCTCTCTCTCATCTCTCCCTCCCCCCTCTCCCCCCTGTCTCTCATCTCTCTCTCTCTCAGTTAATTTAATGTACTTCTTCCCAGATTAATCCACCCTCGTGTCAGGCGGCCTCCTTCGCCAAACAAAGACTGGCGATGTTCGGTGTGTGGGGACATAAATTTTCGCTAAATACTTTCACAAGGAAGTCACTGGACCGCAGAGCGTTCTTCCCCTAAGACATCTCTCACAACACCGTGATGACACTTCTTCCATCCTCTGTATTGGTAATTCCCCTGCACATCTCTGTCCATCCAAAGACTGTAAATTTGCCGAGAGAGAGAATTCATTTTCTGACCCACCAAAAAAAAAAAAAAAGCCTTAACAACAGTTGGGTTTCATGTGGCTTCTGTTTTAGTTGGGGTGTGATAAGATCTTTGTTTCCCCTTCATTCTTTGTTTATTTTGTCTGTTGTACTGTACTGTGTCAGTGGCTTTTTAACCCTGCGTGCGTATCCCAGAGGGTAAAAAAAGCTACTGATTTAATGGTATGGGGTTAAAAAGAGTTCTTGGGTCACTTTTTTTTGTCTGTCACATTATATGAACACACGAAAGAGAGTGGGATGGAGTGACAGAGGGAGAGGGGGAGAGAGAGAAAGAGAGAGAGAGGGGGGGGGGAGGGAGAGAGGGAGGGAGGGAGAGAGAGAGAGAGAGAGAGAGAGAGAGAGAGAGAGAGAGAGAGAGAGAGAGAGAGAGAGAGAGAGAGAGAGAGAGAGAGAGAGAGAGAGAGACAGACAGAGACAGACAGACAGACAGACAGACAAACAGACAAACAGACAAACAGAGACAGAGAGAGAAAGAGAGAGAGAGAGAAAGAGAGAGAGAGAGAGAAACACAGACAGAGAGACAGAGAGA
The DNA here is from genome assembly GCA_030674155.1 of Stramonita haemastoma. Classification (NCBI taxonomy): domain Eukaryota; kingdom Metazoa; phylum Mollusca; class Gastropoda; order Neogastropoda; family Muricidae; genus Stramonita; species Stramonita haemastoma. Next base: position 31,554,078 of record CM060337.1, read on the forward strand.
GAGACAGAACTAAACAGAGAGAGGGATAGAGAGAGAGAGGGATCGAAAGAGAGACAGAGAGACAGACAGACAGACAGACAAAGACAGAGAGAGAGAAAGAGAGGGAGAAACAGATAAACAGACAGACAGACAGAGCGAATCAAAGAAAGTGAGAAAGGAAATAGAATTAATATAGTTTATTTATTATCAATCTATCACAATGAAATAAACCCAAGATGCGATTCTTCATGCCAATCCAGAAGGTTGAGGAAATTAATTTGAATAAAAGTTGATGATGATGATGATGATGATGATGATGATGATGATGATGATGATGATGATGATGATGACGACGACGACGACGACGACGACGACGACGACGACGAAGACGATGATGATGATATTGACGACGATGATGATGACGATAATGACGACGACGACGACGACGATGACGACGACGATGATGATGACCGATGATGAAAACGATACCAACAACCAATGATAATGATGATGATGACAATGACAAGCTTGTTTAATAATATTGATGATGAAAAGAAAGACGTGATTTTTTTTTTAAATGGCACTTTCTTCTCAATGTGTTTCTATATATACCATGCAGCCCTCTTTCCCTTGACTTCAGATACCACCACCACCACCACCACCACCCACCCACCCCCCAAGTCTCCCCTTCCTCACTAATCTGCTGTCTTCCCAGTTGCCTCGCCACAAGCCAGAGGAAGAGATGCTGACCTGTGTGGTGCTCTTCCTTCTCTTAATTGCTTAGCACAAAAAACGCCGGGGAAATAATGACAGTGGGGAGGAAAAGTGAATGCAACACGAAGAAGAAGAAGAAAAAGAAAAAAGAAAACTGGCAAGAATGCATTTGTGGTTGGAGAGAAGTGGGAAACACGCATGTATCACTCACACACGCGCTTGCGCGCGCGCGCACGTACACACACACGCGCGCGTGCGCGCGTGCACGTACATACACAAACACACACACGCGCGAATACACACGCGCACAAACAGACATGTATACACAAACATACACACAGACACACCACACACAAACACAAACACACACTTACAAACACACACTTACAAACACACACACACGTACACACTTTCAAACGCACACACTTATAAACATACACACAGACACACAGACACACACACACACATAGCCACACACTGGATCCCTATTATTCTTGAAAGACAGTTTCAAAGGTTCACTTCAAAAAGGCTCTCTCTCTCTCTCTCTCTCTCTCTCTCTCTCTCTCTCTCTCTCTCTCTCTCTCTCTCTCTCTCTCTCTCTCTCTCACACACACACACACACACACACACACACACACACACACACACACACACACACACACACACACACACACACACACTCTCTCTCTCTCTCTCTCTCTCTCTCTCTCTCTCTCTCTCTCCCTCTCTCTCTCCCTCACACACACACACACACGCACACACACACACACCACACACACACACACACTCTCTCTCTCTCTCTCTCTCTCTCTCTCCTCTCTCTCTCTCCTCTCTCTCTCTCTCCTCTCCCTCCCTCTCTCCCTCTCTCTCACACACACACACACACACACCTCTCTCTCTCTCTCTCTCTCTCTCTCTCTCTCTCTCTCTCTCTCTCTCTCTCTCTCTCTCTCTCTCTCTCATTTCAGAAGTCTGTTGCCCTCCAGCTTCATTCCATTCTCAGAACTAAAATAGCTATGAGCAAGGGTCAGCTTTTTGATCTGAACTCCATTTGAGAAATATGGGGGGAAAGTGAACGCACATGAAACACAGAGAAAGAGAGAGAAGGGGGGGGGAGGAAGGGAGGGAGGGACAGACAGACAGACAGACAGACAGAGACAAGCAGAGACAGACAGAGAGACGGAAAGACAAAGAGACAGATATAGTGATGAGAAAGATATGAGAAAAATGGCAGAGAGAGACAGGCAGAGACAGACAGACACAAAGACAGACAAAGAGACACAGATATAGTGGAAAAAAGACATGATAAAAAATGGTTCTTTTCCTAAATATCTTTCTATACCATTCAACCCTCTTTCCTGTGACTTCAGATTAAAAAAAGAAAAAAGCCCTGAGAAAGCCAAAGAGGAAGAGAAAGAAAGAGACAAGGACAGAGACAAACAAAGAAATAATACAGCTCAGACAGACTGACAGAAGAACAAAGATACACAAAGACACACGAACAGGAAAAAAAGAGAATAGTAATAAACCACCACGTTTCATGCAAGTATTGACTGCACTATCTGTGTTTCAGGATATTTGTTTTTCTATAAAAATGTCAGGGACAGTATAGCGTAGTGGTTAGAGCATTGCGCTCACGAGCTGACGGCCCAGAATCGAGCAATCAAGGTGGCAGCCGTTTTAGGGGACTTCACCCTGTAGTTAACATCAGAACTGACTCCATTCCCCTGAATAAATTCCTTCCGGTGAGACTAAATCCAGGCCCCATTTGCAAACGCAAGCAGACCATTTTGCACACAAACTTGTGCCGCTTTTCGAAATACTAGGCCTTTTCTTGCCGGTAGAAACGGATGACACTTACTTAAAAAAAAAAAACCCGCATGCACAAATGTGACGTGTTTAGACACCGTCCCCGAAGTCGGAATGCAGCTGCCTTAATGGTGGGTAAAAACGGCTGCATACACAAAATCTCACCATTGGTGAACCTCGGAGCTCTAGCCGAGGGAACAAAAAAACAACAACCAAACTTAAAAGACTTCTCTTTGCTAGTTCCAATCTCTTGTCCAATTCCATGGCCCCCTACCTGAACTCACGCCCAGCAGACTGTTAGGTTTGACACACTGACAGCGCCTATCTCATTAAGGCGTTTGGTAAGCATTGATACCAGCAGTATATATCCTTTATCATGCCATCACGTATAATTATTACCACTGCCTTGGGTTGTTGGCTTTATAATCCTATTTTTGAATGCTTGAATGATAACAAGACCTATGGAATAATTCTATGGTAGGGCAGGACCTACGCTGCTGAAAATCTTGCATGGATCTGATATTCATAGTCCCTGTATGGTTCTGAATAAATCAGACCTCAACAAAATGAGTCTCGATGAATCTGTCCATCGGGGAAGCGGCCAGCCACACCCTGTGGACAGTGCAGTAAAGGCACAGACAGGGTCAGGAACCTGAGTGGAGGACAAACACACACTGACGTCATTCTTACTTCACTTTACTGACCGAAACAAGACAGGCGAACATTGCAGACAGAACTGAGGTCTGTGCAGAAGAGATGAGGCGAACACGATAACCCAGTCAAGGGAACATAATGTAATGAGCAAAGCTGATTATACACACGAACGCAAAATTAATAAAATATCAAACTGCAGCGCAAAAAGTTGTCTTGTCTCTTCCTGGTCCCCCCTCCGTTCTCTCTGTCTGTCTGTCTGTCTGTCTGTCTGTCTGCCTGCCTGTCTGTCTGTCTGTCTGTCTGTCTGTCTGTCTGTCTCTCTAAACAAACAACAAAAAAGTGGAAAAGGGGGGCGGGAAATAAGCATAAAGCAATCAGATCATAGCCCAAGACCTAAGCAAATCAAACATGGTGAGACTGCAAGGGGCACAATTTAATCAGCCAAAACAAGATACGCTCAAACTTAAAGCAAAGTCACGTATTCGATTTTTCAGCAATCTCTTGGGTAAATAAACAAGCAATGTCATCATGTTAGTTTACAAAAAATAAGGGCTTTATAATTTTCTGCCAAGTCTAAAATGAAAAACAATGGGTGTTCAGGATATCGGGTAAAGCAGTAACTGCTGAACAGTTACTTCATTGCATCCAGTTTCGTGGGATTTTTTTGTCTTGATTTTTTTTTTTTTGGGGGGGGGGGGGGGGGTTGTACCTTACACATAGTTGGTGGTCATCAACAAAGAGAGTGTACAAGCTGACATGTCTAGTTTCTTCTTCTCCATCGTCAAGCGTTCAGACAGCAACCATTGCCTGTCATATGACTGAAAATGAGTTGCCCTGCCGTTAAGCGCCTGACAAGTCAGGTCGTGTGCATCCGACTTTGTGGCGTGGGAGAGATTTATTCTTCTAATTTTTTTTTGGGGGGGGAGGCAGGAAAACGGAAGAAGGCAAAAGAAATTGACAAGAAGGAGGTGACGGGAAAAAAAAGGAATAAAGCAGAAACAAAGACAGGGATAGAAAAGAATTCCTAGCACAGAATTTTCCAGAAGGTGGGGATGCTGTTTATACGGACAGGCCTTCAGCATCCCCACGGGGAAACATGTCTAGTTTTAAACCAGTTGCCACTGTTTATTCTCTCTGATACCCAAAACCAAAAGTTACTGTTTCTGAGACCCCAAGGTTTTTAAAGCACATAGATCTAAACAACTGCTGAGGCCCAAGGTTTTTAAAGCACACAGAGGTAAACAACTGCTAACCCCAAGGTTTTAAAGCACATAGAGCTAAACATGTACGGGCATGTCACAAGATCAAATGGACTTGCAAAAACAATGCTACAAGGCACTGTCCAAGGAGGAAGAAAAAGAGGCAGACCAAGGAAGAGATGGGAGGAGGACAACATCAGCGAATGAACAGCCCTAGAACTCAACAAAATTTTGAGAAAGACAGAACAGAGAAAACTAGTTGTCAAGTCTTCAGGGGTGCCCCACGGTCGCCGGACTAAGGGATAGATAAATAGATAGATCTATAGATAGATAGATAAATAGACAGAAAGACAGAAAGACAGACAGACAGACAGACAGACAGACAGATAGATAGATAGATAGATAGATAGATAGATAGATAGATAGATAGATAGACAGAGATAGATAGATAGATAGACAGACAGACAGACAGACAGACAGACAGACAGACAGACAGACAGATAGATAGATAGATAGATAGATAGATAGATAGATAGATAGATAGATAGATAGATAGATAACTGCTGAGACCCCAAAGTTTTTTTTAAAGCACACAGAGCTAAACAACAGCTGCTCAAGGCCTCTACCAAGACGGAGGCTAATATAACGTCACTTGTCACTTGTGTATAATTATGAAATCGTCTTCTCACTGTGCCTCCTCCTCACTGGAAAACCCAAAAGGAAACCAGCGCCTTTATGCATGCACACACATCCTGTCTTCTATTTGGACCACACATACACATATACACACACACGCGCGCACGCGCATGGAAGCATGCGCGCGCGCGCGCGCGCGCGCACACACACCACACACACACAGGGGGTGTCCTCTCTGCCCCGTTAGGTCCATCATCCTCACTCTGTTCCTCATTCCCCTCCACTCAGCCATGCACCTCCTCTATTCCCCCAATCACCCAACATGCACGTCAGACATGCGTGAGGAGTTAGAGCCAGAAAAGAAAAAAACGGGATTTCAATTGCTCCGAAACGTACGTGCCTGTCCATTACCTCAGAACACATTGCCCATCTCCCTAAAGACTGGGCGATTTAAACAGGGGGGATTATTTCAGCTAAATTAACTAATGAAATCGCAGGCGCTTCCTTTAGAGAGGACAGGACTAACAGACTGTCCACTCCTTGACAGGTCGCTGGGGCACTGCACTGAAACTATCTGGTATTGTAACTAGCTAATCTGAATCAGGGAGAATACCCCTGCTCTCTCTCTCTCTCTCTCTCTCTCTCTCTCTCTCTCTCTCTCTCTCTCTCTCTCTCTCTCTCTTCTGCAATTCACAGATTCTACACTAAGCATGTTTGTGTCATCCATGCCATTTGCCATAGCTGGCCTACTCTTCTAAACAAGAGAGAGAGAGAGAGAGAGAGAGAGAGGAGAGAGAGAGGAGAGAGAGAGAGAGAGAGAGAGAGACGGGTTCTCAATCTCTCTGCAAGATGTTAAGTGAGGTTCCACACACAGAACCTTGGTTTACAAAGCTTTCATACTTACAGCCTTGATTTACAGTCTCCTCCAAAAGCGTTGAACTGGACTGTTATTATAGATCACTTGAAACAGTTTATTTTTCAGAGTTACTCTCAGCTCTCAAAAAAAAAGGGGGGGGGGGGGGGGGGGGGTAGCGCAGTGCTCAGGAAATAAAGCTGCAGATGTCTACCAGGACTGCGAATTGTGCTTGCACAAACCAGGACTTTATAGAACTCGTGTGTTCAATGACGAGTTCAACGTTTCATAGGGACTATGGATAAGATGACAAGGCCAGTCTGAGAAAGTCGTCGTAACTATCTTCCATTAGTCTTTTAATGTTTTGTTTCAATATCCTTCCTGTTAGATACAGATACGTGTATGCGCATGCGCGTGCGTGCACACACACACACACACACACACACACACTTCCCTCTGAGTTGTAGCCGTCACACTTTGTCAGAAAGACATGCTACTGGCACACAGACAAAAAAGCCAAAACACAACGTCTTTCCCAAATGATGTACGATAACATCTGCTGTAATGACGTGCAGTACAAAGGGTTTAGTTACTCCAGCAAACGCAATCAGTTGTCTGATAAACAGAAAAACCACACCTCGTTTGTGTACATTTTGCCATGAACATTTCATGTCACAAAACAGGCTGGCTGCGGGGAACTTCATTCTAGAATAATTAAAACACACTTTAAATACAAACCATTCACCTATTGGAGTTTAAGCTGCAGGTAGTGACCAATCTTGTTATTTATCTAGTATTAAAAACCAGTCTACAATATCAGTGTCTAATTTGGATACTAGTATAAATGATACAATAATATATCCATGACAGTAGTTCTACAAAGAAAAAAAGGGGAGACAGACAGAGAACAGACCAGACAGACATACAGACAGACAGAAGGACAGTTTGACAGAGACAGCATCGGAGAAGGAGACTGAATTTTTTTCATAAGAAATGAAAATGGAAGACATAGCTACAGGTATTGGCATTGAAATGCATCTTGCAGGATGGTGGCTATTCTAAACAACTTGCCTTTTCGCTACGTGTGGGTAAAACAGCAGAAAATGGGAGAAGCATGTTTGTGAAATGGGCAAAACAAGTTCAGGCCCCCCCCCCCCCCCCCCCCCCCCCCCACACTAGCCCGGGCTTAGGACTGGCTACCTCACTGGACATTTCCAATTACTCCTAAGCTCCAGAGCAATTTTACCCTGCACACTGATAAGAAAAACTGGGCTGGGCAAAACAACCAGTTTCTAATTCATGGGTGACGTGACTTTGCAGAAAGTCTTAGCATTCAAAATGTTTACACGATAAGCAA
>CM060337.1:31563778-31568778 GCA_030674155.1 Stramonita haemastoma
GAGCTGACGGCATAGGAACTGCTGCCCCTTTGGATGAAGGGGTGGGGGAGCGAGGGAGGGAGGGAGGCAGATCACTGGCATCAACCCACAGCACATGGCAAGGGTGTGAGGGGGAAGGAAGCGAGGATGGAGAGGGAGGGAGGAGGAGGAGGGGCAGGGAAATGGGTAAGAAAAACTGTTGCCGGTGCTGTCTGATAAATGCTTGATAAACACCCTTTCCATTAACAGCCCTGAGATTGCGGCTGATACGTTTTCGTTTTATGGATAGCGGGACACCAAAAACGCATGCAGAGCACACAGCAGTGAGTGATAGGGCTTGGGGCGTTCAGAATCCTCAGGCATTTCAGTATTAAAAAGCAAGTTCGCACAAGTTCTGAATGGTTCTTCATTTCTTTTACAATTGTAAGGGTCTCTTCCTTATTAAATGTTGTTTAATCCCAACAATACTATAGATTCTTTAATTGAAACAGATCATACTCTCTTGAGGTAGATTTCTTTTTTGCATGTATGGGAGTCAATGCACATGCACATGTGCATGCATGCAAAACACACCAACACACCCACACATGCATCCATACACACACCTATGCACGCACGCATGTGCACACACATGCGCGCGCAAACGCGCGCGCGCGTGCGCGCCACACACACACGCACGCACACACACAGAGATGTGCTGGGCCTAACCTGTCAGGCACTTAATGGCAGTGCAACGCTTTTTTTTTTTTAAAGCAAATTTATTGCTTACTCAATGTACCATCTGGAAATAACATTTTGACTTTGACACACACACACACACACACACACACACACACACACACACACACACACACACACACACACACAGAAACAAATGGTAATATTCTTTGAAAAATTTTCATTACCGTACACTATAAACATGTAATGTGAAAAGTAAGATGGTAACCAAACTTTATGTATAAGTACTTGTCCCTGTATTAGTGAAAACAGAGACAATGACTTGACCTCTGCTTATACAGATCGTTAGATTATTTTTTTTAAACTCACTAAGGTTAATACAGCAAACTGTCCTCACACATTTATACGTGCACACCGCCTTCACTTATCATTCCTTTACTGTATGACTAGAGTTACAACTTTGCCAGAACCCCAAAACCTGGAAGAAAGCAAACTAGCGGAGAAAAAGCTTAAACAAGCCTGAGGTCCAAGAGATCAGCTCTTGCTTCTGCCTCAAGACATGCTAGTTGCTGCTCACAAGATACTGAAGAAAAAAAAAAAACAGTTTCAGGTTACTTAGTTTAACTGATGGCAAAGACTTTCGTAATACTCCAATACTTCACTTACGCCTCTCTTTGTTTCTTTCCTTCCTGTCACCTCCTTCTTGTCGATTTTCTGCCTTCTTGATCCATTCTCCTGCCTTTTTTTCAGAAAGAAAAGATAACAATTCTCTCCCAAGCCAAAGTCAGGTACGCTGGGCCTGACCTGTCAGGCGCTTAATGGCAGTGCAACGCATTTTTGCTCGTGTGACAGAGCAATGGTTGCTTTCTGAACTTTTGAAGAAGAAGAATTATTCAAGAGTTGTTGGTTTTTAGTCAAAATACGTGTGTGTCCAGACTCTCACTATTGCTTCATTCTACTCTCACGCTCCCTTCAAAACGTTCAGGAAAACCTTATCATGCTTTTAATTATGTCCCAAGGCTAATGTCCAGGTGTTCTGATTCACCAATATGATCTATCAATTTCATACCACACACACTATTGTAAAAAACAACAACACACTTTTAATGAAAAAAACACAAAAAACGTTTTCAAGGACTGAAAACCCTTGTACTCGTAATAGGTAACTTTTCCCCCTCGTTTGATAGGTGGGCAGAGAAAAACAGCCTCTTGTTTGTTTATTTAGTTGTTGTCTATTTACTATTTGAAGCTGTCTTTGGATATTAAACTATGTAAGTGTGACTGTACATTTTCGAAAACCTCCCAACCATAAAACGCTAGCACTCGTGTAAGCTCCACAAGATAAAAAAGGCAGAGACAGACATAGAGCTGGTCAAGACATACCTTCCTCTACAACTTTCAAGATTTTTTTTTTAATCAGCTGTATAATTAGCAAAACAAATATGTTTACAAATGCACAGTTGATGTCTCTGACCACTCTGAGTCATTTTCTGCCATACTATGAAAGGACTTAAAGGAAAAACAGGTAGGGTAAGGGGAGGGGGGTATGGAGATGGACAGGGAGAGAGGTGATAGTAAGTAGCCCACGGGAGGGAGGAAATGAATGTGCTTGTACTCATATGCATTAACAGCACACATCTGCCAAACTCCATTCGACCACACGCAAACTTACACGCATAGCTGGACAACAACACAGCGTTAAGTGTGCCCACTTCTTCACAAGCTAATGGAATAGACAAAAAAGGTTTTATTAAGGACCCCAACAAAACACAATAATTCCATTAAGGCAGCCTCCCCACCTCATGTGGCTCGCACGTCAGCGCATGTCCCATCTCAGGGGAAAAAACAGGGAGAGTGTCAAGTTGGCACCTACAGTGTGCTCAGGCAGCGAAAAGAACACAGGCCATTCAATGATGCTGAGCCATTGCTTCTCTGGGGCAGACGGTTAGCAGTAACAGCACCAGCAGTGGTGCACAAGGGGGGGGAGGGGAGGGTACACCGTAAATTGATCATCACACGTCCACTGGCTTAGCTATCTTTTGTCATGGCTGGACCTTCATTTTTTTTTTTTTTTTTTTTTTTTTTTTTTAATTCTTTTATATCGAGGATAATGGATATTTACCTTCAGATGTGTGTGTGTGTGCATGTGTACGTGTGTGCGTGTGTGTATGTGTGTTCGATTTTATGTCTGTTCACTTAAAGTCATATTAGACGAGGGGGGGCGGGGGGGTCTATGTGATGAGAGATGAGGGCTGAAAAGTAAGGAGATGCATGTTGGTCTTTAAAAAATGTGTGTGTGTTGATATACTGATTTCAGACAATACAAACAAAAAGTAGCAAAAAACAAGGCAAAGAAACGCATAAAGTTCAAAACCTCAGAACAACTTAAAACTATGCTAAAAGCATATTACAAAGAGAGAGAGTGTGTGTGTGTCTGTGTGCGTGCGTGCGTGCGTGCGTGCGTGTGTGTTTTAAAATGTGGGTAAGTGCCTGTATGTGTGAGAGTGTGTGCATGCATCAACGTGAATGCCTGCACAGGATGCAAAAAGGTGTGCAAGTGAATGTGTCCTTTATAAACACATCTAGTGCTTGTTTTTTGTTGTTGTTTGTTTGTTGTTTTTTTAAATTAGTGTTGCTACAAGAAACGCCCTTTATAAAATCTAGTCATCATCATTACTCTCATCATCATCATCATCATCATAATCAACATCAGTAGTAAGTAGTAGTAGTAGTAGTAGTAGTAGTAGTAGTAGTAGTAGTAGTAGTAGAAGTAGCAGCAGCAGCAGAAGCAGCAGCAGCAGCAGCAGCAGCAGCAGCAGCAGCAGCAGCAGTAGTAGTAGTAGTAGTATCATTATAATTATAATCATTTCATTATCATCATAACAACTAGTATTGTTGTTGAATTACTTGTCATCATTATCATATTTATTGTTATAAGGTCAAACATTCACATGTGTGCACGACCACACACACCACATATATATACACGCACGTAACCACGCATGCACACACACGCACGCACGCACGCACGCACGCACACACACACACACACGAGCGCGCGCACACACACACACACACACACACACACACACACACACACACATACACACACACACATACACACACATACATACACACACATACACACACATACATACACACACTCGCACACAGACACACGCACGGGCTTCAAAATCAACTGTACCCTCACAGACCACTTTCAACAAAATGCTAGACCTTAAACAATGTATTGTACACAAACTACGTTCTCGTACTTGTCTATGTTTGTGAAATGAAAGGTGAAGTTAAGAAATAACACAATACATCATATTTCCTAATGCATTAACATACTCCTGCCTTGTCATTGCATACCTTCGGATGAGACTATAAACCTACTTTTAAAATTTTTTTTTATTTTATTCTTTTATATCGAGGATAATAGAATAAGCACTCATGTGCTTTTTTCATCCAGTCCCCGTGTGTATGCAGTTGTGTAAATAATTGTCATCTGTTCCCACTGGCACACAATGGCCTACTCTTACGAAAAGCGAACGCATGCAGAGTCATGCGCACACGTTAAAACGCGCTCCGCTTTACGGAAGAGTAGGTCATTTCGTGCTGGTAGGAACGGATGGAAAATTCTTTATAAACAACACAACAACAAAAACATGCATCGTCATGTTTACACGCCATCCCCGAAGTCGGAATGCGGCAACCTAAATGGTTGCGGAAGGGGGGGGGGGGGGGGGGGGGAGGGGAACAGCCGTATACACAAAAATCTCACCATTGATGAACTTTGGAGCTCAAGCCGATGAAGAATTTTTTTTTAAAGCAACAACAAACAACAAAAACAAAAAAAACCCAACGAAACTAAAAAAAAGTCGACAAATTCGTAAGCAACGTCAGTCTCACTCGACTCACCCCCACCCATCACCAAGAAACAACTGATGGAAAACAGCTATAAGGACTGAGATAATAACGATACTTTTCCGCCATCATCAGTCTATACCTTTAGTTTGCCTTCCTGGGAAATGACAAAGAGGGACAGTCAGTGTTTTTCAGGCCACCCCTTTTCAGTGTCCCTAAGTACCTTCACAAGGAAGTAGTTACCCGACTGTAAACCTTTCTTCCTTTCAATACGGCTAACACGGGGTTGACAATTCCTGTCCTCCCATCTCGCTAATTTTCTCTGCATCTCTCTATCTACAGCAGCCCAAATTCGTAGAGAGGGAGAATAAGCTTCCTTACACAGACGTCAATAGTTCGGTTCCTGGTGTGTCTTCTGTTGTTTTGGCAAGGTTTGGTTGTGGGTAGTTCTTTCTCTTATTTTCCTTGTATGTCAA
>CM060337.1:31578778-31581278 GCA_030674155.1 Stramonita haemastoma
CATGTATCATACTAAATAGCTATGAAAAAGTAATCAACAAAACTACTATCTCGGTATGAGGTTTTTGTTGCTGCTTGTAATTCTAATAACATGGATTTCTTAGGACCGATTTTCAAAGTTATGCCAGGCTTAAATCTGGATAAAATGGAAACTCTTATCACAAAATGTGTGTGTATGTGTGTGTGTTATGCGTGCGTGCGCGCGTGTGCGTGTGTGCGTGCGTGCGCGTACGTGGCGTGCGCGTGCTTGCGTGTGTGTGTGTGTGTTGCGTGCGTGCGTGCGTCCGTGCGTGCGTGCGTGCGTGTGTGCTGTTGGTGTGTGTGTGTGTGTGTGTTGCTAAGAACCATACAGCTACTGAACATCTAAAACACTCATATCTAATTCCCTGTTTGCCCCACCTTCTGGAAATTCTGTGCTAGGAATTCCCTCTTTTCTATTCCTCTCTTTGTTTCTGCCTTGTTCCGTTTCTTCCTGTCACCTCCTTGTCTATTTTTGCCTTCTTGGTCCATCCCCTGCATTTTTTTCCTAAAAGACTTAAAAGATAACAGTTCTCTCTCAGCGTTGAAATCGAATGCGCTGGGCCTGACTTGTCAGGCGCTTAACGGCAGCACAGCGCATTTTTGCTTTTATGACAGAAAATAGTAGTTGACTGAGCGTAAAAAAGAAGAAAAATTCATCCTTTTTTTCATAGAAGTCTAGAAACGGGGCTGAAATGAAACTAAAACAGGTGCATTTCACAAACACTGGAGTATTTTGTATTCCAAGCATCTAAAAATAATTCACAATGACAACTTCTTTTACGTTTCTTGGGGAGGACAGATTTTCACGATATCTATGCTGAAATTTACACAACATATACTTGGTCAAAACCCATTCTATTTCCTTCTCTGGTGGTTCAAAACCTGAAATATGCGATCCACTAACACATTTTTCAAGCTCCTGGTGAATTCACTGCCTCACTAGTATCGATCATGATAATTAGGATGGAACCCAGCAAACATCTAGCTCAATAGTTTAAACTTGTTACAATGCAACCAAATTTGATTACTTTCTTTTATTTTCCTTTTCTTCTTCTTCTTTTTTTTTTTTTTTTTTTTTTGGGGGGGGGGTGGGGTGGTGTAGTAGAGCTCTGAGGCTCACCAAAGGTGAAATTTTTGCGTATTCAACTTTTTTCACTCACCATTAATGAAGCTACTTTCTGACTTGAGCGATGATGTATAAACATGACTACCAGCGTGCGTGTTTTTTTTAATATATTTTTGTCTTTCGTTCTTACTGCCAAAAATGGCCTATTCTTCCTAAAAGCAGAACTGGTTGGGTGTGTATGTGTGTGTGTGTGTGCAAGAATGTTCTGCACGCTACCGCACAGAGGCCTCGGTTTATAGTCTCATCCAAAGGGCTTTCTGGGGAGTGGAGTCCGTACTGATGTTAATTCCAGGGGGAAATGCCCTTTGAACTGGGCCTCGGTGGTGGCTCCATCCCGGGCCATCAAATCGTGAGTGCAACACTCTAACCATTAGAATATTGCCATCCCCGAAATACACTCTATATTGTAATGTTGTTTTTCTTCACTTTAATTTTGTTTTTACACCGACAGCACTGATTTCATTCTATCCAAAACAAAATGTTATACAACCCAAGAAATAAACAGGATCTAAAGCTACTTTATGGACTTCTGGATTGTATGTATTTTTGCCAAAATATGGACATAGACATAATAAGGTGACAGCAAATACAAAAATATACCAATTACTTTTTGATCATGCATGACCAATACTGGTCTTCTGCTAGATAGGAATAAACTGAGAGAGACAAAAAATATCCCATAAGAATCCAAAACAGACTTGCTTCTGTCAAAAAGTAAATGCAGTTCATATGGAATAACTATGTTGCAGGAATGTTCCAACAAAAATGGCAACATCCACGCATATTTCAAATGTTAAAGGCAACGTCAGAATAAGATAACATGTGCTGCCTGCTCTCTTCCACGTCAATAAAATCATTATGATTGCAATCATCAAATTTAGGTGACAATTTTACACACACACACACACACACACACACACACACACACACACACACACACACACACACACACACACACACACACACAACAACCACATGACACACACCCACATGCACAGCACATGCAACACACCACACACTAGCACAAACACACACACATGGACGCACACATGCACGCACGCACGTGCGTGCACACACACACATAACATAACACACGTGCGCGCGAGCGCGCGGGCACAAAAACATATATGAATAAGCATGTACACACAGGTATACATAAGAAAATATCTTTACACAGAGACACAGAGAGAGGGATTGTCACAGAGAGAGACACAGAAAGACAAACACAGAGACAGAGAGAGACAATGTGTGACAGAAAGACAGAACAGACAGACAACGAACAGCGAAGAAAAGAGTTTTTGAGCTCCAGCAACACATGTTCAACTATTTGCACGGTCAAATGAAAAGCAAACAA
>CM060337.1:31586278-31601278 GCA_030674155.1 Stramonita haemastoma
TGAACGCGGAAAAATGCTCATCCGCCAGAGGCGAAATGAGAGAGACAGAGAGAGAGAGAGAGGGGGGGGTGGAAGAGAGAGAGAGAGAGAGAGAGAGAGAGAGAGAGAGAGAGAGAGAGAGAGAGAGAGAGAGAGAGAGAGAGACAGACAGACAGACAGACAGACAGACAGACAGACAGAACAGACAGACAGAGACAGACAGACAGAGACAGACAGACAGACAGACAGACAGACAGACAGACAATCTGTCAGAAAGACAGACGGACAGGGACAGAGAGGCACAGACAGAGACAAACTGACAGGAGATCGACAGACAGGAACAGACAGACGGGCAGGCAGGCACAAGGAGACAAAACGGAGACAGAGACAAAGACAAATAAGCAAACAGTATGAATATGAACACGAATAAATTCATAAAAATGTGCTCAGCTACAGAAGAGAGAGGCAGAAAAGAAAGAAAGAAAGGAGAGAGAGAGAGAGAGACGCGCATGCGTGCACAAACCACACACCACACACACACACACACACACACACACACACACACACACACACACACACACACACACACACACACACACACAGAATATACAATATATACATATATATATTATCTATATAATTATGTCATGTTACCTCTTCTCTCTCTCTCTCTCTCTCTCTCTCTCTCTCTCTCTCTCTCTCTCTCTCTCTCTCTCTCTCTCTTTGCAGTTAAGTTGTGCAATTGTTTACCAAAAAAACATACGTTGTTGCTGTTGCTGTTGTTGTTGCTGTTGTTCTGTGCGTTCTTCAGCTTAACACTACGGCTGTCACCCAAAATATGCTCTTTGTTTCACTGGTCCCATCTGGGAATCAATGTGAGACAGTACGTAAGTCCGCATAAGAAGTTAACACTATAAACGACTGTTTTCAAGTACCTCACCATACAGGCAGCCATACCAACCCGTGCTCATTTATTTTGACTTCTCCTTTAAAGGAGCGCGCTTAATATTTAATTGTTATGCTAAGAGATTCAGTCATGGGTGAAGAAAACACTATCAACATGAGATTTTAAAGCGTATAAATATTTTTGATGCGCATCTTGCCACCTAACTCACATAAAAAAACTGACAAAACTTTTTGGTCTGGCCCGAAAACGGAAAATATATATATGGAAAGGCTATATCTGTAATCCTACTCAATTCGGTTTCTCGTGACAAAGCAGCTTCTAGGAAACCCACCATGTTAATAATGTCTAACCACAAAAAAAGTCTAAGTACCACCACCACCACCCCTACCACACACACACACTCACTCACACACACACACACACACACACACACACACACACACACACACACACACACACACACACACACACACACACACACACGGTAACCGAATCAAGACGAGTTTTTTCTTTACTCGTTTTTGATATAAACGTGAGAAAAATGTCTAAGCAGCACGTGGGGGAGAAATGATATCTAAGAATCTCTATGATCTATAAATCAGAAATAAACCAATGACAGGGAGAGAGGGGAGAGAGAGAGGGGGGAGAGGGAGGGAGGGAGAGATAGACAGACAGAGACAGAGACAATGACAGAGACAGACAGGCCGACAGACAGACAGAGACAGACAGAGAGAAGACAGAGACACAGAGAGAGAGATAAGGAGAGAAACAGACAGAGATATTCTATTCTTTTATATCTCGTATAATGGGATAAGCACTCTTGTGCTTTTTTACAGCCAGTTCCCGTGTGTATGCAGTTTTGTAAATGTCATCTGTTCCCACCGGCACATGATGGCCTACTTTTACGAAAAGCGGAACAGGATTAACGTGTGTCCAAGATGTTCTGCGTGCGTTCACACGCGGGGCCTAGGTTTATAGTCTCATCCGAAGGACTTTGGGGAGAGTGGAGTCAGCACTGATGGTTAACTCCGGAGAAAAATCTCTTCGAACGGGAATCGAACCCGGGTCGTCAAATTGCGAGCGCAATGTTCTGACCACTAGGCTATCCCGTCCCCGAGACAGAAAAGAGACACACAGAGAGGACAGACAGAGACAAGGAGAGTGCGCAACCGACCGACTGACAGAATCAGGAAGGGACAGACACAGACAGACAGACCAACAGACAGGCAGACAGACAGACAGATAGACGACATACAAAGAACATAAAGACTTATTGATAAAAGTGTCAGCAGTGCGGCAGGCAAATGGGATTTGTTTGATTTAGAAGAAAGGCAGAAAGAATAAAGAGACCAACACTCACTCACTGACAGATATAAATAAATACAGTACAAAAACCTCTCAACAGCTCGAGGGAAAAATGACATGCGTAAGACGCGGAGAGAGAGAGAGAGAGAGAGAGAGGAGAGAGAGAGAGAGAGAGAGGGGGAGAGAGAGAGAGAGAGAGAGAGAGAGAGAGAGAGAGAGAGAGAGAGAGAGAGAGAAGACAGTACTAGACAGACAGGGCAGACAGAGAGACAGAAGACAGACAGACACACAGAGAGAGACAGACAGAGACAGACAGACAGACAGAGAGAGCAGACAGAGACAGACACAGAGAGACAGCAGACAGACAGAGACAGACAGACAGACACAGAGCGAGAGCAGACAGACAAGAGACAGACAGACACAGAGACAGAGCAGACAGACAAGACGAGCGCAGACAGACAGACAGAGAGCAGACAGACAGACAGACAGACAGACTGGGCACAGACAGACAGACAGACAGAAAAAATGGACGACACAAAGACGGACGAAGAGGAGACAAGACAGATAAATTGGACAAGAGGGAGAGTAACAGACGGCAGAGAGACAGACAGACTGGGAGACAGACAGACAGACACACAGACAGACAGACAAACGGAGGTAGGTTGGAAGGTAGAAAGGTGAGTGGGTAGATGTCAAAACGTGCTGTAAAGTTACTACTACTACTGTGCTCTTTTATTTAAACCACCTTCAACTGGTGTGGCTAAGAATAGCTCCGCTATCAGCTCCAGCTGACTGGAAGGAACCCTCTGCCATCCCTCCCAAGAAATACTCAAACGCAAGACGCTTTTACGCCTGATCTTAAACCTTGCTTGTTCCACGAAGCTATGACAATATAGCTCATCATCTATAATTAAGGTAGGGACGGAATAGCCTGGTGGTCAGAGTGATGCGCTGGTGATCTACTGACCCGGGTTCGATTCTCGTTCAAGAGGATTTTCCCTCTGGAGATTAACATCAGTGCCGACTCCACTCCCCCTAAGAGTCGTTTCGGATGAGACTATAAATCGAGGTCCCGTGTGTGAACGCATGCAGAACCCCTTGTTCACACGTTAAAACCCGTTCCGCTTTTCGGGAAGAGTAGGTCCATTGTGTACCGGTGGGAACGGATGACAAAATTTACAAAACCGCATACACACAGGGACTGGATATAAAAAAACGCCTGAGTTGATTAATCCATTATTCTCATATAAAAGATTAGTATAAATAAGAATAAGTAGACTACATAGATTGTCATGCTTATAATACAAACATTTGTCGAGTTGTATGGTGGTGTTTGTGTGCACGTGTGCGAATTTGGTGCGTTTTGAGCCTATGTTAATGGGGTATTGCGCTAGACATTTTTTCTTAATACATCATTTTATAACTATCATTATCAGTATATTTAAGGTAGATAGACTGGTGACAGGTAGAATATATCTATACTATAGTTGGGTAGGTAGATATATACGTAAAAAGTGGACAGAACAGAAGATAAAATGCCATATAGATAATGAATAGACATATCGCCAGCAAGAGAGAGAGAGAGAGAGAAGGAGAGAGAGAGGAGAGAGAGAGGAGAGAGGAGAGAGAGAGAGAGAGAGAGAGAGAGAGAGGGAGAGGAGAGGAGAGAGAGAGAGAGAGAGAGAGAGAGAGGAGGAGACGAAGAAGAAGCAAAGAAGCGATAGAAACAACCTACATACACGCGCGCGCACAACACACACACACACACACATACATACAACATACATACAACGCGCGCGCACACACACAGACACACACATGGGAGGAGGAGGAGAGAGAGAGAGACAGAGAGAGAGGGGGGGGGAGGCGAGACAGAGACAGACAAAAACAGAGAACAGACAGACAGAGGACACACAGACAGAGAAGACAACAGAAAAGGGAGAGAAGAAGAAGAAAGGGGGCAAAAAAAACTATTGCGAGAAAGACACACCGCACAAAAAGGATGGGGAAAATCCGGCTGAGGCCTCTCGATGAATGCTAACCAGTTAGAAAATTACTTCCCCACTTTTCTTCTTCTTGTCTGTTTTGCAAAGGACTGCTTTCTTTCTTCCCTTTCTGTCGGTTTTTTTTTTTGTCCAGCGAAAACAATATCCCAAATCTAGCGGACAACTGTTGCATACTACACACAATTTCGCAGATCAGAAACCCTGTTTGTACCTTTTTTTTCTTTTTATTCCTTGCTTGTGTGTAATATGCACGCTGGAGCATACGTAACGATGGGTTCGATTGGAGAGAACCTACAGAGAGAGTATTATCATTAGTGGACTAGTCGTGCAACGAGGTACGCTCCTACCCTGCACTTGAGATGATGGCAATTTGGGCGGAGGATGATGATGATGACAATATAATGATCGCAGTCATTACCATCACCATGTCTTTCGTTTTCTAATTCTAATAAAACAGTATCGTTAATAGAGTGAGCAAAAGCGGCAAGATCTCTCTCTGTCTCTCTCTCTCTCTCTGTCTCTCTCTCTGTCTCTCTCTCTCTCTCTGTTTGACAGATAGCGTTTTGTTTGTTTTTTTTGTAAACTTCTCTCTTTGTGTTGGTCTCTCTCTCTCTCTCTCTCTCTCTCTCTCTCTCTCTCTCTCTCTCTCTCTCTCTCTCTCTCTGTGAACAGCTAAGAGTTTGAATTAAAAAATAATAATAATAATTACCAACCACCAACAACAAAAATCGACTAAGAAACAAAGTAAAAGCACCAAACAGAGAAGAGAACAAACCGCAAAACGAACACACACGCACTCTTCCCGTCTTTACCCCCGTCACCCCTCCCCCCACCACCCGACCCCAACAAAAGGACAATCTGCTGAACCATCGACCAATTCAACACCCCGATCCTCTTTCACAAACAAACAAACAAACAAAACTGAACACGGTCAAGTCATTCAAATATGCTATGCGTTCATTCGACCCATGCTGACAAGGTATAACCGGAGGTGTGACATGGGATTAGCGCCCCGGAGATCCTTTACCTTTAAATCGGTTCCTCATCACTGCATCTTCACTCCTAAGCGTCGCACATACTGTGGCTTCAAATATCGAGAAAAGTATACCCCCCCAAAATCAAAAACAAGCCTCTAACCCTCGTGGGGATGCCGGAGACCTGTCAGTATACATAGCACCCCCACCTTCTGGAAATTCTGTGCTTGAATTCCCTCTTTTCTATCCCTCTCTTTGTTTCTGTTTTTTTCCGTTACATCCTTAGCTATGGGTACCTGCCCTCTTTAAGTTCATGGAAGGTAAAGCAGCGAGGGAGAGGAGATGGGTGCCGCCCTCAATATGCTGGCCCCTAGAGAAGCTGAGGTCTCTGATGCCTCGCTCCTCTACGACCGCCTAGATTAGAGGACACTTTTACCTTTAGATTCTACATCCTTTTAGTCTATTTTATGTCTTCCTGGTCCATTTTCTTGCCTTTTTTCCCCAGAAAGACTTAAAAGATAACAATTCTCTCCTACGCCGAAGTCAGATGCGCTGGGCCTGACTTGTCAGGCACTTAACGGCAGCGCAACGCATTTTTATTCCTATGACAGACAACAGTTGCTGTTTGAAAGCTCGAAGAAGAAGAAGAAGAAGAAGAAGAAGAAGAAGAAGAAGAAGAAGAAGAAGAAGAAGAAGAAGGAGAACAACAACAACAACAACAACAACAACAACAACAACAGCAACAACAACAAGAAACACAAGTCAAGAGATAGACAAAGATACAATAATTATTAGATAAATTAATTTTCGCTATATCACAAAAAATGCTGGATAAATCGTGACATAACACAAACAAACGAGGAAAAAAATTATTGATGTTATAAATCCCAAACACACTACGCTAAATAAGTAAAACTGTTACATACAAAAACAATTAAAAACAACACTGCAAAACAAAAATGTGATAAATCAAAGAAATAAACAATGCTAAATAAGTAAACCAAAAAAATTGATACATCACAAACCCCTTCACATCAGACAATAAAACAAGGTCTCGTGCGCAAATGCACGCAGAACGTCTTACGTACACGTAAAACCTGTTCTGCCGTTCACGAGAGTAGGCCATATGTGCCGTGAAAACGGATGACATAATTGACATAACTGCAAGCACATGGGGACTGGGTGTAAAAAAAATCACATGAGTGCTTATTCCATCATCCTTGAAATAAAAGGAGTGAAAACATATGTGGTATATTAACAACAACCGAAAAATCCAAACAAAACCGTTCAGCTAAGCTGCCATATGGAAATATTATTATTTGGTCCTTGTATTCAAATACAGTCTCCTGTCGGGAATGTAAGTTTTTCAACTTGTTTCGAGCAAACTCCAGTTTCAGCCCTCAATTTCAAATCCTATCTAGCTACATAACAATAGATGCAGATTACTGCGCGTGTGATCGGTTCAGTACTTGGGTGGGTTTTTTTTTTTCCTTTCACCACAGTAAGAGCAGCTACACTTCGTCTTCAGGGAGTTTGTTTACTTTTTGTTCATGGCGACTGAATATTGGAAGCACAGATGACAAAACTAGTTAGGCAGGAAAGAAAAAGATCACGACACGAAAGAACATTTAACGACGGGGGCGGGGTGGGGGTGGGGGGCAGCATGACAGGAAAGAACATTTAACCACAGGGGAAAAAAAACAACAACATGACAGGAAAAAAAGAACATTGAACTACCAGGTGGAAGGGGGGGGACAACAACATGACAGGAAAAAATATGTAACTACAGGGGGGGGGGGGGGTAACAGCATGAAAATACTGTCAGGTATTTTTAGAAACATCTTTTTTTTTCTTTAGAAGTGACCACCCCTCCGGGTGACGACCTTTTGGCAGGAAGTCATATATGTGCATGTATATATACCTCTGTGTGTGCGTGTGTGTGTTAATCCGTGCGTGCGTGTGTTCGTGTGTGTGTTCGTGTGTTCGTGTGTGTGTGCGTGCGTGCGTGCGTGCGTGCGTGCGCGCGCGCGTGCGCGCGCGTATGTGTGTGTGTGTGTGTGTGTGTGTTGTGTGTGTGTGTGTGTGTGTGTGTGTGTGTGTGTGTGTGTGTGTGTGTGTGTGTGTACACAGAACGAGAGATTGAGAAACGGACACAGGGGGAGAGAGAGAGAGAGAGAGAGAGAGAGAGAGAGAGAGAGAGAGAGAGAGAGAGAGAGAGAGAGAGAGAGAGAGACAGAGACAGAGACAGAGAGAGAGAGAGAGAGAGAGAGAGAGAGAGACAGACAGACAGACAGATAGATAGAGACAGAGAGACAGACAGACAGACAGACAAGAGAGACAGAGAGAGAGAGACAAAGAGAGAGACGGAGACAGAGAGACACACACACACACAGAGACAGAGAGAGACAGAGACAGAGAGAGACAGAGACAGAGAGACACACAGACAGAGACAGAGAGAATAAACTGTAAAGTACACACAGAAAACGTCTTCCTCCCAAGATTGTTTCTTCTTATCATCTTTTCCTCCCTCCTGTCCCGGGTCAATCTGACATACACAGCAGCAGCAGCAGCAGCAGCAGCAGCACCGAAGTGGCGGGCAGTGGCGGCGTCTATCGTCGCCAGAGCAATGAGCAACATGAATTGATTAATATGACATTATGCACCCAATGGACGCGGGGAAAATGTCACAATCTACACGGAATCTTCATGATTATTCTTCACGATAATATCGCTGTTACCATGATGATGAGGAGAATGAGGAGGAGGAGGATGACGATGACGATGATGATGATGATGATGGCGATGGGTGAAGAACAGCGATTATTAAAAACGATTAAGCCAACCGCTACAAAGACGATTGTAATGAGGAAGATAACGACAGCGATGATGATAACGATCTTTTTTTTTCTTTTTGTGTTTTTTTTTTTTTTTTTTTTTTTTTTACTACTTCTTGTTGTGATGGTTTAATGCTTTTTAATGCTTCTATCCTCTCTGTCCACCCCCACCCCCACCCTCCTCCAGCCTCCTGCAACGCACTTGTACCGGCATCTTCTCTCTGTCACCCCCCCCCCCCCCCCCCCATCAGCCTCACAGACCGCTCCGACCATTGTGGCCGTTTTGCTTGTTCCTCCCAACAATGGCAAAATCACCGGTATTAAAGCGAATAGCCGACACGGGGGAGGAGGAGGCAGCACAGAACTTAAGAGAGTCCTTAGCATCAAGCTGCAAAGTTGTTCATTTGAACGCATATGGTGTACTTCTAAGAAGGAAGGAGCAGGGAGGGCGAGTTGGGGGAGGGGGGTTGCTGTCTGGGGAGGGGGGGGGGTTGCTGTCTCTGTATGTGTCAAGATTTAAAACAAACAAGAGAGAAGGAGCAAAAAAAAATTAGCCCATATATATTATTCTTTTCTTTTTTCTGTCTTTTCTTTTTTTTTTTTTTTTGGTTTTGTTTGTTTGGGCTTTTTTTGATGAAAGAAATTTCAAACACGTTTCTTTCAGTTCCATCTTCAAAAACCATTCACGTGGATAGGAATAATATATCTTCACCGCTATATCCTAATAGGTGAAACAAAGGGAAATCGAGCGAGAAGAAAATACATATGGATGTGAGGTTGGTGACGATGAGGACAATGAGCTTTATGAGGATAAGATGATGGCTTTAACGATGGTGAAGACAAGCCATGTTTCGGTACTGAGTATAGATAGATCATCATCATGGATGATGATGATGATGATGATGATGATAATGATGACCACAACGTCGTCGTTAAAAACAAGAACGATAAACACGAGTGAAATACACAATACTAGTACTACTAATAACAATGACTGATAAATGATAATAAGAACGATGATACTGATGACGACGACGAGGAGGCTAATATTGATACTAATAATAATATGTAAAAGAAACAATAACCAAAAAAAAACTAACAATAATCATTTCATCAGCTCTGAGAGACAGCACAAAGGCATATTATCCCTACACCTCCTCCTCCTCCTCCTCCACTTCCCAATTACCTCTCCTCTCCTCCCTCCTTCCTTCCTAACAACCCGCACTCTCTTTTAGCTTTTCGGCAGCCGCTAAGGCCCAACGAATCAATACTTTCCAAACCAATCAAACTGGGCTCATATTCATGTCACATGGCAAATAGACAAAGGCTTTTCTTTACTTTCCGCGGAGTTTAGGCCCCAAAAAATCAATCAAGCGATGACAGCCCGCGTATGGCTCGCCGCTGGAACCCAGATGAGAAATGGCACCAAAAATTTCCATAATAATTGAAGCGGCAAAACAAAGAAAAAAAGGAAACATTATTCGCGGGCGTTCGAACAGGAATAAAACAATGCAAACTACGCTTGCTCATAATGAAAGGCTTCTTTTTGTCCGCGCAAAGGCAAGGAGAGCAGAGAGCTGGCGGCTGCGGCGGCGGCGCAAGAGAGAAAAAACAGTCCGGGCCCGGCTTTGATTTATTGAGGCAAATATCCTATGACTTATTTGAATAATTCTGCCAGAAAAGCTGCACTTGTTTTATTTTCCTGTTTACCAGTTCAGTGCATAAATCAAGAAGCTGATATATCCAGAGAGATTTAATCTTCGCTTGCGTGCGTGTTCTCGTGCAAAAATGTCTTGTTGGCTGTAGATTTTCCCAATGACGAGTGACGACAAAATAATGTCCATAAAATGGAGAGAAAATGAAGGATCTGAAAAGCACTGTTCTTCCTCATCATAACAGATCGGAACTTTTTTCTTTTTTTTGAAAACAGCTACATAATCAACAAAAACACTTTTGTTTCTGGGTTCCTGTTGCAAAAACCAAAATAACAGCAACAACAACCACAAAAAAAAAGTTTTAAAAATACATCCCACAAAATCTGGAACAAATTACATAAAATCTACAATTAGGAAGTAAAATAATAAAGTACCCTAAGAACGGCAGAGAGCGATAAACAAACAACAGCTGAATGACAAAAAGCAAAACACATGATGATGTACAATCCAACATGACGATTTCCTTTTATTTACGAGAATAAACTGAACGGGAAGAAACATTCGCTTTAGTTACAAAAATAAAAGATAAAAAATTTGTTTTGCGTTGGCTAGGACGAGAGACAGTTGCTGTAATATTCAAAACGCGTGAAAAAATACAGTGATAAAAATACAGAACTTTTAACCATACGTCAAGACATGAGGCCCATGATAATAATTATAATGTATATTAATGTCCTCATGTTTGTTCATACTCAACCACAAAACGCACAGAGACAGTATGTAGTGATAAGAAAGTCTTCCCCTTTTTTAAGATACAGAAATTTGAATCATACAGCTAGCTAGTCAGGAGGCCGACTATAGAATAATATATTACTTACTGAATGTTTGTTCACACTCAACTTTGGGCACAGATGGTGATACGTAGTGTGAATTTTTTTTTTTTTAAGATATAATTTCATGACTTTTTTCCTGTTTAAGGACACTATGATGCAAACTACTGACCCAAAAAAGTGACTAAACTTCTCATGCAATTTTTAGTATTTCAAAATGATAATTCCTGATCTCTTGTTGATAGGTGTATCAAAAGTCTACAGTTTACTGTATACCTAACCATTTTTTAAGTGACTTGCCCAGCATGCTATAATGTCAGCATTTTCAGAAAAATGTATCTGAGAGATGAAAAGATTTTGCGAACTTGGTGCCCTGTGTCCGTAAGATTAACGCTGCTACAAAGAGTTTATCCTGAAACGTTCCCCCACCATGGGTCTTTGTTGCTGGGTATAGAGCAGCTGTCCCCCTCTGATACATAGTATTCATTACTCGGTGTTTCCGATGAAAACGTGGTCTTGCAAATCGGTACGTCTTATCATTCATTCCGCGTTGAGCTACTGTAAGCTTTACGAAGTGTGTTGATGACTTGGTGGATTTCCCATCGATCTACTCCTTTGTATGCGTTCTGTTTCACAAAGCCAAGTTGTTCAGTTGTTACACTGTAATTGATGGTGTGGTTTGTTTTCTTTGAGGGGTGCGGGGTTGTTTGTTTGGATTGGTTTGGGGTTTGTTGGGGATCTTTTTTTAGGGAGGTGGGGGTTGGGGAGGGGCACTAGGGTTTTATTCCCGGCAGAGATTCGGGATTTCGCAGATTTTTCGGAATCTCTTTTTTAAACATATCTTTTCTTGAGCGGGGCGGTCATGTTTAGATTGTCTTTTAGTGACTTCTGTCCGACTGATTTGCTCTTCCCAAAACTGTTAATAGTCATGATATGGATACGAACATTTCGTTTCAAAAACAGCAACATAAAAATGCATATATGGGTTATTAGCCAAACATAATAACAGTAAAAAGGAAAGCATTTGCTTTACACGTGGTGCTCCGATGGACCAATACCAAACTAGCAATCCGCTCATATAAATAATGTGTGATATACCCATGTCACAAGAGAGAAAGGACTTGCAAAAACAATACTGCAAGGCACTGTCCAGGGGGGAAGAAAAAGAGGCAGACCAAGGAAGAGATGGGAGGGCAACATCAGCGAATGGACAGGCCTAGAACTCAACAAAACCCAGAGAAAGGCAGAACATAGAGAGAAATGGAGGGAACTGATTGTCAAGTCTTCAGGGGTGCCCCACGGTCGCCAGTCTAAGGTATAGACAAACAGACAGACAGACAGACAGACAGACAGACAGATAGATAGATAGATAGATAGATAGATAGATAGATAGATAGATAGATAGATAGATAGATAGATAGATAGATAGATAGATAGATAGTTAGATATAGATAGATAGATAGATAGATAGATAGATAGATAGATAGATAGATAGATAGATAGATAGATAGATAGATAGATAGATAGATAGATAGATAGATAGATAGACGCCCATCTTCCATGTCTCTTCTTCAGACAGAGATAGATTATAATAACTCTCTCTCTCTCTCTCTCTCTCTCTCTCTCTCTCTCTCTCTCTCTCTCTCTCTCTCTCTCTCTCTCTCTCTCTCTCTCTCTCACTGTCCCCTTGTAAATGGGCATCTCGCTTACACAATAAACCTTTGTCATTGTCATTGTCTCTCTCTCTCTCTGGAGATTTTTTCTTTTATTTCGAAAATAATGGAATAAGCAGTCGTGTGCTTTTTTACATCTAGTCCCCGTGTGTATGCAGTTTTGTCAATTTTGCCATCTGATCTAAACCTGTGTTTGTGTGTTTGTGTGTGTGTGTGTGTGTGTGTGTGAGAGAGAGAGAGAGAGAGAGTCAGGGTGTAACGTTACAGTACGATCTAGCGATTCCCCAGAGAACAAAAGTACCGAACTTTACTGTAGGCTTTATACCTTTGACAGACCCAACACTGCCCAGGCTGTAAGAAAGAGAAACAATGTAAATAAGTAATGAAAATTTAATAACAAAAAAAGACAAACAATGGTAAACATGACAAACACAATGGATCTATTCAGTAAAAAGGACCAATCCAGACATGCATCCTTGTGGAAGAAAAAAAAAGAGCAGCACAACGGTGTGGTAAAGGGATAGGCAGCCTGAGTTAATGCCAAAAGGAAAGAAAAAAAATAGTCAAGGGGCTGCACAGCTATGCTCACAATACAGGTTCAACTGTGTGGAATTGTCCCGAGATAACCAGCGACAGACAAGACACTCCTAAGCTTAACCTTTACCCGGGTTCTCCGATAGCCTATGACCCAGGAGCACACAGAAAATGTTATTTCTATTCATTAACCTGTTTGAGCAATCGTTACGAAAGCTACTGATTTTGTCACATTCCTCTGAATCTTTAACACAGTAAAAATTTCATTGATGTGCATCAAATACATCTGACGTGACTTGGTGCGTTAATTCAACTGTTCTAATACAAGAGTCGTGGAAGACCCACATGTTTTGAAAGAGAAAGTGCAAAGCACTAGTATAATCACTCAAGATAACAGGATCAACTAGAACCGAGAGCGAAACCAGACGAGACTACAGATGAAGAATTATTAACTTTTCGATCCCCCCTGACAATTATCAGCGACAAAAAGAGAAGCCGACACCATGCAACCAGTCCTTAATCATCACCACCCATCCAGCCATCCATCTATCCATCCATCCCATTCCTGTCTGAGAGTCCTGTACTTATGCCTGATTTAGTGTAATATACACCCAGCAATTAGACATACGTCCTACTTATCAGACTAAGCTGAGAGCTATAAAGCTGAAGACTTCTTATAGGACAGAACAATCAAGCCCTCTGATAGACCTGGAAGAAGCACCATTGCACCAGAGATCTCCAACTTACGACTCATCTGCGATACACACACATAATCTTGTGATGGGATGGTCCTAACTGCCTCCCTTGCGGAAGGAGCGAGAGCGCAGCGCCATGTATGTGTTACTAAAACGGACATTATTTATCAATTTTTATTCATTAATTGTTTTATCTCGAGGATAGTGGAATAAGCACAAACTGTGCTTTGTTTTACATCCTGTCCTCGTGTGCACGCAGTTTTGTACACTTTGTCATCCGTTCCCATCGGCACGCAATGTCCTACACTTCGAAAAAGTGGAACAGGTTTCAACGTGTGTGCAAGATGTTCTGCGTGCGTTCGCACACGGGACATAGGTTTATATTCTCATCCGAAGGACTTTTGGGGGGAGTGGAGTCAGCACTGAAGTTAACAACAGGAAAACAAATATCCCCTTGAACGGGATTCGAACCCGGGTCAGTCGTTTGAGTGACGCTGTGGTGGTCGCCACGTCGGGTGGGCAACTCACTCAATCTGACTCCGCGACTGAGCTAATACTGTCGTTAGTAAGTGGTGTCCTGCGTATGTTAGCTCAGAAAAGACACCACTGAACATCACCAGAGTGACCCAGCAGCAGTGCATAGCCCCTCTAGCTGGTGGCCCCACGGCGGCCTGGTATTGATGGGCTCCCTGTGGACTTCCGACCCCGGAGATAAGACATAACGAATCTAGGTATGGCTGTGGCGGGGAGATAAAAGTAAGAGGCATGGGAACAGGAGGGCGGGGATGTCACAGAAGACGAGGCAGCAAAGAAAAACCCTGTAAAGGGGGGGGGGGGGGGGGTAACAGCACCACACCACAAAATGAACTTGCTCACAGTAATGACCGATGGTCTATACTATACTTGCCAAGGCGTCAGATCAGTGATGCCATCTATAGACTAAATAAATATAACTATTTGAAGGGCATCCTCAAGAATCTACGCTATATGCTAGACCTCTTAACAGCAGATGACATCGTAGGAGAAAGCAGTAAGAACGGAACACACACAAAACAACGTGCAAAACAGAGCAAACCAAAACAGAGCAGAAAGCGACCATAATATAAAGTCTGGTTTCATCTCTCTTTTTCTTCTTGATACAAAAGCTGAAAACGTTTGCTTATGGCTGAACATAACCCCAGTCAAGTGAATCTAGCTGAACAGAGCTGCATTCAGTTGGGTTGTTTTTGTCCTGTCTAGTGATTGGCTAAGTTTGGTGGGGGATTTCTTATGAACTGATAGCAGGATAGGTTGGGTAGCTTGTCTGGCGCGTCAGCTGCTGTCTGCATGCAGTAGTGGGGAACAAAACATTCATCCCAGGACCCACCAGAACTCCTTTCTGGTCAGCAAACATTGTTTTTATATGGTGCAGTACCTGCTGCTCTGAGCGATGGATTATCAATGTTCTAGGCGCTAGTTGTTAAAACTGTCTTTGAGAGCGGTTACAGGGATGCTACTGCGTCCCAAAAAAAAAGGGTAATTTTGTCATTCGCTCAAAATTTCTGAACTGCACATTTTCAAGTAATTCTGAATTGTGATATTATCATAGTGGAAGCCACTGACAGATTG
>CM060337.1:31611278-31618778 GCA_030674155.1 Stramonita haemastoma
CAGTAAGTAATGCTCACCGGCTTCACGTCTCCATGTGAGCGAGAAAATATGGGGATA
This sequence comes from Stramonita haemastoma, assembly GCA_030674155.1. Classification (NCBI taxonomy): domain Eukaryota; kingdom Metazoa; phylum Mollusca; class Gastropoda; order Neogastropoda; family Muricidae; genus Stramonita; species Stramonita haemastoma. Next base: position 31,611,336 of record CM060337.1, read on the forward strand.
CCGCCACCCGCAGACAGGCAAAGCAAGTAGGCCGCCATTTGTAAACACTGTGTGCGCATGCCCGACTAGGAAACATGGGAATGTGGCGCTTGACTCAAAACACTACTAGGACGATCGAGCAGACGACATTCGGGGGTGAGCAGAAGGACTGATTATCTTCAATAAAATGACTTGAAAATGCTTATTTATTGAATCAGTGCCATTCATTCATCATTATGAATAGATTCCCAACATTTGTATTTCTGACCGTCTCTTAATATGTACGCATAAACACTGCAAAAAAAGAATCGCATGAAGGGCTTCGAGCTTGTTTCGGTTTCCTGCAGACGATCGATCATAATTGATGAGGTAGGCCCTACTCGGCAACGAGCAAAACCATCACACGCTTTTCATTTTTGTTTGAAAACTGTGCTACTTGCGTTCTGTTGGCCTACTTTACTTTACTTCAAACTTTATTTCTACTTCTCTACTGCTGCAACTCTTTTCTTTTTTTTTCATTGATCTCAAGGGATTTTTTACTATTAATGTCATTGAACATGGTCGACAGCGATCAGCCCAGAGAAGTTAAGATCAGTGTTTGAGCAAAGGAAGCAATAGCCAAGGGTCTAGGACTAGAAGCAACGTGCGGACATCAAGAGAAAAACATTTCCGCGCCGCGAGCTTGTGTTGTGTGTGACGGACCAACCGACCGGACTGCGCTGCTAGCGTCTTGCGTTGTGATTGTGTAGCCAGGTCTATGGGGATATATGGCCCGCGACCCGAACCGATTATTGATCATTCGCAAAGATTGTCACCGATTTCAAAACGCCTGAAATTTATTCGCAAAGCCCGGAACGACCTGCTTTGTTCGTCGCATTAAGGTAAGGATTCGAAGTTTAACTTTGCTTCTTGGGTTGTTGTGTAGTTCAAGAGTTTGGCGAATGTTGCATCAGTACCCCCCTGCCCCCTCCCCCTCCTCTCTCTCTCTCTCTCTCCCTCTCTCTCATCAGGGCGCATGTGATCTGAAAATAGCAAAATCTCTGCATGTCAACGCTTATTAGTTGGGGACTGCTTTTGAAATCTGTCGTCGTCGTCATCATCATCTCTCTCTCTCTCTCCTCTCTCTCTCTCTCTCTCTCTCTCTCTCTCTCTCTCTCTCTCTCTCTCTCACTCTCTCTTCTCTCATCTCTCTCTCTCTCTCTCCTCTCTTTTTTATTGGTTTTGGTTTTGCTATTTCCTAATGTTTTGCTTTTCCCTAATCAGGGCAAGGGCTGGATGAAAAAAAGTTATGTGCATACTTATTCTGTTACCTTTGAAAAATAAGATTGTTTATCTCTCTCTCTCTCTCTCTCTCTCTCTCTCTCTCCTCCTCATCTCTCTCTCTCTCCTCTCTCTCTCTCTCTCTCAAAGTGGCTTTTTCATGAAATAGGTTATGCTCAATTGCGTGGCCCCAGTCTTCCCGGTGAGCTCATACCAAGTTTATGCTGAGTGGGGCCATCCTGTAATTTACACACACACACACACACACACACACACACACACACACACACACACACAAATACCTATGGAACATGGATAATCGAAGCTACGACCTTCCAGCCATGAACCCAGCGCACAAAGTACTGTGCAACGATTAAGTCTGTGAATTATTTTTTTCTGTCTTGTATCTTTTCGTTTCTACCAATTTCTATCCCCTTCCTCGTGCTGCTATTATGTTTATAATAGTTTTTCTACTTTTCTAGTTTTTGCTTGTTTTTATTCCACACTCTCACCACATCCCCACCTCCTTAGATAGTGACGTACATGTATGTATGTATGTATGTATGTATGTGTGTGTGTGTGTGGTGTGTGGCGCGCGCGCGCTTCTATTGCATTCGTGAGATGGAGAGTCTAGCCCAGTCCTGCGATGAAGGCAGCAGTATGTCTCTCAATACTCTGTTCTGCTGTTTTAGATGTTCCTCTTCCTCTTAAAAACTACTATACTGTGATGCATAATATTTAGCTGGAAATGGTTTTTAAAAATTAAAAAAAAAAAAAAGCAAGAGGAGGCTAGCTATCTGAAAATAATTGTTCAGTTCTGGTACTCAGTGCAGCTTTGGTATATCTCACATCTAACCAATTGTTTCCCTTAATAATGATTATCGACTGAAATGAAACGCCTGTTTTGACAGAAATGAATAACAAGAACAATCTATTGTGTATGGTTGAAAAGAAAGTCAGACTCACAATTTCTGAATTCATTTTTAAAAAGTTAAGTACAAACAAGTTTAGACAAACCTCATGCACGACATATTCATAAATCCAGTGTTATTGTGCGAATTAAAATTGTCTAATGCTGTCCCACACACAATATATATATATATATATTATTATTATAATATATATTGAGAATTAGTATGAGAATCAAGTGCAGGTACCAAGTTACAATTATATTCTCATCATATACTTGATGAATTTCAAATTGTAACAAATAATGAATAGAATAATAGCTATATCAGTAAAGTCTGTAAAGGCAGCATTTTGGGAATTATTAAAAATACTGGCCTGACATACTAGAGTTACAGCTTCTGGTTGAGTACTCTTGGTGGTTTAGCGTGTGAAATCTGAAAGTGTTTAGAATTCTTTGAAGACCCGCATGATTGCAACCTCACTTTTTATAATTCAGAAGTGTCCATTGCAGCCCTAGGAATAGGTAATATTCCTGTGGTCTACCACTCTGCCAGTAAAATATGAAATAGAAATAGAAAGAAAATATGTTTGAAAAAAATGTTGTAAAAAAACTAATATAGATAGTAGAAAATATGCACCTAGTGAATCTTTGTACCTTATGTTCGGGGATCCTTTAAAAGAAAGGATGCAAGGGAGATCATAAATCATACCCAGCTGATAGGCTAGTCCCAGCTGGATAACAATGAACCCGAACAATACCAGTCACTTTCATATATATATAATATATATATATATATATATATATATATATATATATATAATTATATATATATGATATATTATATATATATATTGTAGTGTGTTGTGTGTGTGTGTGTGTGTGTGTGTGTGTGTGTGTGTGTGCAGGGGTGCCGCTAGAGATGAAGAGAGAGAGATAGGCGTAGAGGAGAGAAGAGAGAGAGAGAGAGAGAGAGAGAGAGAGAGAGAGAGAGAGAGAGATGATTTGAATTATTTCCCTTTAACTCAAATGTTTGTATGCTAGATCAAGTGTAACAGGGCGGTAATTAGATTACCTCCCATGCGATCAGAGACCTGTCGCAACGTCATGTTTCTAAATCGGGACACACCTGCGAGTTGTGCCGGGCTCTGTCTCCTGGGTGGCAATAGTTTGTTGATAAACACAGGACACTGCACTCCTAGGTCTAACGTGTTTTCTTAGAACTGAATATAGAGAAAAAATATTTCAGCTACTGTCGTCTTCAAAAGTATAGGCCTACTTGTTCATGCATGGTGCCATTCTTTTATCTGTCGAGCTCTGCTTCTCGAATCTATCACACGTGGTCCTGTGAACAGTCAGGAACTTTGTCGTAGCCTTGTATATGGAGATGTAATCCTACTTGCAAAATCCACCGTGCTATGCCAGCAAGAATAGGAATAGCGGAGACCACTGATGAAACATGCCTTGTAGCCACGGCCTACAACCCCTAGTGGTGTGGTCAGCACCTACTGTCCAGATAATCCAGGTCTTTGAGCTATCCATATTTTCTGGGGAGGAAGGTAGCCTGATGCAATGACGACTTCATCCAGAAGAAGATGTGATGCCGCACCCAGTGCAGGGAGTGGCTGTTTGGCGCACTGCATGGATGGGCAGAGCTGCACAGTCCTCAGAGGATCTTCAGCATCCTGGAACAGCTCTGGAGCCATCAAGACATAGTCACTCTTGCTACAGCCTTCTTCATGAGGCAGCAGGGACTTTCTGAGTCTGCTAAATAGTATATTGCGACAACACACAAACGCTGGGGGTTTGTGGTTTTGTTGTTGTTTGGGGATGGGGTTGTTTGTTTGGGTTTGTTTTTTTGTTGTTTTCTTGGTGGTTTGTTGTTGGGTGTTTGTTTTTGTTGTTTGTTTTGTTTTTTGTTTGTTTTTTGGGGGGGTAATTATTATAGTCAGACAGCCTTGATATTTCTTACGGTTGCACATTCTTCTCTCTGATATTATTTGAATTTTGATGTTATATTATTTTGTATAGTCGTTCATTGGCATTATTCATACTAAATATAATCCTACATTGTGTTTGCATTGTTTTATTTGAGGCAGTATTTTGTTGTGGGGTTTTGCTATTATTGCACACTCGCATCAAAACTCATCTCTCACTTTCAAAGTTTTTTTCATTTCTCATCCTCCTTCCCCTACTCCTTCTGGGTTAATATCACAAAGAGACAACAAAACACACTGCATGTGTATGGTGCATGGCGCGCGTTCGTCGGATAGAAGGCGAGGAAGCCTGCGAGTATTCATGATGGAAGTGGTGGGAAGGAAGGGATGGGGTTATATCTAACCCTGCTGTCTGTGATGTGTGATGCACAAGGAACCATTTAAGAATAATTATGTGCTGTAACACAGCGTACATTGGAAGCTAAATAATGTAATAACACTTGGCCTTTGAAACATATAGTCACGCAAAATACATCGCTACTGGCAGTGACAGACCTTGTTCTGCTCTAGGCCTAACTACTTAGTAAGTACCAGTACTACTACCGCTATCATCAATCTGTTTTTTTCTTCTTTTTTTAGTTGCAGTCTCCTTTAATTGACGTCACTTTAATTACGTTATGCTGCATGCATGCTTGCGTGTGCATAATCACCTCACTTAGTGCAAAAATGACGTCAGTGGTGCAACAAGTACTCTAGAACAGACACATAGGGCCTACTTTTCGTTTTTTTGTTCTGGGTTTTCTTGTTTTGGGGTTTGTTTTGTTGTTGTTTGTTGTTTGTTGTTTTTTTGGGGGGTTGGGGGGGGGGGTATTACTATTTTATAAGTGATATGACAAGGGCTGCATTGATAATATATTTGATCAATGACTGATTAATACCAACTGATTGATTGACTTATAATCGCTTAATCAGAATATCAACTGATGGGGTATGAGTTAGCATTCCATTGTTGTTTTACAGCCCAAGCAATCAGTAAAACCAAACATGCCAATCAGGGTAATATTACGTCCAAACTAAAAAGCACAGAAATTACGTCAAACTAAAACAAAACAAACAAACCACCCAAAGGCGCAGACTGTTGATGTATGGCCCAAGCGATTAATATAAAATATCAAGGCAATCGAATGTTGTGTACGAATAATTAAAACAAAATAAACCAAAACACACACGTACGTAATGCAAAAATCTTTCATCGATGGCATTTGAAACATTTTGCGGAATGAAAATAAAAACCCAACCGATTCTGCTGGAATAGTCTTAAAGAAAATTAAATCTAGCTCAGAATTTCAGAAAGGTGGATGAAAATTAAATGAAAAATAGGAACGAATGTGAAATAGGAAAGATGAAAATATAGCTGACAACTTGATAAAGATGAAGAAGACAAAGAAAGAAACAAAGATAGGAAAGATGAAATTTTAGCACATAATTTCAGGAATGTGGACACCCCCCCCCCCCCCCCCGCCCGCGCCCAAAATACAGCCCCCACCCCCACCCCCACACCCCACCCTTAAAAAAAAAGTATAAAAAAAAATTCAGTAGCAACAAATAACAAAAGTCTGGCACAAAGAAATGTGATAAAAACAGAGGGTAGGAACAACATTTGAGGAAAAAATCTCACAATAAACTGGAAGGACATATTTATTTATTTATTTATTTATTTATTTAGTATTTATTTATTTATTATTTTATATCGAGGATAACAGAATAAGCAATCATGTGCTTTTTTCATCCGGTCCCCGTGTGTATGCAGTTTTGTAAATATTGTCATCTGTTCCCACCGGCACACGATGGCCTACTCTTACGAAAAGCGGAACAGGATTTAACGTGTGCTCAAGATGTTCTGCGTGCGTTCGCACACGGGGCCTCGGTGTAAAGTCTCATCCGAAGGACTTTTGGGGAGAGTGGAGTCAGCACTGATGTTAACTCCAGGAGAAAAATCTCCTCGACCAGATTCGAACCCGGGTCTTCAAATTGCCAGCGCAATGTTCTGACCGCTAGAGAGAGAGAGAGAGAGAGAGAGAGAGAGAGAAGAGAGAGAGAGAGAGAGAGAGAGAGAGAGAGAGAGAGAGAGAGAGAGAGAGAGAAGAGAAATGAAATAATAAGAAGAAGGCTACTGGTTAAAGACAAAAAGAGAACATTCGTGTATAGTGTTTCAGTGAAATTGAAAAGGAAAAAAGGGTAAAAACAAAGCAAGGAAAGGGGAACATCTTGCATATAGTTTTAGGAAAGCGGATTTAAACCCCAAACCACCCCATCTAATCCCCACCACCAAAAAGTAGAGAAAAAACAAAACAAAGCATCAAGACCAATAGACCCCTCCCCTCCCCCTCCCCCCACACACACCACACCACACAACACACACACACACACACACACACACACACACACACACACACCACACACCACACACACAACACACACACACACACACACACACACACACACACACACACACACACACACACACACACACACACACAACACACACATGTTGGAAACCATATTTATAATTTACGAAAGGATTCTTCAAGAACAGAGTCATTGAGATGTGACAGAGTGTGCCATTGTTATAACAGACTGTTAAGAAGCCTGATATATAGATTTCGATTGAATGCTTTTAGAACAAAATTTTGTAAAGAGATAAGATGTATATGTGGCTCTGATTTATCACCTAGACATATAATTTTTCACTGTAAACTACTTCAACCCTATTTTCATAGTACTCTCATAGATAAGTTTTCATTAATGTAATGTGAAAAAGTATTGGCTGTAATGTGATTATGTTTGAAATAGTTAAAAGTCTAGTTAAAGGCCCTGTTGGCGATATTTTGTAAATTTTCTTGTTAGAGTTTAATTTGTTCAGGACTATACCCCCCTCCCCTCCCCCCCCCCCCTCCCGTTTTTTTTCAAGAAATAGATTTAGACACATGTAGGTGAGGTTATTCTATTCATTTTACTTTTAATTCTCTCAGTCACTCAAAGGGATAAATACATACACACCCACCTTAGTAACCAAACCCAAACCTACATGCATACTTGCACGCATGGACACACACCCACACCCACACACACACACACACACACACACACACACACACACACACACACACACACACAACACACACACACACACACAAATCAGTTCGCACACGCACGCTCACACATAGTTGCTCATATCCACATGTAGGCACGTACACTGACATACATACCCACACACTCGCACATACTCACGCACACAAGTGACACAATTTTTTTACTTTTGTTTCTCGTCTAATAACACTATTAGTGAAGAGACGTGAA
>CM060337.1:31633884-31651384 GCA_030674155.1 Stramonita haemastoma
GATAGATTTTGCTCTGTGTCATGCATCCGTGCTTCAGCTTGACAATGTGAAAGATAAACAGTGGACTGGAATTTCACGCGGAGAAATCTGTCGTGACTGAAAGCAGTATTTTGTGTGTTTTTTTAACCACTTTATGTCACAGCAGATTTCTCTGCGAGAAATTCGGACTGCTCTCCTTCCCCGGGGAGAGCGCGTCGCCACAAGTGCAGCGCCTACCCATTTTTTTTTTCTTTTTTCTGCATGCAACTGTATTCGTTTCCCTGTCAGAGTGGCTTTTTTCTACAGAATTTTGCCAGGGTCAACCCCTTGTTGCCGTGGGTTCTTTTACGTGCGCTAAATAGTGATGTGTAACACTCGGGACCTGGGTTTATCGTCTCATCCAAAAGACTAGCGCCCAGACCACCACTCAGGGTCTAATAGATGGGGAAAAGGTTTGGGGCCCAAACGGGGTACGAACCACCGCACACTCCGACCCGGACTTTTTGCTTTCTAGGCAAGGTGCGTTACAGCCTAGACCACCGACCAGTGCAATTCAATACAAAGCAATACAGTACATGTTTAAGCAATGCAACAAGCATATCAAACACAGAAACAAACACAGCAAAATGAGTTGTTTACGCAAAAAATGTGACACTGTATGAATGATTAATATATTACTCTTCATGTCTTTCGCATCCTCCCCCATTCCCTACCTCCTAACCCCCCACCCCCCTTCACCACCACCACCCACGCCCCCTACGGCAGAAAATACAGAATAGATATCCAAGAAAAAAATTCTTGGAAATTAGGTTCCATTAATTCTGTTCCATGCTTTTGTTCTTCCTTTTGCGAGGGGTCGAGTCTAGTACAACAACGAGGATGTGGTTTTGTTTTGTTTTGTTTTGTTTTGTTGTATTTTTGATGAATTCAGTGTGTTTCTTTGTTTCGTTACCCCCCACACACCCCCCCCTATCCCATCTATGAGACTGCTGCAAACTGATCATTGACCAGCCGACAAGGATGTTGCTGTTTGAAAGGTAATTTCCCATGGAGAATAATACCGATCTTGCCTACCCGTTTCATGTTTCCCTTTGTTTCAAGTTGTGTGTGTGTGTGTGTGTGTGTGTGTGTGTGTGTGTGTGTGTGTGTGTGTGTGTGTGTGTGTGTGTGTGAGAGAGAGAGAGGAGAGAGAGAGAGAGAGAGAGAGAGAGAGAGAGGAGAGAGAGAGAGAGAGAGAGAGAGAGAGAGAGAGAGAGAGAGAGAGAACTTTTGGTCAAACCCCAACTTAATACGTGTTTGTTTTTTTTCCATTAAAGGCTCCCTTGTTAAAGGATACCAGCTGCTTGCTTTTTAGAGTGAGTGAGTGTGTGTGTGTGTGTGTGTGTGTGTGTGTGTGTGTGTGTGTGTGTGTGTGTCTGTGTGTGTGTGTGTGTGTGGGCGCGCGCGCGTGTGTGTGTTTCTTCTTTATGAATAAAAGAACTAATTTGGCGGTTCTCTAATTCCTCATGAAACTGCTACTGCGCTGAAAAAAAATGTGCAACCAGCTTGCAACACAAAGGGAAGTAGCAGAAGAGCGTCAACTTTACGGTTAGAGATTATATTTGTTCGTTTGTTTTGGCTTTGTGTTTGTTTCTTTTTTGTTGATTTTTTCATTCTTCAACTAGTCCAGGGTCACGGATAGTGAGATTTTGCATACTGTATGCGACCGTTTAGGCACCCTCAAGGTAGCCACATTCCAATTTCGGGCAGGTTTATGTTTTGCAGCCATCATACTAAAAAATAAAAAAAAGTCACCCGGGGTAGAGAATGTTTGGATAAGTCACCCAGGAAAGAGGATGTGTAGCGCGGCGATACTTCAGAGGATGTTCTTTTTATTTATTTGGGGATTTTTTTTGGTTTACTTTTGTATTCTTTCGCGTTTATTTCTGTGTGGTCCAGTTCAATTTTAGTGTTTTTACTACCTTTCCAGTTTGTTATTTAAGTCCAAGGAATGCATAAATAAAAAGAAGGAAAGCTGTTGTTGTTGTGAGAGGTGTTGGTGATGGTGGTTGTTGATGTCGTTGATACCCAGCTTAACGAACATTGGGAGGTCACCCTGAATTATCATGCGCTCTTGTCTCTCTCATCCCACCTGGGAATCTGTGAAATCGCAAGTAAACACTGGATGAGAACATTTTGCGTGTATTCATGACTGTTTTCAAATACCCCACCATGATAGGAAGCCACACTCCGACGTTAAAGACCTGTCTATTAGTATTAAGCTCATGGTTGAAATTTCCTGTGCTCCCCTGATCTACTTAGTTGCTTATTCTGGCATAGATATATCTTGCGATTTTTTTTCCCTCGTCACATTTCTTCACAGAAACTTTTGTGTATAAGAGAGCTTTCAGTGTACCTTGAAGTACACAGGGATGTTAGCGAAAACGTCTGCTTGAAGTGAAGAAATAGAAATAATGATCTGTACCATAGACAAATTCATACTTGCTCTCTCACCCTCCTCTGTCGTGGGGGTATGGTTGCCTGTGATTTAACGTTAAAGGTTTTTTAAAAACTTGCATGTAGGCAATCTTCTCAACGTGTGTGTTCATCATGTCCATACTAATCACAGTCTCGCAGTTATTTCCTGGTAAACAAAAAAAGTGAGAAAGAGTGCAAGTTCCTGGATGACCCAAGGTGTTTAAAAGGAACGCTCACCAACACCAACCGAGGCTTGTGACGCTCGCGTTAGCCTAGTGTCAAGTTTGAGAGATGTTACAAAGTTTTTACAATGATGTATTATCGAGATTGACGTCAGTTCATTACGTCATTAAAGTCAACACCCACCTCCCTCCCCACTGAGGATGGCAAAAGCTGAAATGTGGGAGACCGCCTAGATCTAAATATGCTTGCTGTTGTGCTGTCTATGTGTTTTTATCTATCTATCTATCTATCTATCTATACTATCTATCTATCTATCTATCTATCTATCTATCTATCTATCTATCTATCTATATAGTGTGTGTGTGTGTGTGTGTGTGTGTGTGTGTGTGTGTGTGTGTGTGTGTGTGTGTGTGTGTGTGTGTGTGATTTGGTTCTGTTTTCCCTTCGTTTTTGTAATATATATAGATGCTGGTCATTTTGACGATGAATTCCTGTATGATAACATGTAGAACTGTTCTTTGCCAACGTTGCGACTATTGATAGGTTAGGCTGGGGTGGGGTTTTTTTTGTTTGTTTTAATTTATTTTGTTTGTCTTTTCTTTTGAGAGGGGGTGGTGGTGGTGAGAGGGGTAGGGGTCAATATTGTTGCAGTGTCATATTTGGGACTCTTTCCTTTCTGGGAGATCCCACATAACTTGAGTGAGGAGGCCCTGGAGACTTTGTCTGTCTGTATGTACAGAGGAGCCGGCCAAGAAACATCTTCAAAGAGATCATTGGGTCTAACATCATGCGGCCATGAACAAACATTAAAGCAAGGGGGGAAAAGAGAAGAGAAAAGAAACAAAAAAGACAAGGTAGAAAGAATACGTGTGCACAAAATGATGTCCACTAGCGTTCCGGACACAAGAGTTGTTCAGTAGCTGTTAAACTCCCCGGTGTTTGTCTCCCTTAGCTGCCTGTCCCCCCCCTCCCCCTGTCTCTCTACTTGCCTCCTATCTGACATGTTTACATGTTGACTTACGTGTGTGTGCAAAGGACAAGGCAGAGAGCACAGGGAAAAAAAGGTCTCTTTCAACGGCTGTTGTCTGCTGCAAACAAACTGACCACTACGTGCTGCTGCCGATACATGTTTCGTTTGCTCGTCAGGGGAAGGGAGGGAGGGGGGAGGGTAGGCAAAGAAGGGAAGGAGGGGGAGGAGAAGGCCTATGAGTTTCCATGGTCTAGCCCCGGTGTGTGGACACTAAGTTTGTTGTTTGTGGAGCTGGGCCCCTTCCAAGGTTCTTTTTTTTCTCCTAGCTTCCGGTACACCGTTTTGTTCCCTACTACCTGACCCCTTTCCCACCTCCCCCTGTCCCCTGCAGGACTGCAGGATTACTGACTAGGGGGGGGGGGGGGGTGAGGGGGGGGGGGGAGGAGGAACACAGCAGCTCCTATGTCAGAGTTTTTTCACAGTGTAGGTTGGTATTTTTTAGTTTGTTGCTGTTTTTGTTTTGCCTTTTTTTTTTTCACTTCACGGCTAAAACTCCGAGGTTCACCAGAAGTAAAATGTTGCGTATGCGACTGAACTTTTTATTTGTAAAACTTGTCATTATCTTTTAAAATTATCTCTATTTCAGATGAACACTTCAAGCATGAATCTTACAACATACATTATTTTCAAAGATAATGACAAGCGATTCCCCATATATATATATATATATATATATATATATATATATATATATATATATATATATATATATATATATATATATATATATATTGTTACCAGCAGGGATATAGCATTCCACGACAACAAAGAGGGGTGGTTGTGCTCAGCAACACAGTGTAGTCAGAAGTTTCAAGCCTTTGAAATGAAATCATTCAGAAGGCTTCAACACATCTCTGCAGCTCCTGGCAAGACCACAGACAGAACCAAGGAGTCAGTGTGGCAAGAGGGGATGATCCTGAAAGCTGGGCCACAGGAACAACAGTCAGTGTGGCAAGAGGGGATGATCCTGAAAGCTGGGCCACAGGAACAACAGTCAGTGTGGCAAGAGGTGATGATCCTGAAAGCTGGGTCACAGGAACAACAGTCAGTGTGGCAAGAGGGGATCCTGAAAGCTGGGTCACAGGAACAACAGTCAGTGTGGCAAGGAGGTGATGATCCTGAAAGCTGGGCCACAGGAACAACAGTCAGTGTTGCAAGAGGTGATAGCATTGAAAGCTGGGCCACAGGAACAACAGTCAGTGTGGCAAGAGGTGATGATCCTGAAAGCTGGGTCACAGGAACAACAGTCAGTGTGGCAAGAGGGGATGATCCTGAAAGCTGGGTCACAGGAACAACAGTCAGTGTGCAAGAGGGGATGATCCTGAAAGCTGGGCCACAGGAACAACAGTCAGTGTGGCAAGAGGTGATAGCATTGAAAGCTGGGTCACAGGAACAACAGTCAGTGTGGCAAGAGGGGATGATCCTGAAAGCTGGGCTACAGGAACAACAGTCAGTGTGGCAAGAGGTGATGATGAAAGCTGGACCACAGGAACAAACCCCTTTTGGCTGTTGTAAAGAGGAGGAAGCTGGCGTGGTTTGGACACGTCATGCGTCACAGATCTCTTAACATGACTCGACTATCATACATGGGACATTTGAGGGAGGAGGACGCAGGGGCAGACAGATGAAGAACTGGATGCAGAAGCATCAAAGACTGGATAGGCCTTGACATGGCACTGTTGCTGAGAAAGGCAGCAGACAGACCAACCAGCCTGGGGAGAAAAAAAATCACCAACGCCTCCCTAGTGTCACCCCCACCCCCCCCCACCCTCACCCCCCCGACGACCATCTTGGTCAGGGGAATTCAAATTCCAAATTCAAATACTTTATTTTCTCAAAGACAGAGAAATTCACGATGATGATAATTATGATAATGATGATGTAGAAAGGATGATGATAAAGATAGTTATGATGATGATGATGTAGAAAAGTCATGGTTGATTTGGAAAATAAGCCATATGGGTCGTTTGGTGGTCAAAGTACCTGTTACGAAAGCAAGCAATTTGAGGTTCAAATTCCATCCCAAACCACATTTTTCAACCATCCCAATAGATTCTGTGAGATTTTTTCTGTAGCTAGCTGGTCTTTGGGATGAGACGACACATCCAGGTCTCCTAGTGCAATCTGTTCATATGGCGACACGCGCACTTTCCCAGGGGAGAGCAGGCAGAATTTCGTGCAGAGAAATCTTCTGCAACTGAAGGTGGTATTTGATCAAAAGGTAATTAAGATTTTAAAAAAATAATAATATAAACCAAAAATTATTTAGCCGAACAAAACCGACGACGACAAAACTTGTTTGTGTGCCTTTTTGTGACTTAAAAAAACTACTCTTATTTGTGAAGAAAATTTTACATTTCTAAGAATAAAATGACTGAAGGAGGAGGGGGGGGGGAATAGTTTGAATTCAACACATAGAAATGTAGCAAGATTGTGCAATAACACAAGGCAGCAATGCAAAAAAACAAACGAAACAAAACAAAGAAAGAAACAAAAAAGAATACAATCTGAGTGAGTTGCTTCTGTACTGATGGCGCGCTATCGGCTCCTGGTGGTTAGAGCTTCAAACTCGCGATCTGGCAGCGCGGGTTCGAGCCAGCACCGAGACTGTTTTTTTTTATTTATTTAAATTTAAACCACTTTATGTCACAGCAGATTTCTCTGCATTAAAATCGGGCTGCTCCCCCCGGGGAAAGCGCGTCGCCACAAGTGCAGCGCCTACCCATTTTTTTTTCCCCTGTCTGCAAGTGTATTTGTTTCCCTATCAGAGTAGCTTTTTTCCTACAGAATTTTTCCAGGGACAACCCTCTTGTTGCCGTGGGGTCTTTTACGTGCGCTAAATAATGATGTGTAACACAGGGGACCTCGGTTTATCGTCTCATCCGAAAGACTAGCACCCAGACCACCACTCATGAACTAATAAATGAGGGAGAAGTTTGGGGCCCAAACGGGATTCGAACCACCGCACACTCCGACCCGGATTTTTCGCTTTCTAGACAGGCGCGTTACCTTTCTAGACCACCGATCCACAAGACGCCCGTTCCCATGGAGTGAAGATCAGTACCGACCCCACTCTTCAGGATTCCTTCAGATCAGACTTTGAACCCAGGTCCCGAGAACACACACACACACACACACACACACACACACACACACACACACACACACACACACACACACACACCACACACCACACCACACACACACCACACACACACACACGCACACACGTACGTTAAAATCCGTTCTACATTTCGGTAGAGAAGTAAGCCATTGCATGCCGGAAGAAACAGGAGTCATTTTTTTATTTTATAAAATCCATACACACTAGTAGTATCGTGCATAGAAACTGCCCCCGAAATCGGAATGCAGCTGCCTTGGAGGTTGGCAAACAGTCGCATACGCAAAATTTCACCATTGGTGAACCTCGAAGCTAGCTCTAGACGATGATTTTAAAATAAAAACAAAACAGGCAAGAAGAAAAAAAAGAAGGCGGTTGAACGATTTTATGTCTTTTTTGCATGTATAAGACCCTTAGATATAGACGTAGAGTAGTTTTGCAATTAAGTGCGTTATACCGTATATAATACGGCTCGTAAAAGCAAGCGTGCATACATATGTGTCGTCGTTGTCTTCACATATAACAGTTTGTCGCTGTTTTTTTAGACTGGAGGTAAGGGGGGGGGGGGGGGGGGAGGGGACGGTGTGGTGTGTGTGTGTGTGTGTGTGTGTGTGTGTGTGTGTGTGTGTGTGAGAGAGAGAGAGAGAGAGAGAGAGAGAGGAGAGAGAGAGAGAGAGAGAGAGAGAGAGAGAGAGAGAAGAGAGAGAGAGAGAGAGAGAGAGAGAGAGAGAGAGAGAGAGAGAGAGAGAGAGAGAGAGAGAGAGAGAGAGAGAGAAAAGAGAGAGTCTGCCTGCCTGCCTGTCTGCCTGTTTACCTCCCTGTCTTTCCCTATGTACGCAGTTTGTCTCTCCTACGAGAAAGGATGGAATGTGTCTGAAAGAAAGAAGCAGGCAGACGACATAAAAAAGTATAAGAAAAATCAAACCAAAGAGGAATAAAAAGACTGGGAAACAGACATTATAAAACGCTGAATATACGTCTACTTATGCAAATGAATGTAAAGGGGAAAAGAAGTTGGGGAGAGGCATGGCGTACATAAAAAAATGTAGATATGTTTAGGAATGCACATAACTTGGCTCTGACTTTACCACGATGTTTACTTTGTTGTTGTTGTTTGTTGTGTTGTTGTTGTTCTTCTTCTTCTTCTTCTTCTTCCTTTCTTCTTCTTCTTCTTCTTCTTCTTCTTCTTCTTCTTCTTCTTCTTCTTCTTCTTTGCATTCTTTGCATTCTTTGCATTCTTTGCATTCTTTTTTTTCTTCTTTATCACATTTTTTCTTCTTCTCCGCATTTTTTTCTTCGCATTTTTCTTTTTCGCATTCTTCTTCTTTGCATTTTTCTTCTTCTTTTCATTTTTCTTCTTCTTTGTAGTCTTCTTTGCATTCTAATTTGCATTCTTCTGCTTCACATTCTTTGCATTCTTTTGCTTGACATTATTTGCATTCTTCTGCTTCGCAGTTCTTCGCATTCTTTGCATTTGTTGCATCTATTGCATCTATTGCATTCTTCTTTACGTTCTTATTCTTCTCCTCCTCATTTTTCTTTTTTGCATTCTTCTTCTTCTTCTTCTTCTTCTTCTCTCTTCTTTTCTTCTTCTTCTTTTCTTCTTCTTCTTCTTCACATTCTTTCTTCTTCTTGCGCATTCTTCTTCATATTTTTTGCATTCTTCGCATTCTTCTTGTTCTCTCCTCGACATCTTCGCATTCTTCTTTGCATTTTTTTTTTTTGCATTCTTTTTCTTCACATTGTTTCTAAACATTTTCTCTCCCTGATCTTTTTTCACCTTCTTCGCATTGTTTCTTCACATTCTTCATCGTGTTCTTCATCGCATCATTCTTCTCCTTCCTCTCTTTTTCTTCTTCTTCCTCTTCGCTTTCTATATATTTTTTATTCCTCTTCCCTCCTTTCTTCTTGTCTTCTTCCGTTTGTTTCCATCTTTTCCCTCACCCCTTCTGAATAACCAAGCAAGAGCACACGTTTCTTTTGTTCAGTATCTAGAAAAGCAATAAGGTCACCACATTCATGACTTGAACCTAAGCAGTGAATAACTCGGGGAGAATATGTATGTATGTATGTATGTATGTATGTATGTATGTATGTATGTATGTATGTATGTATGTATGTATGTATGTATGTATGTATGTATGTAATGTAGGTACGTACGTACGTACATACGTACGTACGTACGTATGTACGTATGTAATGTATGTACGTATGTACGTATGTACGTATGTACGTATGTATGTATGTATGTATGTATGTATGTATGTATGTATGTATGTATGTATGTATGTATGCAAGTATGTATGCAAGTATGTATGCAAGTATGTATGCAAGTATGTATGCAAGTATGTATGCAAGTATGTACGCATATATATAATATATATATATATATATATATATCCATGTTATTATTATCATCATTTCAGTAGTTATTACATGAAAACAAACTAAAACACGAGTGTCTCGAATTGCTGTAGTGTGTGTCGCACAGTGGACCAGTTTTATTTGGATTGTACGTTTGGTTACTGGTGTACTTTTGAAGGCTGAAGATCTGTCATATTTAACTTCTTTCCTTTCAATCGTTCCTGAACTAGAGCTCCGAGATTCATCAATGGTGGAACTTTTGCGTATGTGACCGTTTTTTGCCCGCCATTTTGGTAGTGGCATTCTGACTTCGGGATAAGTAATAAAAAGTCGTTAATAACGTAGAAGATTATGATATGCAGCAATTAGTGAAAATTGTGGAAGAGTTGTTTTGCTAGGAAGGCTTTGCATGGTCTGTGCTACTATCTACATTGTCAGCACGTGCACTGCTGGACACAGAGACAAAAATGAAAGATTTCTGATTTTTCTTTCATTCTGTTATTCTGTCTGTCTGTCTGTCTGTCTGTCTGTCTGTCTGTCTGTCTGTTTTTCTTTCTTTCTTTCTTTCTTTTCTTTTCTTTTCTTTTCTTTTCTTTTCTTTCTTTCTTCTCTTTTTACCTTCCCTTTATTCTTTCATTTTTTCTCTTTTTTTCTTTCTATCTTTTTCTTTTCTGTTCTTTTATATCATCTTTTTTTTCAGCTTCTATATTTCAGTTTCTTTCATTCTTTCCATCTTTCTTTCTTCCTTTCATTATTTTCTCTTTTTTTCTCTTTTTTTCTTCTGTCTTTCTCTCTGTTCCTTTGTGTATTTCTGTTCTTTTTCTCTTTTTTCTAATCTCTTCCTTTGCTTTTCTTTCTTTCTTTTGTTCTTGTTATCTTTCTTATCTCTTTCTTCTTTTCTGCTCTTCTCTTTCTTTCTTTCTTTCTTTCTTTTTTTCTTTTTTTTTTTCTTTTTCTTTCTTTATTTCCTTTTTCTTCCTTTCTCACTTTTTCTTTCATTCTTTTCACCCCCCCCCTTTTTTTTTCTTTTTTTTTTATTATTTACTATCTTTCCTTTTTCTCTCTTTCTTTCTTTCCCTTTACTTTCTGTCTGTCTGTCTGTCTGTCTGTCTGTCTGTCTGTCTGTCTGTCTGTCTGTCTTTCTTTCTTTCCTTCCTTCTTTCTTTCTTTCTTTCTTTCTTCTCTCCTTTTACTTTCTGTCTTTCTTTCTTTCTTTCTTTCCCTTTTCTTTCTTTCTTTGTTTCTTTCTTCCTTCTTTCCTTTTACTTTCTTTCTTTTCCTTCCTTCCTTCCTTCCTTTCCGTTCTTTCTTTCTTTAATTCTGGCCACAAGTTAATTCCCTCCTGCACTTCCTTGAGATGTAACGTCAGTTTAGCTTGTTAGGGTCAGTGTGGGATTGAATCACTGACCCAGATTTCTCTCCACCCCCCCCCCCCCCCCCACACCCCCCTCCCCTTTATTTTTAAAGGAGGGGGGGGGGTGGTTGGAGAAGATGGGAGGGAGGGAGGGGTATGTGGGGATAGGATCGATCGATGTCCATCACTGGAGTGACGGCATAAAGCTGTTGATGGATGGATGGGTGGTGGGTGGGTGGGTGGGTGATGAAAAGGAAGGTGGCGGGACTTAATAAGGTAAAGATAGAGACAGGAATCGGGTTTGAGGTAGTATCTTCGTGGTGGTGGTGGTGGTGGTGGTGGTGTGTAGTAGTAGTAGTAGTAGTAGTAGTAGTAGTAGTAGTAGTAGTGGTGGTGGTGGTGGTGGTGGTGGTGGTGGTGGTGGTGGTGGTGTGGTAGTAGTAGCAGTAGTAGTAGTAGTAGTATAGTTAGTAGCAGTAGTAGCAGTAGTAGTAGTAGCAGAGTAGCAGTAGTAGTGTAGTAGCAGCAGCAGTGACAGTAGTAGCAGCAGCAGTAGAAGGAGCAGGCAGCAGAGCAGCAGCAACAGCAGCAGCAACAGCAGCAGCAGCAATAGTAGTAGTGGTGGTGGTAGTAGTAGTAGCAGCAGCAGCAGTAACAGTAGTAGCAGCAGCAGTGGCGATAGTAGCAGTAGTAGTAGTAATAGTAGCAGTAGTAGTAGAAGCGAGCAGCAGAGTGTAGCAGTAGCAGCAGTAGTAGCAGTAGTAGCAGCAGCAGCAGTAGTAGTAGTAGTAGCAGCAGCAGCGGCGGTAGTAGCAGCTGTAGCAGCAGCAGCAGTACAGTAGTAGGGTTGATTCTTGAAGAGGAGACTAGGATGAGTTTGGAAGGGAAACAGGTCGGCTCTTGTCTTACATGCTGCCATTGATTTCGAGATTGAACACTCTGTGTTGAGGTTAGAGGCTTACTGACTAGGAAGTTTTGAACCATAATCGCCGTATGGATGCGTGTGTGTGTGTGTGTGTGTGTGTGTGTGTGTGTGTGTGTGTGTGTGTGTGTGTGTGTGTGTGTGTGTGTGTGTGTGTGGCGCGCGCGCGCGTGCGTATGCGTGCGTGCGGGCGTGTGAGTGTGTGTGTGTTTGTGTGTGTGTGTGGTGTGTGTGGGTGCTGCGCGCGCGCGCGCGCGCGCGCGTGCGGTGTGTGTGTGTGTGTGTGTGTGTGTGTGTTTCTTTCATTCCTTGGCCAGAGCTCCGAGGTTTGAACATCAGATAGTAAGATTTTGTGCTTGCGACCCTCTTTACCCACCGTTTAGGTAGTCACATTCCGACTTCGGGGATTGAGGGGATCTTTGACAGTATTGGTAGATCATGTTAAGTCTGGCATTGATTGAAGGTGGGTTGAGGTAGGTAGTTAGTTTCGTGGTTTGGGGGTGTGGGGTTGTTTTTTTTTGTTTACTTGATATCACCAACTTCATAAGTTTGTGCTTCATTTCCATTCCCATCCATCCGTGAAATCCTAGCCTGCTATGGTTCGTGTTGTTTTGGTGACCCCCCAAAAATCAGAAAAAATATTTCTAGTTTCTGGCTGGTAGTAAGATGCTCTGCTCCCTAGTCATCATATGACTTAAATCTCCCTTCTCTGTGTTCTCTTATTTTTGGGTGGAATGTGTTCGTACCTGGTCTACTCCTGAGCTTGAAACTCTGTAGGAGGTCTGCTTGCTGGACCTCAGTCGACGCATTCTGACTTAGAGCAGCTCATTTTGTTTTTGTACAGGACGTAATCCTGGTATTTTCGTGGTCATGTAGCCCACCAAACGTTGATATAACTGATGGGGTTTTTAACATCCTTATGTGATCTTCTGCGCAGGTAGGTTTGCAGTTTGAGTTGACCTGAGATATCGTAACTAAAACATCACCATTCTTTATTTACCCAGACGCCTGTTGCCCGAGTTTCGAAACCCTCGACATCATGGACCTACAGGATTGAAGTCAAACGGTCAGAACCACTCGGCTATAGCGTCCATCTTTTTGTTTTGTATCAAAATCACCCGTTCTTACTGAAGAAGAATGTTTTTCAAACATGCAAACCAAACTAAAATGTAGCAGTGATAATCTTGCATACAGTGTCTCCTGTAATGTAACGCCATTTTTCTTTGTATAAGATAGAAACAGTGAACATCACACCTAAGAAGAGACCCTTTGGCAGTGAGGGGGGAAACGATCTTCCTACACTACCTCAAAGCCTTTTATTCTTTCATATGAGGATTTATTTATTTATTTGATTTATTTATTATTCTTTTATTCGAGGATAACAGAATAAGCAATCATGTACTTTTTTTCATCCGGTCCCGTGTGTATGCAGTTTTGTAAATTGTCATCTGTTCCCACCGGCACACGATGGCCTACTCTTACGAAAAGCGGAACAGGATTTAACGTGTGCGCAAGATGTTCTGCGTGCGTTCGCACACGGGGCCTCGTTTAAAGTCTCATCCGAAGGATGATGGAATAAGCCCCATGTGCTTTTTTTTTAATCCAGTCCCCGTGTGTATGCAGTTTTGTAAAGCGTGTCATTTGTTCCCACCGGCACACGATGGCCTACTCTTACGAAAGCGGAACAGGATTTAACGTGTGCGCAAAATGTTCTGCGTGCGTTCTCAAGCGTGGCTCAGTTATAGTTCATCCGAGGAAGCCTGAGGTGACATTAACGGCCACAGGTCACTCACTACCCTCACAGTATGTGCAGGATGGGACAGGGGTGGCGGGGGTGAGGATGGGGATGAGGGGGTGGCAGGGATGGAGACTGGGGTGGGTGGGGGGTGGAGATTGAGGAGGCCACAGGGACCTTTGCCCTCTCGGCACTTCCTGCCATAAATAAATAACTAAATAAATAAACTGCCTCCCTCCCTCTTCTGCTGCCTGGAGATGTGGCATCAGGTTAGGACCACCGGGAGTGCGGGGGGAGAAGGGGGGGGAGCCTTCTAGGAGGTAGGGGGGGAAGGGGGGGAGATTGATCGATCTTTATCGTTGAAACTGAAGGACTGAAGGAAGATGTGTATTGAGGGGTTTGTTTGGCTCAACAGCTGCCGCTTTGGAGATGGCAGCGCGGCTAACAGGTGACAGTGTGTGTGTGTGTGTGGTGTGTGTGTGTGTTGTGTCGTTGTGTGTGGTGTATGTTTGTGTGTGTGTGTTGTTTGTGTGTGTGTGTGTAGCGTGTGTGTATGTGTGTGTATGCACGCAGAAATTCTGGGGGAAAAAGGGTAGAATCCAAAATAATATGGTTTGTTGATAGATACTGTAAAAACCACCATGGTCTCTTACTGATTCTGACAGCTGAATTTATCCCCCTCTCTATTTTCTCCGTTTCTTGTTTCTACATTGTCATGCATCCTCTTTGAAGATTTGTTTTGGTTTTTTAACCATCTCAAAGCATGTTATTAATTTTTTAATGATAATAAGTGATATGATTTAGTTTTGTGAAAAGGGTCACGTAATCATAATTATATAGATTCTGAAACAGCGTCATTCTTCTTCGATTGGAAATAATTCTGTGCTACGTTTCATTCTGGAATAACAGATGATATTCCAGCAGTTAGCAGCTGACGTGAGAACAATAAGCATTGAATAGGTTGGGGGTGGGGTGGGGTGATGAGTTTACTTACCATCTTCCAGGAACATACTTCTACCTCGCTTCGGATAACGTCATTTTGTTCATGTCCAACAACAAAAAGGAAGCATAAGGACTTTAGTAATTTTTCTCTTTTTTCTTCTTTTTTGTTTTAAAGAATGATTTATTTCTTTAACACGGTGAAATGCTTTCTGTGTTCGTGTCCATGATGTATTTTTGTCACGTGCATAAGTGAGGGAGAGGAGAGAGAGAGAGAGAGGTGGGGGGGGAGGAGAAGAAGGAGGGAGGAGACAGCAATGGAAGTGTGACCTCAGTGCACTTCCGGCTTCAGATAAACAAATTCCCTTCCACACTTTCCTGAGAAGTGACGTCAGTTCGGCTTGTTCACGATCGTGTGTGCTGTGTGTTTGTGTGTGTGTGTGTGTGGTTGTTGTGTGTGTGGTGTGTGTGGTGTGTGTGTGTGTGTTTTTGCTGCTGTTGTCTGTTGTTGTGTCTCTGTGTGTCTGTGTGTGCGCGTACATGCGTGCGTGTGTGCGTGCGTGCGCGTGCTCGTGTGTGTGTGCCTGCGTGCGTGCGTGTGTGTGTGCCTGCGTGCGTGGTGCGTGTGTGTGGTGTGTGTGTGTGTGTGTGTGTGTTGTGTGTGTGTGGTGCGTGGTGTGTGTATGTGTGTGTGTGCGTGCGTGTGTGTGTGTGTGTGTGTGTGTGCTTGCGTGTTTGTGTGTGCGTGTGCTTGCGTGTTTGTGTGTGCTTGCGTGTTTGTGTGTGTTTGGGTGTGTGTGTGTGTGGTGTGTGCGTGCGTGCGTGCGTGCGTGAGTGGGGTGTGTGGTGTGTGTGTGTGTGTGTGTGTTGTGTGTGTGTGTGTTTCGGGAAGTGGGGTACATGGGGATGGAGGAACAGAGCGAAGTAGGAACAGAAGATTAAGGGACATGCGAAACGGTGGTGGATTTTATTTTGGGGGGAGGGAGGGGGGAGACTGATCGATTTTTCTTGTTGAAGAACAGGTAGCCCAAAAGATGTTTCTGTAGTGTAAGGAATTTGGCCCCCTACTGTAATGGCATGAAATAATGATGTTTTAGACTTGTTCGTGAGGAAGTGCTCAAAGCGGTTCATCATAATGACTTTCTTCTTTTTTCTTCTTCTAATCATATATTATTATATATCATCATCATCATCATCATCATCATCATCATCCATCAATCATCATCATCATGACTGTGCTTTTGTGTGCATTTATCTTAGTATGCCCTAAGCATGTCATGACATACACACACACACACATCACTACATATCACATCCACAGACGGATTACACTACAGAAGCCCAACACTCATGACACACACACACACACACACAAACACACACACACACACAAACACACACACACACACACACACACAACACACACACACACACACACACACAACACACAGAACTTGTATCCAGGGCGAGGCAGTGCTAGAAACAGTGAAACAGAGATGTTATGGCTGTAAATAAAGAAGTTGTTATGACAGGTGCTTTTAAAGATGGCAGTGATTCACACAATATGCTGCTGTGTACACAATATGACAGCCGATTTGAGACGGCAGGTAGAGTTTGATAATGACACATATGAAAAATATTTAAACGGGTCGATACGTCATGTTACATGAACAACGGGAACCATGAGGTAAAGATACCATTGGTTGTTAGTCAATTGAAGATCACATTTGTATCTCTAAAGAAGACCAGAAAAATAAGCACAATGCTGAGCGGGTGGAACTGTAACAGCAGAGTAAAGACACAATTTGTAACAGATTCTCATACCCACTGAAAACCAGTGCAGAAATGTACTAGAGCTTTTTATTTGTGGTTTATGCAATATTTTGGAGGCCACTGTCGGTGGAATGTTTTGAACTGTCTGGAGGACGTGTGAATGGCAGCCCGCAAGAGAGGAACATGATTTCACTAATCTGATCTACAGCTTCAACAGAACACAATTCGAGATCCTGTTGTATCCTTGGTAATTTAGCGGAGAGGACAAGCTTACGCAGGGTCAAAACAAAGTCACTTTCACGGCAAAACTACAAGAACTAGTTAAAGAGTGATAATCACATTGTGTTTAATGACAAGAGCAAGAGAACATACACGAGTCTTTAAAGACAGTTTGAAATAAAGACATCCCTGCCGTCAGAATGCGGTTACCTTAATGGTAAGTAAATGGTCGCAAACGCAAAATCTCCAAATAGGGTGAACCACTGAGCTCTAGCTAAGAAACAAAAATAAAAGGGGAGAAATAAGGGCATGTCACAACATGATAGATAAAGTGACTGGGCTGTGTACCTGGACTGTGTACCACTTTGAAAACCTTTCAGTGTTGCATGCCTTTCCCCCAGAGCTGTGACAGTGCCTTTTTTTTGAGGGGGGGGGGGGTGAGATATTAGATCCTATGATTTTGTTTCAGGTAGAAAATACCTTTTTGCCGTATCTATCGTTAGATTACAATACAAATAGACATTACAGATCTGAAAGAAAAGTTCTGTAGCCAATCCTCGTTTTCGTGCAGCATTCCTCCCCTCTTTTAGAAAATGGCCTATTTCGTATCCGAAAAGTGGGCACCAGTTTTCCATTTTCCACAGTTTACAGGGGGAAAAAAGAGTGTTTACGTAGCAGGGACGTTTCTGTAATTCGATGACAGTTTCCGTGGTTTCTGTCTTCGCGCCCTTCAGGGGCACGGGGGGAAATGCCCGATAGCAGAGGCAAGGAGTGTGACCTTTCTGCTCTGGGGCCACAGCTAAACAGCTCCCCCCCTCCCTTTCCTGCTTCCTCCATTCCTGACAATCAGCAGATTCACTTGCCCAAGTTCCTGTGTATGAGGAGATGAGATTGTTCAGAAGGGGAGAGGGTAGGTAGGAAGGGAGTGAAGGTCGATCTCTGTCGCTGCAGAGGAAGAATGGAGATCTCCGTTTAGGGATTGGGTTGGGCCTAGCTACCACAGTTGAGTGATGGCAATAATGTGCCGCTGCTGACGTCTTTTGTCCTTGTTGCCTGCCCGTTGAGCGAACTTACAAGTACGAGAAATGGGCCGATGAAATCTCACACATACCACCACATTACTTCTAAGATTGTTCACCACTTGTCAGAGGATTATTTGTCATTGTTGTTCTTGGTGTTGTTGTTTGTATGAAGGTCGTAGGTTTTGAGTCACATTAGAAATAATATACGTCAAACACAAGTTTCTTAGTAGTATATGTGACGCTCCACCACATAAGGAGTCGCATTGCACCAGAGGCCAATTTTTAGTTATTGACAAGTTATTAATTTGCAACAAAAAGGCTATTCAGTACAAAAAACAGATTGAAAATTTGACAATTCTGTGCAAAGTTATTACAAATTGAAATGATAGACTGCAGGACGTA
>CM060337.1:31656384-31663884 GCA_030674155.1 Stramonita haemastoma
ACCGTTCCCACTGGCACACAATGGCCTACTCTTCCAAAATGCGGAACGGGATTTAATGTGTGCGCTGGTACTCGAGAGTTTCGTCCGAAGGACTTTTGGAGGGAGTGGAGTCGGCACTAATGTTAACTCCAGAGGAAAAATTCTCTAAACGAGATTCGAACCCGGATCAGCAGATCACGAGCGCAACGCGCATTACTCTAACCATCTGTGTGTGTGTGTGTGGGGGGGGGGTGTACGTGTGTCTGTGGGGGGGGTGTATATGTGTGTGTGGGAGAGAGAGAGGGGGGGGGGAGAGAGAGAGAGAGAGAGAGAGAGAGAGAGAGAGAGGAAGAGAGAGAGAGAGAGAGAGAGAGAGAGAGAGAGAGAGAGAGAGCTCTAACTCTCCAGTGTTCGACGAAGGGAGATAACTTCTGAAAAAAATGAATGGGAAGGGAGACGAATTGTCATAATCTCGCGTCTGTTGGGAAAAACCAGATCTATGTAGAGAGTGAAATTTCTGTTGCTCTTCTCTGTTCTTCTAAATATTACAGCAAAGGGGGCGTCACAGCTTGAGTTGTTCAGTTTTGTTGTTTTTGTGACGTTTATGTATCGCCCATTACAAAAGGGAAAATATGGAAAAGTAACAATATTTTAAAAAGAGGATAAGTTGCAAACAGACAGACAGACAGACAGACAGACAGACAGACACACACACACACACGCACACACACACACACACACACACACACACACACACACACACCACACACACACACACACACACACACACACAGAGGGGTTGTGGCAAGCTTTTAAGCCCATTCACAAGGGGACAGTGGGAAGAGGACTAGGTACAAACACATATTTGACCAAGAAGTATAAACAATTCACAACTGCCCAAATAATCATCGTTACATGGATTCCACATCATGGTTTAACAGCTGCAACAAAGACGGGTACACTAAACTATGATTATTATCATTTTTAACAGGGGGAAAACAATTAACATTTATTGCTGTTAAAGCTTTACCAGCCATTCAGCAAGACAGACAGACAGACAGACAGACAGACAGACAGACAGACAGACAGACAGACAGACAGAGAGAGAGAGAGAGAGAGAGAGAGAGAGAGAGAGAGAGAGAGAATTGATTGATTAATTAATTAACAATCTTTATTTTTCAAGGGTCACAGAGTAAGTATTACATTTTTTTTCATCCGGCCCTTGCCCTGATTAGGGAATATAGATAAAAAAGAGAGAAAATTTAAGTAATAGCAACCCCTACCCTACAAACCACCATCGCCAACAACAGTTCAACATTTGACGAGAGAGAGAGAGGGGAGAGGAGAGAGAGAGAGAGAGGAGAGAGAGAGAGGAGAGAGAGAGGGAGGGGGGGGGGGGGTGCAAAATAAGGGGTAGGGATAGGCAAGACGGGGATGCTGAGTTTCAAAAGTTTCCTTGTGGCAGTTGGGAAGAAAAAGAAAACCTTATAACCGGAATTTCAAAGGTCATTTTACAGAAGCTAAAAAGAATCAGATGTTAAAGAGACAGTTTTATGTACATGATGTTCAATTTACAGCCAATTCCACAACGATATTAACAGCAATAACAAAAAGTAAGAGGGATAGAAAATCACATCATCGTATGTAAATTTACAACCGTTGCATTTTTGAAAACCAATCTGTGTGAGACTGTTTTATGAGATGTATTAGTAACAAATTGTGTGATATCTTTATCATATTCCATTCTCTTTATTTCCTATTTCGCTGACATAAATTCACAAGAAATGGAAACTGACACCATCGTATTTACATATTCATTGCTGTTGATGCGTCGTGTCATTTTTTTTTGTTTATTTTCAGAAGAATAGGATATCTATAATTTTTCTTCCTCTATTTCGTCCATGTTTTTTACAAGAAAGCAATTTTGCAAGTTTATATGAAAAAATGTTTGCTGTGTTCAGCTAAGGCAGAAACAAATCAAAAGTGAGACATCATCATCCGAAAGAGGTAAATGGATGGATACAGAGAGAAGATGAAATAGTAGTAGTAGGAGGACATATATATATATATACACAGTTATGCGACCTAGTTCCTCTGGTAGTGTACATAAGTTTTCCTTTTGAAGACAGGACAGTGTGGCCAGTTTCTCGGACAGTGTACACACAGTGTGACCAGTTCCTCTGGCAGTGTATATACAGTTTTTTCTTTCGCTGACAGAACCAGAATGTACACTCCCCACCGTCCTCATCCCGCGGATGTTCCAGAACAACCTCATCTGATTCACACGAATCTCTATTCTTTGATAGATGCAGAGAAACTTATCAGCAAGCTTTGTTCCCGTGATTATCTTTCAATCGTCTTACCAGAGACCTGTCTGTCTGTCAGAGAAGCAACACAACTTCTCACAAGACCAACGTCGAATCCTGCAACAGCAATCCTGTTTTCTGTGATGGGCACAACGTCCACGTTAGGCGGCTGGAGAGACAGACAGACACACTGCTGCTGTTGTCAGCTACATGTGGAAGCTGCAGATTCCTTCCGTGCGTCACATCGCAGCACTCCTTAGGCTCTGCCATGCTGGGTGTCGTGGTGTCTGTACCAGGTGACAGCCCCGATGTGGCCTCTGTGGTCAGCGGGGCTATAAATAACATGATTGGATTGGATTGGATTGGTCGTGGTGGCTTGTGGGCTACTGTTTGTTGAACATCTTCTTCACTGAATAAACACTATATGTTTACAGCAGAATCAGGTTTTTTTTCTCTATTTCTTTCTGCAACCTCTGATGTTGTCTGCTTCTTTCTCGGTCACATCTATCGTACCTGGCTGGGGGCCTTTTTTTTTTCGAAAATACTGAAAACCTGTGTGTTTCTGTTAACAGCACAGGCTCTGCCGTGTTCGTGGACACTGTGCTGTCAACATGTTTCAGTCTGAACGCAGCAGCGATGGTGTAGCTCTCACCAGCTGTCTATCCTATAGCTGGATACCAGGTTGTCAGCGGGGCATTTGAGGTAGCCTCCACAGCACTTGAAAGTTCAGTTACTGGCATTGTGACGGACAAATGATGGCTTTTTATCGCTGCTTATTCACGAACACACCCTGTCACTTTGCTTCAAGAGAGACAGAGAGAGACAGAGAGACAGAGACAGACAGACAGACAGACAGACAGACAGACAGAGAGCATGACTATGTAGGCGTGCTTGTATACATATATAATCACAAAATGCTAAAGAAAATGACCAACTGAATGTAAATAAAAGAACGAAAAAGAAAATCTTTGTGATCTTTCAATTTGTCTGTAAATTGAACAGGAAGCAGACGAGACACAGGTCGGAAATCCCCCCCCCCCCCACCCCCACCCCTTCCATCTTCTTTTTAAAGATGTTTTATCTTTATTTTCTGTTATTAAGCAAAGAAATAGCCTTTTTCGCCCTGACAAAAGCTATGCCTTTTTATATAAACAGTCACGTTTCCATCACTTTGGTCCCAGAATTAAAAATGGAACACACACACACGCACACACGCACACACACACGCACACACACACACACACACACACACACACACACACACACACACACACACACACACACACACACACACACACACACACAGAGCTCAAGTACACCCTGTAAATGAGTTTCTTCCCCCCCCCCCCCAAAAAAAAAAGGAAAGTTTGCCCAACACATACAATTATAAGATAAGCTACCCAAAAGCCTGCATAGTTGCAGAATCATTACATCAATGCTTGACATCCCTTTATCTACGGAGAGAGTTTTAAACTGTGATTTGTTTCTTTACCTAGTCTGTTTTCTTTTCTCCTTTTTTTTCGTTCCTCGGTGGAAGGTCCAAGTTTCACCATTGGTCAGAAGTTTGCGTATCCAACCGCACGCACCACCCCCCCCCCCCCCCCCCCCTTTCTGTCTCTCTCTCTCTCACCAGCTTTTAAGGTAGCTGCATTCCGATTTTGGAGATACAGTTGGAAATTGATTCAACCAGTTTTGCCAAGAAAGTCAGCAGTTATGATCTTCCTGCTCATTCTGATTTTTTAACTGCCGTGGGGGTAGGAGGTGGGTGGGGGTTGTGTGTGGGTGTTTTTTTTTTACATGCACAAGTCCGTAAACACACGGATCCCACTGGTTTAGAATCTCCTTCAAAAGACTAGACGTTCAGTTGGATTTTTCGATCAAACTTGGAAAAAAGGGCAGCGCTAGGAATCGAACCCAGAACCTCACGTTTTACTTTGTTCGGGATGTGAACGTCCTAACCGTGCTACCATCTGCTTTTTTTTAACTGTTTGTCTGATGTTTTCAAATGTTAATATATGATATATACAGTGTGTGTTTGTGTGTGTGCGTGTGTGTGTGTGTGTGTGTGTGTGTGTGTGTGTGTGTGTGTGTGTGTGTGTGTGTGTGTGTATGTGTGTGTGTGGCTGGACCTTACTGGGGTGCAATAGAAAAATTTTAATCGATTTTAATCGCAGTATCAAATATGTAACCCGCTCCCCCCTCCAAATAAGAAAAAATCGAAGAAACTGAATGTATTCGATAGAGATGACAAAATATGCTTTCAGTTGTTCAGTGCGCGAAATGCACGCGTGCATGTCTCTGTTTTTGAAAGAAATGAGTGAAACACACACACACACACACACACACACACACACACACACACACACACACACACACACACACACACACACACACCACACACACACACACACACACACACACACCACACTGAGAGATTATTTGATTTGGTTTGATTTATTGTTTTATATCGAGGATAATGGAATAAGCACTCTTGAGCTTCTTTACATCCAGTCCCCGTGCGTGTACATTTTGTAAATGTCACTGTTCCCACCGGCACACGATAGCCTACTCTTACGAAAAGCGGAACAGGATTTAGCGTGGGCGCAAGATGTTCTGCGTGCATTCGCACAGAGAGAGAGAGAGAGAGAGAGAGAGAGAGAGAGAGAGAGGGGAAAGACGAGAGAGAGAGAGAGAGAGAGAGAGAGCAGAAGGAAGGGACTGGAAAAACCCCTTGTGTGTGATCTGTGACACAATGATTGGAGCCTGCCACGTGCGGCATGATTGGTGAGGTCACCCTGACCTCACACTGCCCTGACCAACCCGCAAGACTGCGAATTTTATCCCGATATCACGATGATGATGATGATGATGATGATGATGATGATGATGATGATGATGATGATGATGATGATGATAATGATACGTCTGTGAAATTATTGAAACTCACTGAAGCACCTGGCAATCTCTGCGATAAAATAGAGACGTTGTAGAGAAACCTGACTTACCACTACTGTCAGACATTCACGAACGTTTGCGTCCACCCTCATAAATTGCCTGTTTTCCTGGAAAGTGGAAACCTAATCACACACACACCCACACACACACGCACGCACGCACGCACGCACGCGCGCACGCACGCACACGTAGGCACACACACGCACGCCCACACGCACGCACACACACACACACACACACACACACACACACACACACACACACACACACACACACACACACGCACACAGGTTATCTACCCTTCACCCTGTTTGTTCGTGCTGTTTTGGTTTTGGTGTGGGGGGGTTTTCCCAAGGAATGAGATCAAGAAATGATAGCGATTCGTTTGACTAGATGCTTTCTCTATCATTTGAAACTTTTGAAAATTTATGGGGAGGGGAGGGGCAAGAGATACAGAGAGAGAGAGAGACAGAGAGAGACAGAGAGAGACAGAGAGACAGACAGAGAGAGACAGAGAGAGCAGAGAGACGAAGAGAGACAGAGAGAGAGAGAGAGAGAGAGAGAGAGAGAGAGAGAGAGAGAGAGAGAGGAGAGAGAGAGAGAGAGAGAGAGAGAGAGAAAATAAGTGATTTTGTGCGTATGTACATATCCCAAAGTTTACAGAAAATAGCTAAAAGGAAAGCAGAGTTTTGAACAGACGTCTTCAGGATCTTTCACTGTGCCTGCAAATTGAACAGGAAGCCAACCAGACACAAGTCGGAAACATCTCTGTCAACATTAATTCTAATATCATCATTTTTTTTATATCCATAATCAGTGAAGAAAAGCTTTCTTTACATTGAACGATAATGCTGCTCTACCTAAGTGCTCATGTTTCCAACACAGTAAGATTTTTTTTAAAGGAAAAAAAGGGCAATTGAAGCTTCCGTTCACTACCTGAAGTTGCATAACTAACAGAGAGTTTGCATGAACAACAGAGAGATAGACAGAGAGAGACACAGAGAGAGACACACATACAAGGAGAGAGACAGAGAGAGGGGGGATGGAGAGAGAGAGAGGGATGGCAGACAGACAGACAGACAGACAGACAGACAGACAGACAGACAGACAGACAGACAGACAGACAGAGAGAGAGAGAGAGAGAGAGAGAGAGAGAGAGAGAGAGAGAGAGGAGAGAGAGAGAGAGAGAGAGAGAGAGAGAGAGAGAGAGAGAGAGAGAGAGAACAGGCAGGCAGACAAGATAGGCTAGCAGACAGATTTACGTAGACAGACATACAGAGAATGTGCGTTATCATTCATTTCAAGTTGTTTTTATCAGCAAGAGATTCCTTCTCATAATCAAAGAATATTCATCTTCGTCGTCGAACGCTCAGACAGTAACCACTGCTGTCTGTGATATGAGCGATAATGCGTTGTGCTGCCGTTAAGCGCCTGCCAAGTCAGGTCCAGCACATCTGACTTCGGCGTGTGTAAAGCTATAGGCTTTTTTCACCTTTAAATTTTCATCTTCTTCTGTTAGCCTTGGATTAAAGGCAGAAAGACTACACAAAACAGTGCCTTAGACTGCCATGCCGTCAGTCTGAAGGCAGGCATTGTTGGAGAGAGGAGGAGGGCATTGGAGCCTGCAGAATAATTGCACTTTCATTTTACTTTTCTTTCCTGGTGGAGGGGGGGGGGGGTTACTAAACGGAACGGGGGGGATCAAGGCAGAAAGAGGGAAGAAAGGCAGAAAGAGAAAGAGCAGGCGAGAAGGTGTGTGTGTGTGTGTAGGTGTGTGGGTGTGTGTGCGCGCGCGCGTGAGTGCACACATCGGTATTTATTTGAAAGCATGGATACATTGTACAGGCCTGTTTCATGTAACTCTGTAACCGCGAGTATGTGTGTGTGCGTGTGCGTGCGTGCGCGCGCGCACGCGTGTGTGTGTGATTTCAATTATCGTCCTGCATTAAAAGAAAATACCTTAAAAGACAGCAAGTTAAAGAAAAAGGAGCTTCCAATACAAGACTGCTATGGCAAAGAAGACCCCCCCCCCCCCCACTTCCTCCAGCAATAAAACCCATCAGAAAATAATGTAACTGACATTAACAGGTAAATATACTTTCGGCGCTTAAACGTAAGAGTTCACACAAGTGTGCACCTGCATGTCACTGTATTTCACAAAATTAATGTCTGCCTGGCAGAGAAACAGCGGAGAGAAACAACCCTCCCTCGCTCTCTATGTGATCTGTGATGCAATAATTGGAGCCTGTCTTTGGAAGGA
>CM060337.1:31668884-31681384 GCA_030674155.1 Stramonita haemastoma
TTATGGTGTGTTCGTGTTTCAGTAACCCAACGAACGTGACACGAATTACGGGATCTTTAACGTGCATATTTGATCTTCTGCTTATGCATATTTTATACACGAATTGTCTCATTCAAAAGACTAGCACCCAGTCACGGTCTAGTGGATGGGGGAACACTTTCAGGCACAAACGGGGATCGAACCATCACAGACTTGAAGCCCGGACTTTTTGCTTTCTGGGCAGGTGTGTTACCTGTAAGCCACCGATCCACACAGGTTGTTTTCCTTTCTTTTCATTTTTTTTACACACAAACATTAGAGAAAAAAATCTTTTCTTCTAGTATAAATAGACAGGAAACCAACCAGACAAAAGCAGAAAATACCTTCTTAGCAAGGAATTGCCAGAGTTTTTTGCGTTTTAAACAACCTTATGTTTGTCATTCATGTTCGACGTTAACCTCAAAAAACAGCAGAGGAGGAAACTGCTGTTTCGGAAATTGGGCAGAATTTTGATTATAGTGGAGGTGCCTGCTCTCTCGGCCAAGAGGGCATGAGGACAGTCAGCGTTGGAGATGTTCTCCAAAGGCCAACTAGCCCCCAGGGCTGCAGTATGTAATGTCTGTGCAAGTCAAGCCTCCTAGTCAGAGTCATAGTTGATCACTAAAGACTAAGCTGTAAAGTAGAATTCCATGAGTGGGAAAGCTACTGATCATACAGCCTCTCACTTTGCTGTTGCACCCAGCGTCAATGGTTTAATCAAGAACTGGGATAAAGCCAGGCCCTGAAGGCAGTATGGCTTTTCTTACAGTCTGCTCCTCTCCCGCTGCTTGTCTGGAACTGAAAACAAAAGCGAAGCAACGGCTGATTTGGGAGGTTTCAGATTGACACCATAAACAAACAATTACACGGAGAAAGACGAAGCCTGATTTATGAACGAACAAAAAAAAAACCAAACCAAACCAAACCAAAAAAGAGCTGCAAGGTTTTAAATTGTCATCGTCAGGCAATTGTGTGCCATTATGTCAGGAACAGGGGTGTTTAGCTGCGCGTTTTCTTACTTTCTTTTCCTGCCTGTTGTTATCATTTAGTTTTTTGTGGTTGTTGACCCGAGCTCTGTTAGATCAGGGAAAGAATCAGGTTGTCTCTGGGTAAACTGTCATGCCCTGAGTGCTGCTGGCTGCATGCTGCGTGGGTAGGACCGAGTCACAGAGGATGTAGATGCGACACTCGGTAATCAGTGCCTGTCTTGGGCTGCAGCAGCATTTTGTTTGTCGCGCGGGCCGCGCTGACCTGGGGTTAGCGTGACAAAAATCTGTTTTTGGAAGGATCATAAACTACAGTCCGTCCTCCTTAATAATAACAACAAAAACTTGCGGAGAAAGATGTTAGCAGCCAATTGGACAGGAAACCACCTAGACAACGGTAGAATCAGAATCAGAAATTATTTATTGCCATAAAAGTCACATGGACTTATTGACACAACAAAATAAAAAATGTCAAAAAATGGCCTCTGTTAGGTCCTGACAACCTCGTGGCTTTTCTTGCCTTCTGGAAAGAAACTTTTGACTTTGACTTTGACCGCATCTGCCAGTTCTGCAGATGTTGTTTTTTTTAATTTGTTCCTCGGTAGAGGTGTGAGGTTCACCAATGGTGAGATTTTGCGTATGCGACCGTTTTTACCACCATTATGGTAGCCGCATTTCGACTTCGGGGATGGTGTTTAAACACGACGCATGTGTGAATACGGATTCTTTTTTTATTTTGTCATCCGTTCCTACCGGCACAAAATGGACTACTCTTCCCAAAGGCGGTGCGGAAAATGTTCTGGCTGCGGTTTGCACACGGGTCTCATCCGAAGGACTTCTGAGGAAGTGGAGTCAGTACTAATGCTAACTCCAGAGGGGAACTCCCTAAAACGGACGCCTCAGTGGTGGCTCGATCCCGGGCCGTCAGACCACACAAGTACGACACTGTGATCTATCCACAAGGCTTCCCATCCCCCTTCTGCAGAACTAAAAACAAAAACTAGACTACAGCCCTGATGACAAAAGTTTCAGATTTACTCTGTAAACAAAGAATTATACAAAGAACC
The DNA here is from genome assembly GCA_030674155.1 of Stramonita haemastoma. NCBI lineage: Eukaryota > Metazoa > Mollusca > Gastropoda > Neogastropoda > Muricidae > Stramonita > Stramonita haemastoma. The sequence goes on from CM060337.1 coordinate 31,670,956, forward strand.
TGTTTTATCAACAAAAAAAAGAGAAAGCGCACATTTTCCAGTTGTCATCATCAGGCAGTTATGTTCCATTATGTCGGATAACGGGTGTTTAGACGCACATGTGTGGGGGGTTTTCCTTCTCATTTTCTTTTTCTGTCCATCATTTCGTGATGTTTAACCTTACTTAGATGTGTTAGGTCAGGAAAGGAAGAAGGGACAAGGTTGTTTCTGGATAAACTGCCCTGAGTTATGCGTCAGGGGGAAGCAGAGGATATAGATTGTAATGTAATACAGTGTAGTGTATTGCATTGTATTGTATACCACTCTTAGTGGCTGCAGATCTCTCTGCGTGAAATTCGGGCCGTTGTTCCCGGGATGAGCGCGTCGCCACAAGAGCAACGCCACCCATTTTTAAATGTACTTTTTTCTATAGAATTCTGCCACGGACAACCCTTTTGTTGCTGTGGGTTCTTTTACATGCGCTAAGCCTAAATGCGTGTTGCACACGAGACCTGGCTTTATCGTCTCATCCAAAACACAGAGACCACCATACAGGGTCAAGTGAATGGAGGAGGAAGGAAAAGTTTGGGGCACAAACAGGGGATCAAACCACCACATATTTGGAACTCGGACTTTCCGGTTCCTAGGCATTTTACCGCAGACTCCCTAAAGATCCTTTCTCGGGATGTTCCACCGGACATCATTTTTCACTTCATGAGAGAATCGGGCTTTTTCCGTCTGATATGAGTGAAAGTGGTATAGTTGGTCTCTAAGGACAAGGCTGTTTTAAGGAATCTGGTTTTGGTTTTATCTCATTTTATGTGTGATCGATGTGGGTTTTCCCACAACATGGTGGCCGTCCTGGGCTGACCCTTATGGTTGACCGGGGCGTCGATACAAGCAAGGACAGTGAAGTTGGTTTTATACCTCGTTTTAAGCTGTATATAGTTGCACAGTTTTAACATGAGTTTTAAAATGTGACGAGGTGACAGCCCGATGTGGCCTGTGTGGTCGGCGGGGCTGTAAGCAACATGATTGTTTTGGATTGGCCGGTTCCTAGGCAGGTGCGTTACCTACCTTCAGACCACGGGTGCACATGCTGAGACATGCACAGGTAGGAGAGGTGTATAGGAGCCTGTCAGGGGCTTGATGTTGTCAGGACAATGCACCGCATTAAGGGACTAGCTGTTTAGTGAGAAAAGGACAGCTCTCTAGACAGAAATGGTCACCTTCTTTTCTCTCCTTCGCTTTTACACCGTCAGAGTGTGTCTGGGATAAATCAGGGCCTGTCTTTTCCAGCTCCCACGACCCTCTCTCGTGGGCCAAACACCTTTGTTTGTAGAGAAACAGTCATGACTGAATCAATTGGTGCCAGGTTTCTTTGTTTTTGCCCCTTAAAAAAGTCTGATTATGTGTTGTTGGTTGGGGGGGGTTTTTTGTTTTTTTTTGGAGGGATGGTGTTGCATTTCTGTTTCTTTTCTAGAGATCCTCCAAGGTTCACCATTTGTGATATCAACTACCCAATCATCTTGTAAACGATGTATCAGAGATTCTATTTTTAAAAAAAAAGGGGGGGGGGGGGGTGAAGTATAAGAAATAAATTCTACCAAAGGTAGCATTTTAGGTATATTTGAATGAGAACTATGCCTATGGCCTTATCTGACCGACTTTCCGCTCAGGAGCCTTTGTCAGAGGTACTACCGCTTATATAATTATGTTTCACCCGCTGTGGTATCTTACAAAGAAACACTTTTCAGAATTTGAATGCATCAATCGCATTTTACAAGAACATTTGATACCCGTGTGGCCTTTTACAGCCAATATCAAAAGACGACAATAGAAAGAGAAAGAAAGCATGCTTAGAATATATGTTGCACAACAACCAAAAATGAATAGAATAAAATAAACACCTGGTGAAATATGTGTCTTATGTAACTTTGACTTTCAGTTCTGTTTGTTTTTACTCAATTTCCGAAGAAAGGGCGATGCTGGGAACTGAACCCAGAACTTGAGGGTTGGCAGGTGAACGTCTGAACTGTCCCGCCATTCTCCTGTTGGTGTCTGTGATGTACAGACCTCAGATCAGAGGCATTTTCCAGTCTTTTGTTGTTGTTGTCTTCATATAGACAGTATTCTTTTCTCTTTTTTTCTTTTCTTTATTTCGTTTTTTTCCACTTTCCTCCCCCCCCCCCCCTTTCTTTCTGTTCCTTCCGGGAGAGGGACTCGTGTTCTTTTTAAATCTGATTTTTTCTGAACAATCGGTAACATGAAAGAAGCTAAAATCTTTTTCTCCTGAAGGAAAGATGAAGAAAGATTTTTTTTAATGTAAAAAAAAATAATAATAAAAACCAAACAAACCCTGAACCCAGCACACCTAAACAAAACGAAACGAAGCGAGCACTGTCGGAAAACAGAGAGGAGGGTCAAAAAGTAAGCAGAGAGTGAAATGATGTGGAGATAGAACGGAATACTTGATATGCATAGGATTATAATATCATAAACACCCTATTAATGTCAACAATGTCATGCACTGTCTAACTTTGCTTTTCCACATTGCTTTCGACATTGCTGTCATTGGTTGTAGCCTACTGGCAAATGTACAGAAGGCCATAAGTTCTCGGTAATGCAAGGCAATGCATAGTTCTTCGTCGAACGCTCAGACCGCAACTTTTGCTGTCTGTTATATGGGCGAAAATGCGTTGCACTGCTGTTAAGCGCCTGACAAGTCAGGCCCAGCGCATCCGACATCGGCGTGTGAGGAAATTGTTATCTTGGAAGTTTTTCTGGGAGAAAAAGGCAAGAGAATGGACTAAGAGGGAGAAAAGAGACAGTAAGGGGAAAAGGCACAAGGCAAAAACAAATAGAGGGATAGAAAAGAGGGAATTCCAAGCACAGAATTTCCAGAAGGTGAGGGGTGTTACTTGTACTTACACGCCCACGGGGGGTGGGGGATACAAAATGGAATCATGGTAATAGCCCACGAGCTGGACTTTAGTCGTTGCATTCGTTAATGCCTGCAACCAAGTAAGAGTGCAATCTGTCAAGGCAGGTGTGTTGAAAGCAACAGGTTCAACTCACTGGTATACAACAAAACATTGACCCAACATGATGATGTCTGCCTTTTCTTTTCTGTCATTTTTTTTGCCTCAAGGAAGCGTGGCCACGTGCCAAACACACCACACCACACCACACTCATTGCACCACATTAATTAAAGTAACAAATCCACTTCCAGATTCCAACTTCTAAGACAGTGGATCATTGGTAGTAGAAATCCCCTTTGCCCTTGAGACAAACACTGTTGTCGCACCTGCCAAGCACCCATAAATAAGGTAAGAGTAACGAAACACGTGTATAATAATTACACAGTCATGTTGACAAAGAAGAAGAGTGTTGCCACCCCATTCACGGAGAGACTTGTCACAGCAGCGGGGAGGAGGTGTCCCTGGCTGTAGCTCTGCATAGACAGCAGCAGGGCAGGCAGACCTGTAGGCTTCTGGCATGCAGCCGTTAATGAGAGCAGTGCTGGGATGGATGACTTACGAGTGATGCAACAAATCCAATCCCCACCAGCCTCCACAGGCGTCAGTCAGGGAGGGACTGACTGACTGACTGACTGACTGACTGACTGAGCAGTCCATTGAGTGCCCGCCTGCCGGCACTAACAGTCAGCCTGGCTGTTGGTAGTACCATTGACGGACACAAAACATCATCACAACATAACAACACAACACAACCTGCACATAGTATTGGTCATCCCACTCTTCACTGACTGCAGGAGTAGAGGAGAATCGGGAAAGGAAGGAGGGAGGGAGGGAAATGATAGTAGGGGAGGGGACAGACGGAGGGGGGGGGAGGTCTCAGACTTTCATTGAGTGTTTTGGTTGGTGTGGGGTGGGGGAGGGGAGGAGGGTGGGGGGGGGGGGGGGGGTGGGGCACTGGACTGCTGCTATCTCTGACGTTCCTGACTTGGTGTGTGTAATGGAGGAGGACCGATTGGTGTTTGGTGCAGTATGGGCCGGTCGATTGTACGTTTGCGTCGGACATTCCTTTAACTGTTGTGTTGTGTTGTGTTGTGTCTGCTGTTCAGTGCTTCTGTGTCGTCTGCCAGGTGGGTTCTTGAATATATGAGGTACATTTGTCTATTCACGTATTTAACTATCTATCTATATTTGCTCGTTGATTTATTAAATCTTATGTATCAACTTGTCTATTAATTAACAAATTTGTTCACTTAAGTCCCATTTACTTTTGATGTGCTCTGAGTTGTGTTGAAATCTATCCAAGAACAGGTTGTAATTCCATCATTCCACGTTGATTGTTGTCTGGCGACGCTCTTACGACATACGAGAGAGAGAAGGTAATAGCCGGCCCGTGTTTGTTCTTAGGCTTAAGTATGACCGATAATTCGTTCTTGTAAAACTCGATCGCCGGTACCGACAATACATTTTTTTATACAAATAGAACACTAAAAGGAATTTGTCTACGGTAGTTTCTCTCTGACTATTCAACGAAAAAGAAGACTAATGAATTTGTCTTTACCTTGAATTGACGCTATAAGTGAAAGGAAGTAGGGCTACTGTATCCAACATTCGTAATGTAGTTTATCCTTGGTCTTGTGTTTTGACAACAAAGTTGTATTGAACGTGATAAGCATATTTATATATCAATCTCTGCTTTTATACAAACTTAAGGTCCTGATTCTTTCTTTTTTTTAAACAGGTCCTGCAATTGTGCGATCTGGCAAAAGGTTAAAAACGTGATTGTGATAATGTTATTCTCAGTCCTTAAACATAATGTGCAGAAAAGGAAAAAAAAACCCGGCGTCGCCGTTGAGGAAAATGAGTTCACTTTATACAGACACTTCAAATTGCAGTTTCCATATTGTTAGTGATTTTTTTTTCAGCCCGGAGAAAGTTAGGGTGAATAGAAACAGGGTGGAGGAGGAGGAGGAGGAGGAGAGGAAGGAGAGGGGTAGGATACAGTGATGAGAAAGAGGGAGGAGCGAAGAGGGGAATAAATAAATACCCAACCAACGCCAGCATTCGACAGGAATAAGAGAACAACTTCATAACCGGCATTTCAGCACAGAAGTCCAACCTAACCAACCCCCTCTCCACTCCCTCACCCCCTCACCCTCCCTCGCTCCCTCCCACCTCCCCCAACCCACCCCCACCATCCTTCAGTTCCACCCCCCCTTTCTCCCTTATACTGTCGACTGATATTTTCTGTTAGAATCCAAAGAATGTGGAATTGACGCGGAGTATGGATTATGCGCATTCAAACTGAGACTGATAGCCGTTCAGCTGGGCAAATTGGAAGGAAAAAACGGGACTTCAGCCAGTTTTGACGGCTGGCTTCGGGCAGGTATTGTTGAAGCGAGGACCCATTTGCTGGCGCAGAGTCACGCTGGGTGTCCGGACAAATTGGGCCTTTACGCCGGAACAACGGCCCTGCTCATTACAACTTAATGGCCTTTTGTGTTGCATCACAAACTACTTTCTGTTTTGGTACAAAGCACTAAGAAACTCCAAGTCAAACAATTAAGTGCCGCTCTCTCTCTCTCTCTCTCTCTCTCTCTCTCTCTCTCTCTCTCTCTCTCTCTCTCTCTCTCTCTCTCTCTCTCTCTCTCTCTCTCTCTCTTATTGTCTTCCCAACCCACCCCCACCCAATTGTCCCTCCCTCCCTCCGTCCCTCCTCATTCCGTTCGCTTCTATAATCAAAAACAAAAGACTGTCGTTACCATGTTCAAACGAGCAAGACAAAAGAACCCTGATTTAATCTTCAAAACGAGCAAACTCTCGAAGATAGGGTGGGGGTGGGGAGGGGAGAATGAGTGGGGGATTTTTTCTTCTTCTCGAGACGCAATGAGAGTATCTTAGTTTATGGCGAAGGTATTTGAAGCAGTGGAATGTGCTGTCGTTTGAGTCCGGGGACTGTCGTTAAGGACATGCAGCAGTTTATTTAGGCTAGAGCTCTGCTGTGCAGCAGAAGATCATGCAGTTAGCTATGTTTCTTCTTCTTCAGCTGAGTTTTTCTCTGCGAAAATGATCCTTGCTGTGGAAATGGTCGCTCGTCCGAATAAAAAGTGAAGAAGAAGAATTTGAATCGTGTACTTATTTTGTTTGGGCTATTTTGTTTTTCTTAAGAAGTTTTCGTGTTTTTGTTTTGTTGATAAGGATGTGAAAGAGGATTTCTTTATAGATTTTGTTTTTTCTTTGGGTTTTTTTTTTTTTTAAGCTGCCATACTCTCTCTCTCTCTCTCTCTCTCTCTCTCTCTCTCTCTCTCTCTCTCTCTCTCTCTCTCTCTCTCTCTCTCTCTCTCTCTCTCTCTCTCTCTCTCTCTCTCTCTCTCTGCAGTACAAACCATCAGTAGAAATAATGTTTCTCTCGTTTTGTTTTGTTGTTTTTCCAGATAGTTGGTTGATTCTCTCATCGTAACTCCGAACGGACAGACCTGTTTTGCATCGGACTAAAGAGGTAAGAGAGACTTGCTCCCTCTTATTCTTTCTTTCCTTGCTGAAGAATTATGTGTTCTAAATAAAAAAAGCATGTTGCATGTTACTCCAAGGTATTTTTCACTGTGACTGACTGTCTGATGAAAAACACAATCATCAACTGTTCCATTATCTTTGTCACTTTCTCAGATCAGTCTAGCTGCTTTATACTTTTTGTTTCGTAATTGTTTCAAAAACTCTGTATAGTCTTCGGTACAAAGCGTTACAAATTACCCGTTTAGAGCAATTTCGCTGAAGGATTTTTGTTTGTTTGTTTTTCTTTGGTGGTTTTCTTCTCTATTTTTTTTAAAAACAAAAATCTTGGGTGTTTTTTTTAATATTTTGAAAGGGAGGAGGATGTTTAGGGTTGTCTTTTGTTTTGTGTTTGTTTCCATTTTTTCAAAAGCAACACTTTGTGGTGTCTGTTAAGAGTTTTCTGTTTTCCTGTTCTAATCTTTTATTTATTATTTTTTTTACACACCTTTTCCTTCTTCCTGAATTCGATTTTAATCTGTGTTATTGCGAAAGTTTGACAATGAGCTGTGCAAACTGCATGACAAGTTGTTCTCTGTGACTTATTTCAGTGATGTGATCGGTGACAGTTGAGCTATCAGTGCCGTGTCTATGTTATGTCATTAATAAAAAAATTGCCCTGCACACTAAATTGTCTTTCTCTAAGCTGTGTTTCTTTGGTTTTTTCTTCTTATTTCTTTTGTATGTGTGTGTTGTTTTAGTATGAGATTGTGCTATTAGTTCATCAACATCATCATCGTCCATTCTTCTTCTTCTTCTTCTTCTTCTTCTTCTTCTTCTTCTTCTTCTTCTTCTTCTTCTTCTTCTTCTTCTTCTTTTTTTCTTTTTATTTTATACCACTTTATGTCACAGCAGAATTCTCTGCGATAAATTCGGGCTGCCCTTCCCGGGGAGAGCGCGTCGCCACAAGTGCAGCGCAGACCCATTATTTTATTCCCTGTCTGCAACTGTATTTGTTTCCCTATCAGGGCGGCATTTTTCTACAGAATTTTGCCCGGAACAACCCCTTGTTGCCGTGAGTTCTTTTGCATGCGCTAAATAATTTTCCATAACATACGGGACCTCGGTTTATCGTCTTATAGGCCTATCCGAAAGACTAGCACCCAGACCACCACTCATGGTCTAATGGATCGGGGGAAAATTTTGGGCCCAAACGGGATTCGAACTACTGCACACTCCGACCCGGACTTTTGGCTTTCTAGACAGGCGCGTTACCTCTAGACTACCGATCCACCGATCCTTCTTCTTCTTCTCCTTCTTCTTCTTCTTCTTCTTCTTCTTCTTCTTCTTCTTCTCTTCTTCTTCTTCTTCTTCTTCTTCTTCTTCTTCTCCTCCTCCTCCTCCTCCTCCTCCTCCTCCTCCTCCCTTCTTCTTCGCATTCTTTGCATTCTTCTTTTTCGCCTTGTTATGGGCATTCTCCACATTCTTCATCTTTAGATCGACCGTGTTGGATATTTGAAAGGATTGCTGGTGTTGATGTTGGTCTGGAGGCAAATGTTGTTAACAAGAGTTGCTGAAACGGAGTAAGGCAGCAGCCGCAGACAGCTAACATTTCGGGGCCGGTAGCACTAACAATTACATGAAATGAAATAAAATGATGTGCTTTCTGTTTGTTGGTGTTGGTTGATTTGTTTGTTTTGTACTTGATCATTTGTGTCTTTGCGTGTTTTATAAAGATGATGAGAAATCAAAAGAAGACTCTGCTGCGCTCAGAAGGTGGATGTTTTCTAGTCTTTCAATTAGTGAAAGGATTCAGTACTGGGTAGTAATGATAAGAAGAAGAAGAAGAATGTAATGATGATGACAATAATAATAATGATAATGATGATTGATGATAAACAACAATAATAATGATAATAATAATAATAATAATAATAAATAATAATAATAATAATAATAATAATATAATAATAATAATAATATCAATTGATAATAATACGTGGAATTTATACAGCGCTATATCTTGCAAAAAAAAAACAAATCAAAGCGCTTGCATTCGACCTATAGGCCTACAACACACAAGCAATCAATAACAATTAATAAGTAGAGTTGATTTTATACCCTGCTTTCATCTGTATGATTGTAGTTGCACGGTTTTATTCTGAGATTTACAATTTCACGAGGTGACAGCCCCAATGCTTTTTCGGCAGTGCTATAAAAGAAGATTGGATTGGATTGGATCATCAGAACTAATCCTGCGAAACTACAATGTTTGTCTGTCGATTTAGACTGTGCAGATTATTATTTGATGTGGCTGGAATATGTTGTTGAGCTATTAGTTTTGATTACAGTTTAGTGTTCGGTGTTTCTAACTGCTGGTCGTCCTCTGTTTTTGCTCTCTTAGGGCAACAACAACAAAAAAAACTGTGTTAAAGTACCGCTTATAAAATAATAGTGCGTTTACGGCAGAGAAGGCATGTAGTGCGGATGTAGTTCGTGTGTACTACAGGGACAGTGTAGGAAAGATATATATATATATACGTGTACTAACTACGAAGATAGTGTGAAGATACTGTGTGCGAGTATTACAGACTAAGTACGCGTTCTACTTACACAGTGTAGGAAATATATATACGTGTACTAACTACGAAGATAGTGTGAAGATACTGTGTGCGAGTATTACAGACTTAAGTACGCGTTCTACTTACACAGTGCGCGTGTTACACATAAAATTTAATAGTAGGTGACGTGCATAGATAGAACGCGTACTACTACATAGTGCGTATTCTACATAGATACCGCTTATGCTACACAGATACTAAGTATATGGGTAAGTGTGTAAACTACAGAGGTAGAAAGTGTATTACAACTTATAGTGTGTGTAATACACGGATAATGCGTACACTAGAGAGATAATGCGGAAGCGGTACCATTACTACAGAGACAATGCGAGATCCTGTCTATACTACAGAGATAGTGCGGGGAAAATGCATCATGCTACAGAGATAGTGCAAGAGATAACGCATAATTATACTACATGAGATAGTTGGGAGATAGTGCATACACTACAGTGTTTGTGTGTGCGTGCGTGAGAGCATGTACATATGTGTGTGCGTGTGTGTGAACTACAGAAATGGTGCTTGCACTTCAAAGGTAGCGCGTGTATTACAAAGGTAGTGCGGTGAGTAGTGCGTCGTAGGCAATAAAGTAGTGCGTTGATATGCTGCATTACAAAGGTAGTGGCATGTAGTATTACAAAGGTAGTGCGTGTACTGCAAAAGTAGCGTATGCGTGGGGTGTATTACAAAGGTAGTGCACTGCATTACAAAGGGGTATTCAGTGCGTGTGCATGGCTAAAAGTAGTGCGTGTATTACAAAGGTAGTGCATGTATTACAAAGGTAGTGCGTGCATACATGCTAGCAAAGGTAGTGCGTGATTGCAAGGTATGCTGTATTGCAAAGGTATTAAAAGTGCGTGTATTACAAAGGTAGTGCGTGTATTACAAAGGTAGTGCGTGTATTACAAAGTAGTATGAAAGGTATGTGCGAGTAGTAGTATACAAAGGTAGCGCGTGTATTACAAAGGTAGCGCGTGTACTGCAAATGTAACGCGTGCACTACAAAGGTAATGCGTGCACTACAAAGCAGGTGCAAGTGCGTGCTATATAAAGCAAGTGCGTGCACTATAAAACAAGTTAGTGTTAGTGGGCCAATGGATATTTACATGCTGGGTTCAGTAAAGCAGACTTGGGGTTTAGCGCCGTGCTTTTCCTTGCTGGCTTTGGGGATTGTTGAGCTTTTCTTTTCCTCACCTTCCTTTTTTCCAACTTTATGACGGTTAAAATCGAGAGCGAGCCTTCCTGGTTCTTTTTATTGTTTAAGGTCATTTTACAGGACAAGGTTTGTTTTACGGTTTTCTGTTTATCTTTATAAACGTGATTCACACCTCAGTGGGGTGTGTGTTTTTTTTTGTTTGTTTAAG
>CM060337.1:31683884-31688884 GCA_030674155.1 Stramonita haemastoma
TGCTGCTGTTGGCTACATTTCAAATTCATGGGCTGTTAAAACACAGTTTGTGAGAATTCGGATTTGACATCGTAATATGACTTGCGATAACTTTTGGCCCATTTTTTTCTTGGAAACGTTTTTTTCCCCGCTGGTTCGATTATAATTCTATTCCTATTTTATAGGGTATTTGAGAATGCATACTACTTTGTTCAATTTTTTTTATTTCATGAGCAGAAGCTTACACCTTCATAAAAGAATAATAGTAATAATCATAAAAGGCCTGAGGTCATTGCTGACGCTTTTCTCTTTGCAAATAAAACGCCTCTGCTAGGAACACATGCTGATACCAATAGCGTTTTTTGTCCATTAACGGGAGACATGAAACTTGCCAAGTTATGTAAATATCATAAGGTGTTATTGCATAAATAACGGAAAGTTTGTAGTTTATTTATTGATTGATTTATTATTTATTTATTTATTTATTTTCTTTTATATTTTATTTATTTATTTATTCTTTTATATCGAGGATAATGGAATAAGCGCTCGTGTGCTTTTTTCATCCAGTCCCCATGTGTATGCAGTTTTGTGAATATTGCCATATGTTCCCACCCGGCATACAATGGCCTACTCTTACGAAAAGCGGAATAGGATTTAACGTGTGCGCAAGATGTTCTGCGTGCGTTCGCACACGGGGCCTCGGTTTACAGCCTCATCCGAAAGACTTTTGGAGAGAGTGGAGTCAGCACTGATGCTATCTCCAGGGGAAAAATCCCCTCGAACGGGAATCGAACTCGGGTCGTCAGATTGCGAGCGCAATGTCCTGACCACTAGGCTATCCCGTCCCCCTAAGGATATCTATGGAAGTTTGCTCAACTTTAACTCTGTCCATCCTTTTCCCTTTTCCTCCTACCTCTGTCTGACTAGCCGCCGCTGTAGTCTAGTGGTTAGGGCGTTGGACTCGTAATCTAAAGGTTGCGGGTTCGATCCCAGCTTTCGGCTATGGCGTTGTGCCCTTGGAAAAGGCACTTTACGGCTATTTTCTCACCCCACCCAGGTGTAAAAGGGGTACCAACCTTGTGTTGGGGGTTAACCCTGCGATAGACTGGCGTCCTATCCAGGGGGAAGTCTATGACTCTCAGTCGCTTAACACCACAGAAACCGGGATAAGCACCGGCCTGATGAGCCTTAGGCTCGGGACAGACTTTAACTAAACTTTAACTCTGTCTGACTATCTGTCCTGTCTGTCTGTCTGTCTGTCTGTCCTGTCTATGCATCTCTCTCTGTCTCTTCTTTCAGCTTTCGGCCTGGGCTAGAATGTGATCCACCTCACAAAAGCGATTTTCAGTGCGTTTTCTCAAGATTTCTTGACCAACAGTGCAAGTGTCTCTCGGACCTAGTAGATGCCGGGATAAATTACGGTAGGATTTGTGGAGTACAGCCGTGTCAAGTAGTCTTCAAGCTGGTGTACTTGTATGGCAGGTCACTACATAGTCCTCCTCCTCATCGACCATTGTGTCATCAGATAGAGATTTTTCTCTCTCGTTCTGTGACCTCTTTTGCTCTGGTTTATCGCCACCCCAGTATCAGTTTTCCCATACACTTCCGTGCCCGAGACCAATGAACGGGAGTCTTGGGAGTCGATACTCCATTGCAGAAGGTCACTGAAGTACCATAGGTAGGTGTCTCCCTCAGACTGGTTACGGGACTATGCTTTCATTGTCGTCTGAAGATGCTGTCTTGAGCAGGCACCATCCAAAACAGCTGGAAGAACCCAACAGCAGTGCATGGGCCCCCGTCTGGTTGGTGGCCCCACAGCCCCGTGGGTTTGTTGTCCTGAGGGTTCGGCAGTGATTTTATATTTTATTTATTTATTATTTTATATCGAGGATAATGGAATAAGCACTCCTGTGCTTTTTTTATGTCCAAGTCCCCGTGTGTATGCAGTTTTGTAAATCTTGCATCTGTTCCCACCGGCACACAATGGCCTACTCTTACGAAAAGCGGAACAGGATTTAACGTGTGTGCAAGATGTTCTGCGTGCGTTCGCATGACAAGCCTAGAGGTAGGGCACAGGCAGAGAGAGCTGCATGGGAACAGCAGGACAGCGACGTTCAAGAGGAGGCAACCAACACAACAACAACAATAAACAAATAGGTTCCACAAGTTCGGTTTGTAAGCATTAGAGCAACGCAGAGAACATTGACGTGCAGACAAGCCAAGGCCAGACCATGGGCATTGTTTGTCCAGTAGTTAACTTCTCGGTCACCGTTTGGAGCTAGGTCTGCAACACGCTGGTCAGCTTGGTCTCAGACATGATTTCTGATCGTTTGGTTCACTGTGACTCTGATGAAGCCTTATTGGGGCAAAAGGCACAAAAGGCAACCCCAAAAAACTCTTCCTTAAATTAAACTACCAAGGCAAAAACATGTGACATCCCTCCCCTGTCTCCATGAACAAATCCGTTAAGAGCTCAAGGGAAGCAAGTGGTCATTACGCCACGACGGATGCTCAGTCACATCTTCTGAAGACCAGACTTAACTGCACAGCTGATGACAACATTTCGAAATTCCAAAATGTGCCTCAATCAATGTTTATATGCAGTGACATTTCACTAAGATGACCGCCAAGTGTTGGCAACATACGTGAAGCGAGAGACTGTAAGATTGTGTTCAGCCGTAGTGTATTTAATGACATGTTCTGACACTCAGCCCATGACGTCATTGCCATCACTTCTGACATCACTGGTTTCCTCTGACCCAGTTCCAGGCCTCCAGCTCCCCTTTGACTGAGGACGATACGAGGTCTGAGCTTGTGATTGTGACCCAGTGCTGACTCCACTCTCCCAAAAGTCCTTCGGATGAGACTAAAACCGAGGCGCCGTGTGCGAACGCCCGCAGAACATCTTGCGCACACGTTTAATCCTGTTTTCTTTTCGTAGGAGTAGGCCATTGTGTGCCGGTGGGAACAGATGACAAAATTTACAAAACTGCATACGCACGGGGACTGGATGTATAAAAGCATGTGAGTGATTATTCCATTATCCTCAATATATAAAAGAATAAACCAAAACCAAATTAAAAAAATTATCCCAGTTCCAGGCCTCCAGGTCCCCTTTGACTGAAGATGAACGAGTTCTGAGCCTGTTATTGCTTAAGGTGATGTAGTGTGTTGCATGATTCCGTTGTTGGTTTTGTTTTTTTTTCCTCAGAAAGAAGCATGTTTGAAAGCAAGACAGTTTCTGTTCATGACGGAGTTTTGTCTTTACATTTCGGTATGGCTTTATAGAGTAGCGATGTATATCTGATAGGTAGCAGAGGCGGTTTTGTTCAAAAGGAATGAGTTTCATCTCATCTCGTTGCTTCTACAATTGTAACATTTTTGGGGTGGCCAGAGGTGCTGAAGTGGGAGAACTTGCAGATGCGTGGGACCTCTGACTTTCTGGCTTCTGACTACAGTCCTGATATCGGAGAAATCTGGAAAGGACTATAATTCGACTAAAACAACAAACATAGTAGCAGATAGCGTATGCATATTCTTCAAATACCAATTTTAAGATATATCTTTATCGAATCTCTTTTTTTCTAATATCATAGAAATGAATATCTAAAGTAGCTATGTTGATGATAGATGACTTCTGGAGTTCTTCATAAAATAATGTATAGTCCTTAGTTTGATTGTGTGTATAATATGGAAACACTTGGGCGATTCTTTCCGCTCTGTCTAATGTCTGACAGATAGAAACATGCCTGTCTGCTTTGATTCGTTTTCACTTAAATGAGTTGAAAGCTCAGATATATTATCGGTGATGGTCGTTTTGGCTGTAAGAGAAGTTCGAAAACAAATTTAGACTTAAGCTACCAGGTAAGGTGAAGGTAGCGCATTGATAAATATACTTGAGATCGACAAAAAGCGAACAGTGACCCAGTAGGTGTGATACAATCAAAACAAATTTCAAATAAGACTTGACAAAATGCACATTTTTAAGGCACATTCATGAAGATTGCTCACGTTTTATTTATCTTCTTTAAGACCTCAAGTCATGACTATAATTTTCTTGACAGTTTTGCACTCTTTTCCCCAATATCATCGTGATGTTGTTGTGGTGGTGGTGGTGTCTTTTCTTCTTCTTCTTCTTCTTCTTCTTCTTTCTTCTTCTTCTTCTTCTTCTTCTTCTTCTTCTTCTTCTCTCTCCTCCTCCCCTCCTCCTCCTCCTTCTCCTCTCCTCCTCCTCCTCCTCCTCCTCCTCCTCCTCTCCTCCTCCTTCTCCTCCTCTCCCTCCTCCTCCGTTAACGCCTTCTCATCCTCCTCCTCCTCTTCCCAGCCTTCCCCTCACCTCTCTCTTCTCTTCTCTCCTTCCTCCTCCTCTCTTCCTTCTTCTGCCGCTTTTAATTAAATCGAAACGCTCTGCAAGTAGCGCGTCGACCGCGTCTTGCGCACCGCGCCGCACCGCGCCGCACCACACTCACCGCTGGCGTAAAAGTAAGTGTGAGGTGAGCCTAAAACTGCTAGCCTTCGCTAGCAGCCTAGCAAGGTTTCGGTGCCTCTGCCCCAGTAGAAGTTAGGGGCAGCGAGCTCCGATCAATAGGCCGGCCTTCACCTCCGCCCGCAGTCAAGGAGAGGAGGGAGAGGAGAGCAGACCGAACTCGGCCACAAAGAGAGAGAGAGAGAGAGAGAGAGAGAGAGAGAGAGAGAGAGAGAGAGAAACCTTGACACTCTGTGGTGGCCATGATCCTGGCAAGCCAGCCGGTCTCCCTCCCTCCCTCTCCCTCCCTCTCTCCTCCCTCCCTCCCTCCCTCCACCAGACCCCCAAGGAAAGGACAGTTTTATCTATGTGTATTGATTTCTTCAGCCCGCCGCCTGCCTGCCTCCCTCCTCCTCCCTCGTCTCCCATCTTCTTTTTTTTTTTTTCTTTCTCTTTCTTTTTTTTCTTTTTGCTTTTTTTTTTTTATACTCATGTCGATTGAGAAAGACTGGAGCGGAAAGGAAGGGTGATTCCTGTGTCCTTGTGTGTGTGTGTG
>CM060337.1:31698884-31701384 GCA_030674155.1 Stramonita haemastoma
GCCATGTGTAAAGTTCTGTATTTATTTATCTTTATTTATTCTTTTATATCGAGAATAATGGAATAAGCACTCATGTGCTTTTTTAATCCAGTCCCCATGTGTATGCCGTTTTTTGAAATTTTGTCATCTGTTCCCGCCGGCACACAATGGCCTACTCTTCCGAAAAGTGGCACCGGAGAAAAGTGTGTGTTTAGAGCATCATGTCCTACCGTTCAGATTTGCATTTTGAACAGTCCAGATAGGATGGGGGTTGTATTATTGATGGTATAAAAGCAAAATATCAAATCAGATAAATAGCATGAAACACGGAGGAACGAGATGCATTATTGAAGATGAAGAGTTGGAAATAACGTTTTCATTTAATCATTATTAACATGAGAAAAGGCTGGGGTGTGAGGGTTTTTGAAAGAGGTAACACGGCTTATTCATTTCCTGATTGATGCTTCTCGTGTAAGAACAGAACGTATTCGATCAGTCTTTTTATGTCAACAGTAATGCGTTTTGCGTGTTTCTGTATTGGTGGCGATAATTTGATTATGTTTCATGAATGAAATGCTATTCTTCAACCTCGACCAAAAAGAACATATTGTTTTCTAGATTTCTTCCCCAAGAGCGGTGGTAAATTGTATGTAGTAAGTAGTAAATTCAGGGTGGTTGGTGGTGATGGTTCTAGTTCTGCTAGACGTTCTTTGCTTTGGTTTTATTTTTGGTGCGTACGTCCGTGCGTGCGCGTTTTACTGATACTTAAGTACATATAGTGATATAGTTTTCACGACGTGTTCTCATCCATCCATTCCACCCTCCTTCTATCACGATATTCTTCCTTTTCTTCCATCTCCCACCTCCCCTTTGCCCCCCCCCCCCCCCCCCCTTTCGTTTTTTCTTCTTTTTTGGGGGGGGTCAGACCCCTTTGTTTCCACTGTGGTGGTGGGTCACCAGAGGCGGCCAGCTTGTCCTGTGTGGTTTGCCTAAGAGTGAACAGAGCAGCGCTGGTGAGGCTGACTGATGGCGGGGTGCACAGCAGTGCACTCTCTGTCATCTGCCCTCTGGGGCCTCTTGTCCACTGCTCGTCATCTTCGTTCGTACAACCAGGCCTGTAGTAAAGCTTTTATGTTAGTCTGGATTTTTCTTTCTGTATGATATCGTTGTCTGTGTTTGATACTTCTTCTATGTTTATATCTATCTTCTTCTATCTATCTATCATATCTATCTATCTGTCTGTCTGTCTGTCGTGATCTATCTATATATCTATCTATTATCTATCTATCTATCTATCATCTATCATCTATCTATCTTCTATCTATCTCTGTCTCTCCTTCCTCATCTACTCTTCTCTCTCATCTCTTCTCCTCTCTCTACTCCTTCTCCTCTCTCTCCTCCATCTCATCCTCTCTCTCTCTCTCTCTCTCTCTCTCTCTCTCTCTCTCTCTCTCTCTCTCTCTCTCTCTCCTTCTTCTCTCTCTCTCTCTCTCTCTCTCTACTGTGCTATGCTATGCTATGCTATGCTATGATAGCGATTCTCTGGCATTGTCATGTGTGTCAGTCACCCTACATCTCTCTCAGTGGCCCCCGGTGTCAGCATAATTTGGCATCGATCTGTCAGCCGGCTGCCAGCTCCTTACAATGTGCTGTCGTGATGCTGATAGGATGAAAGATGGCGCTTTCTCCTCCCTGTCACCGTCTCCACCCTATCGCCCCCTTCCCCTCCCCCCCTTTCCATATTTCCTGAATCCTGCTCTCTGGTGTTTGTACAATGTACCGTTCATGTCACTGTATTGTCCTGTACTGTTTTGTCTTGTCTTGTGAATCACTTTCTGTCACGGCGACTCCGAAGTTGGAATCCGCTACTCATGGTAGGCAGAAAAAAACGGTCGCATTTGCAAACTTCCACCGTTGGTGAGCCTCGGAGTTTAAGCTGAAGAACGAAAATTTAAAAATTAAGAAAAGATCACGACAGATTTTTTCTCTCTGCACGTCGTCATAAGATAAGCGTCATTAAAAAATTCCTCTCTGCATATTGAATATATCATACACACACTATATATATATAATATTTAATATATATATATATATATATATATATATATATATATATATATATATATATCGGTGTGTGTATGTATGTGTGTGTAACGTATCTTTTTGTATAGAACTTTGCTAAGAATAACTGTCTTGTTACCGTGAATTCTTTTACGTGCGCTGAACGCATGTCGTACACGGGACCTCTGTTTATCTTCTTAATTGAAATACTAGCACCCAAACCACAATTTATGGTCTAGAGCGTTGGAGGGGGGGGGGGGGGGGGGGATTTTATGCGCTGAAACGGGAATTGAACACACTTTTCTAGCTCGCTATCTAGATAGGTGTCTTACCTCTTGACCACCGATCCACTGCCGTCAGTTTGCATGTATACAACAGTGGCATTTTGGTTTTGGTTTTGTTTTTTGGCGTAAACACTCTGTTATTTTTTATACTGTTCGGCGTTTATCAGCCGTAAAAA
>CM060337.1:31703884-31706384 GCA_030674155.1 Stramonita haemastoma
CACGTGCAGTGCGTGTATATGCGCACACACTGTGAGACAGACAGACAGACAGACAGACAGACAGAAAGACAGACAGAGGCATACATAGAGAGACAGGGACAGAGACAGACTGTGGTGTACGTGCGTATGTGTGCGCGCGCGCGCTCGCGTCCGAATGTGCTGCATGTGCAACTGTGCATGCTCGTATACATTATCACCCCAATGACCTTTGTCGCACAAAGCACAGATTTGGGTTCACCCTTTGATTTCTTGTTCTGTCTTTTCACCAATGCTGTTTTTAATGGCGGGCTGGGGGTAGGGGGGGGCTTTTTGAGAGAGAAAGAGAGAGAGGGAGGGGGGTGTCCTTCTATGCCCTCCATGTGGCGGCTTAGTGCCCTTGTTTGTGATCCCTCCATCACAAGAGAGACAGAGACAGACAGACAGACAGACAGACAGAGAGACAGACAGACAGAGAGAGACAGACAGAGAGAGACAGAGAGAGAGAGAGAGAGAGACAGAGAGAGACAGAGAGAGAGAGAAGACAAGCCATGTCGGTGGAAAAGGAAGAAGGATCTATTTTCTGCCACCACCACCACCATCACCCACGCACCCACCCACCCACCCCCACCTTACCTACCCCTCTCGGCACCACACACCCGGTGGCTTGGCTTCAGCAGGCCTCTCCACTTGAAAGTGTAGTCCGCGTCTTGGACACAGGCAGAAGCAGCAGCAGCAGCAGCAGCAGCAAGCAGCAGTGTCACTAGCTAGGCCTAGGACAGGACGGACCTCTGAGAGAGTTTTGTGATTCATCGGGTGGTCATTAAACCTGTCACAAGCCATTCCCTTCACGGCACCCACATAGGCAGAAACTCCGAACTCTCGCTCCCCCCCTTTGTTTATATTTTTTTTATCTTACTAATTATTTCTATCTTTCTGCATCCAAATCCATCCCTCCCCACTCCTCGTCTTGTTTCTGGCCCCCACCTTCCCATTCCCCCCCTCCCTCTCCTCTCCCAATGTTCTCTACATTCACACCCTCTTCCACTTAAATCTCCGTCCCTACACACACAACACACAACACACACACACACACAACCACCAGACACACAACACACACACCACAGCTTTCTTCTGTCTGGTTGTCTTACCTGTCTCTGTCCTGTCCTTCTCTCTCTCCTCTGTCTGTCTCCTTGCTTCCCCCCTTTCTTTCTTCTCTTTCTTTCTTCTTTTCTGTCTTCTGTTGCTCTGTCTGTCTGTCCTGTCTGTCTCACGCTCCTCGTCTTGTTCTGCCCCTCTCGTCTTCCTCCTCTCCTCCTCTCTCTCTCTCTATTCTCTCTTCCCCTCTTTCCCTCATCCTCCTTCCTCACCCATCTCACCCCTCTCTACTCTCTCTCTTCTCACCTGTCTTTCGTGTGTGTATGGTTCTCAATCTCCTTGTTGTATTTTTGATCCCCATACCTGTTTCGAACTCTTTTTCTTCTCCTCTCCTCTCCCTCCCCCCCCCCCCCCGCTCCCTTAATGTGGGGTTGGAGATGGTTGATCGTTAAGCCACGGGAGGGGGCTAGGCCGCTCATTGATATGCTAGAGGAAGGGTAGGAAGTAAGGGGATTTGAGTGGGGAGGAGGGTGAAGGGTGATCGATAGTTTTGAGACGTCACCGGATATTTGTCAATCTTTGTCATTGTCTTTCTTTCTTCATTGTGTGTGTGTGTGTGTGTGTCTTGTGTGTGTGTTGTGTGTTGTGTGTGTGCGTGGTGTGTGTGTGTTATTTTTTTCTATTCTTTTATTTTTTTTTTGTTTTTTATCGTAGGTTGGATAGCATTATGTGTGTGTGTGTGTGGTGTGTGTGTGTGTGTGTGTTGTGCGGCGGGTGTGTGTGTGTGTGTTGTGTGTGTGTGTGTGTTGTCTGTGTTGTTGTGTATGTAATATGTCTGTTTGTCTTGTCTGTGCTGTTTGTGTGTCTTTCAGGATTTCTTTGTTGTTGTAATCAACTGTCTGTCTGTCTGTCTGTCTGTCTGTTCTCTGTCTCTCTGTCTCTCTCTCTCTCTCTCTCTCTCTCTCCCCTCTCTCTCTCTCTCTCTCATCTCTCTCTCTCTCTCTCCTCTCTGTCTGTCTGTCTCACTCTGTCTCTCTGTCTCTGATCTTCTCTGTCTCTCTGTCCTGTCCGTCCTGTCTCTCGTCTCTGTCTCTCTCTCTCTCCTACAAGTCTCTCGCTCTCTCTCTCTCTCCTCTCTCTCTCTCTCATTACACCTATCTACCTACCTACTTTACTTTGCACACAAAGAATAAAGGAGATAACAAAATTTCTATCTAACTTTTATCATTAATATTTATGTGAACCACTTCAAAATCTTCAGTTAAGCTTTGAATTATGCAGTCTAGTTGTTATTATTATGATGTTATGTGTTGTGGGGATATGATCCATATTCATAAGCGTTTGAAGTTTTAATAATAATAATATAATAAAAAAGAAACAAAGAAAGGAAAGAAAAAAATTAAATATTTATGGGAAAAGGCGTATT
>CM060337.1:31716384-31718884 GCA_030674155.1 Stramonita haemastoma
AGAGAATCCATTTGCATTTAACGTCATAATGCTTTCCTTGATATGCCAGTATTTCTGTCATTTTTTTGTGGGAAATTCTCTCCCTCTCTTCTCTGTCTCTGTTTCGTCTGTCCCTTGTCATGTCCGGCTTTTCTCTGTCATTTTGTCGTGTCTCTCCTCTCTTGCTCTCTCTCTCTCTCTCTCTCTCTCTCTCTCTTCTCTCTCTTCCTTCTTCTCTCTCTCTCTTCTCTCTCTCTCTCTCTCCTCTCTCTCTCTCTCTCTCCTCTCTCTCTCTCTCTTCTCTCCTCTCTCTCTCTCTCCTCTCTCTCTCTCTCTCTCTCCTCTCGCTCGCTCGCTCGCTCGCTCGCTCGCGTCGCTCGCTCGTGCTGTTTGTCATATTTGTTTTGTAAACTTTTTGTTAAAGGCTGTTCAATCCTTAAAAATCAACCAGAAAACTTCATTTCATCGCTAATGAGTTAAATATTTGTTGGTTGTTTTTTTTTTTAAAGCTTTGGCAAATACATACTAAAATCACACACACACACACACACACACACACACACACACACACACACACACACACACACACACACACACACACACACACACACACACACACACACACAACAACATATATAATATATATATATATATATATAATATATATATGTGTGTATGTACATATATAATATATATATATAAACATACGGACGGTAACATGTATTATCATATCTCATTATGTTTTGTAATACAGTTTTCTTGGAATGGGAAGTATACAGGTATAAGTAGCACACTTCTTGTGTAGCTTGATTCTGTTCTGACTTGTATACGTGTTAACTTCAAGTTTTGGGTTTTTCCATTCAAATCTGATGTTTAGTGTTATCGGGAAGTACGAACAGGATAGCTCAGTGGTCATACCATTTACTCTCCTCAAGCTAAGGTTAAACAGCCTTGCTTCGTGGACGGGCGACCCTTCGTGTGCCTTGGCTTCAGTACAGTCCCCCAGTTCACCCATCTGTAAATGGGTACCTTCCCTCTTCAGGGTCAGCGAAGGTAAAACAGCGAGGGAGAGGAGATGGGCGCCGCCCTGAATATGCAGGCCCCTAGAGAAGCTGAGGTCTCTTGACATCTCGCTTCCCAACGACTGCAGAGGTTATGGGAACACCTTCACCTTTATTTTTATTGAGAAGATAATTAATCCGAGTGTGGGTCTTGTCTTCGCTAGTCTTTATCTGAAATGTAAATCAGTACTCGGTAAACAAAGAAAACAGAATGTGTAAAGATTGAAAATGTTTACGAATGAATGACTTGTCTCCCATCGTTGGAATTATTGACCACGGAACAAACTGGTCTGAATCCGCTTGGGAAAAGATAATCTCATTTCTCTAGGATTCTTTTGATTTCTTTTCCTTCTTTATCAGCAGATATATTTCAAATTTGAAATGATGCGACCTAGAAGTAGGGGGTGTGGAGATAGCATAATGGTCAGAGCGTAGCGCTCGCGGTTTGACGGCCCAGGTTCGAGCCACCACCGAGACACCCTGTTCAAGGGAGTTTTCCTCTGGAGTTAACATCAGTAGCGACTCCACTCCCCCCAAATGTTCTTCGAATGAGACTATAAACAAGGCCCCGTGTCCTAACTCACAAAGAACATCTTGTGCGCATGTTAAAACTGGTTCTGCCTTTCGAAGAGTAGGCCATTGTGTGCAGGAAGGAACGGGTGACAAAAAAAACGAAAAATCTGCATGTTCACTAGCGTACGTGCATACATCATCCCCGAAGTTAGAATGCGGCTACCTTAATGGTGGGCAAAAACAGTTGCATATATAGGCAGAAATTTCACTATTGGTGAGCATAGGATATCATTAAATCTAGCCGAGGAACGAATGAAATAAAATATTTAATAAAAACTGTGCATATCTGAATTATGTGGTCGTCTTTGTAAGTTTGGATATGAACTGTTATTGAACTTCCTGTCACTGATATGCGGAAAAGTTTTTGTATGAATCAGCTTTGAAAAACATTTATGAAACAATCATTAGATTATCATCAACGTGTGGTCACGTGCGCGCGCGCGGTGCATACTCACACACACACACAACACACACACACACACCACACACACACACACACACACAAACACGCACGCGCTCACTCACACACACACTCACTCACTCACTCACTCACTCACTCACTCACTACACCACACACACACACACACACACACACACACACACACACACACACACACACACACAACACACACACACACACACACACACACACCACACACACCACCACACACCACACACACACACGCACACATTCACACACACGTACACACGACACACACAATTTTTTTTAAACATACAGGAAAGTAAACTTTTTTGTCCAAAAGTAGGAAGAAGCACGCCCATTAACTATTTCTTTTGCAACGTTTTTATTTCTTTTCTTTTTTAAAAAAAAATAATATTTTATGCAAGAACCGATCGATTTATGTTTAAAATAGAAACCAATACAA
>CM060337.1:31728884-31741384 GCA_030674155.1 Stramonita haemastoma
AGAGAGAGAGAGAGAGAGAGAGAGAGAGAGAGAGAGAGAACTCTGAACTCTGAACTCTGAAATTTAATGAATACAGGCCAACAGCCCCTTTCATGGGGAGAAACACAAACATCAACACACTATTCTGTCATAATAATAATGAAGCATGGTAAGAAAGCACAGTAGCGGTTCCACATGAAAAGATTCATTGAAATTGTAGAACACATAGGAATAGTTTTAATTCTGGGAAATATTAGCTTTTACGCTTACATATCGCCAATGAAATTCTGTCTAAGTCTGAAAGCAGCTAAAAGGTATTTCGCAAGATTTACCAACGATGCTTGTGAATTACAGGCAAGCACACTGACAAGTGCATTTTCCAGGTTAACATCAACATCAACGTTGAAGTTGAATTTCTGTCTAATGTCCCCATATAAGGGACATTTAAACACAAAGTGTGCTTCATCTTCTTTCACACCTATACACACAGGGCATGTGGTATTATCATCTGTAGGTGAAAAACGATATTTATGTACATTCAACTGCGACACACCCATCCTGAATTGGGCCAAAATATTTCTGTAACCTTCAACATACAAAATTTCAACATAGTTTTCTAAAGCAAATCTATATTTAACTTTACCATAAATTGAGAACCGTGGGTTTGAATCCAAGTTAATACGCCAGTTGTGACAAAAGTTACTGTGTAGTCTCTCTTTCAGCTCTTTCATGAAAATGTTATCGGAGCCACATCCAAACAACCACACTTGTTCAAAACCATTATCACACAGAATATTCTTAATGTAGGATACCCATGTCACATGGCCTTTCTCATGCATAGCAAATAACATTTTATATGCTTTTTTAGAATACCTTTCTTCAGATTGCTTTAACAGTCGTAACCAGTACTTAACACATCTCATAATAGCTGTAATCCAAAGTGGGAAAGCGACCTAATTCGCCTTACACAACATCATTAGCTGTTTTATTTCGAACATGCAAGAATCTTTTACATGCATAAAGATGTACTTGTTCAACTTGGCGATAGACTTTATATCCCCATACTTCAGAAGCATACATAACAAGTGGGACGACTTGAGCGTCAAAAAGTTTAAAGAAAACATCAGGAGAATTACATCCAATTTTTCCTAAAGTGCACATAATATCATTTACACATCGTTTACCTTTAAGTTTCACTTCTTCCATGGCAGCGGAGAAACTATTTCTAGTAGAAAAGGTAAGGCCTAAATACTTATACGAGTTCACAACTTCTAATGGACTACCATTCAAAAAACCATTTTTCTCTAGCACCAAGAAAGCCACCTTTCCTAAAAACAATAATTTTGGATTTGTCTATGTTTACTGTTAGTTTTAGTCTCTCTGTTTCCTTCTGTAGGTTGTTGAGTTGACACTGTAGGCCTACAGCAGTCGAGGCCAACAGGGTCAAATCGTCAGCAAATAACATCAAATATAGTTCAATCTCACTTGATTCAAGAGTCACACCATGTTTACCTTTTATGATTAGTTCATTAGCTAGCTCGTTAATCAATAACGAAAATAAGACTGGGCTTACAATGCAACCCTGCTTCAACCCCTGTAAACATTCAAAGAAACTTGAATAGCCTGTCTTACTCTGGCACATTACACATGCTTTAACATTAGAATACATACCCTGAAGCATCTTGAACATTTTACCTTTTAATACCTGCCCGAAAAAGCACGGACCACAAAACATTACGATTAACAGTATCATACGCTTTCTTAAAATCAATGAACGCTACATATAGTTTTCTGTGTTTAAGCAAGTAGTTTTCTATCAGTGCGTTTAAAGTAAATATATGGTCTATTGTTGAACGGCCTTTTCTGAATCCAGCCTGGGCTTCACAAATAGAACCATTTTGTTCTACCCACAGTGACAATCTCTTATTAATGATATAGGTAAATACTTTACTTAGAATACTTAAAAGGGATATACCCCTATAGTTGTCTGGGTTTCTAGTGTCACCTTTCTTGTGAAGTGGATATACTATAGCCTCTGTCCATTTGGAAGGGAAAAAGCCCTTAGAAAATATGGCATTGAAATATTTTGACAAAAATGGCATAATTGATTGTTCAGCATTTTTCAACATTTCAGCTAAAATACCATCTGGACCTGCTGCTTTTCTACATTTCATGACTAATAGCTTTCCTTATTTCCCTATCTGAAATTTCATTGTCCAATATATCATCAAATGTTATTTCAACTACATCATGCAAGAAGTTAACAGGATCAGTAACAACACCGTCATTGAAGACGGATTCAAAATGACGAATCCACTCGTCCTCTGAAATATCATTAGTGACAACTTTACGACTTCTGTGCTTGCGGATCTCACACCAGAACTGGTTTGGATTGTTAATTGAAGCCAGTATTTTGTTCACATTACAGTTTCTAAATGTTCTTTCTTTCTTTACAAGTAAAGTCTTGTATTCTTTCTTTGCCTCTACATACTTTTTGTAATCTTCATTCGATTTATTTTTCTTACACTTTCTTAGATGTTTTCTTACTCCCTTTTCTTAGCAAGGCACTCACTATCAAACCACCTGGCCTGTTGTCTTTTTGGTTTTCCCAAGAACAAACTTTCTTTTCATTGGCTCTGCTGCTTTGTTTAAAGCTCGAGTAAACACAGACACTGATTCCTCTAGATCATCATCAACAAGAGTGACTGCTCTGTCTAACTGAAACTTGAAGTTTTCAGACTCCACATTATTGGTAAAGGATACAGCTGGTCTTCTGACCAAAATCACCTTTTCCATAATAACAAGGCAGTCCACAGAAACTTGAATACATGAGTCACGTACAATACAATATAGTTCAACTGGCATGTGATCTGATTCAATCCTGTCAGATACAATCAATCTGTCAAAAATTCCACAAATGTCAAAACTAACCAAAAAATAGTCTACAACACTGTGCCCTTGTTCGGACAAATACGTAAAGTTGCCTGAATCATCCAGGTCTGGACAACCGTTAAGCAGTTTAATATTAAAGCAAGCACACATATCAAGAAGTTTTTTGCCAAAATCATTTACAACCAAATCCTGTGACGTTCTGTCACTCTGAAAGGAAACTGATTTATCAAAAAAATCTAGATAATCATCTAACACAGAATTGTGATTCTGAACTTGTAAGTTACCAGTACGGGCATTAAAATCACCACTGCAAAGGAGGTGGACATTTTCATCACCAGCCAATAAATCACCAAGTTGTCTTTCAATATCCAAAATAAGAACAATCTGATTCAGCCTGATCATAGAATGGGCTACCATACGGAGGTATATAAGTGCATAGGTATATAATATCTTTTGGACTACCAAACAAATGTCTAGACAATCTAAGAATGATAGCATTTTCAACATCACTCTGTACTTCCGTGATATGTTTTATCAACTGCTTTTTCACCAATACCAGTATACCACCTGATTTCCGACCATGATGAGACAACTTCACTGCGGGACAAACGTATTTACTAAAACTTTGAAAAATATGTGAAACATCAAAATTTTTGTCAACAAAAGTTTCTGTTAAACAGACGATGTCAAAGTTACTAACATAATCTACCCAGTCCAAGTCTTTCAGTCTACTCACAAGACCGGCTACATTAAACAGAAGGAAAGATATTGACTGGGGCCGGCCGCCGTCCTAGCTGTTGGCATCACCAGGAGGCACATCAGAGTGACTGCCTTCAGAGTCCACATCCTGACCCATGTTGGTGGGTTCTGAGGCATTCAGAACTGGCGGGATGTCTTTTTCAGTCAGGTGGTCCTGTCCCTCAGCACGTGACTGTTGCAGCATGCAGTCGATTCTGGGCTGGGAAGGGGATGCTTCACGTCCCCGACCTTTTCCTGGCTGTCTGGCACGTTCAGCAGGAGTTGACACAGCACCACCCTCAGGTCTCCCAGCCGTGTCACGTGCAGGTCCTTCAGTTGCAGACTGCTTAGATCGGGCCCGAAGGTTGTATGCTGCACTTCTGCTTTGACTGCAGCTGGTGCTGGCATTTTGCTCCTGCTCTTGTAACTCATCTGCAACATTGGAGTTCACTGGAGTCTGCTGCAGATTTGGTGAAGTACATGACACACTCCTGGTTGTCCTGGTCACTGGAGATGCTCCTTCTTTGCTGCAGTGGGTGAGGGCCTTGCAGTTGCATGTGAAAGAGAAGTTCTGTTTGCTGTCAGGGCAGGAAAGTCACTTGATGACAGGCAGTGTGCAGAACTTCCCCTGTTCTCACGTGCTTGATCTTGAAGCATAATATCCGGATTTTCCATTCCACCCCTTGCATGATATGTTCTATCTTGCTGAAAATGTGGAGTTTTGCTGTGACTTCCATGCCATGGTTGGCCCACTTTCAGAATTGTTCGACTTTGGGAGTTATAGGTGTATACAGCGTCATCTGTAATCAGCTTGTCATATCGTAGAATTGACTTGAGTCCTTTCTCTTTCAGTTGGCGGTGTAGAGGGATGAGTTCCTTCCTCCTCTGTTGGAGTTTTTCAGAGAAATCTTCCTTCACAAAAATGTTCTGGAAACCCTTGCTTTTCATCAACTTGTGTGCGTTCTTGAGCACCAGCATTTTTTGAAGGTGGGACTGGAACTTCACAGCGATGGCTCTGCCAGCCTTGTAGATACGCTCAAAGTGCAAGTCCTCTTCAATGCCCATCCCAACCTGCACTGTTTCCCGGACTTTTTCCTCACAGGCCGCCAGGAAGTTTGCACCCTCCTGTAGTGGAAGCCCAAAGAAGAGGAGATTGTTTCTTCTGCTTTGATTGTCTAGATAATCACATTTATTTGAAAAGGCATCGACTGTTTCCCTCAAGCTGTGCACCTCTGATTCCAAGAAGTGGCACTGCTCTTCCAACATTCTATGACTGTTGGTGAGCTGAGTTTGCCGTTCTTCCAGTTGACAAAGGCGGTGGTCCATTTTCTTCTCCATGCTTGACAGTTTCTTTTCCATTGTCAAGAAATGATTTTCAATATTCTGCTCCTGACGAAGATTGTTTGCCTCCATCCTTGATACAGCATCCTGCAGAGTTTGGGCCATATCTGTATGTAGACGGGCGAGAGGATGTTCACCTGGGTGAAAACTATCATGATGAATGGGTGGTGTGTTGGTCTCATAGTCTTCATGTGGCCTGTGGTAGGATTCATGCCTGTACCCCTCACCCTGACAAGGGCCTTGAGAGGTTGGAGATGATTTCTGTCCCTAACCCCTCCCAAATGTTGGACCCGGGTTAGGCTCAACATCCCCACAGATCATCAGGAAACATGATAGGAAGACAATGAACATTATCATAGCAGTTCCATATGTCACCCCAAGACTGGCAGAAATTATGTACCTGAGTTTCTGTCGTGGGTCAGTTTTCATTGTCTGCAGAAACCTGACTGTAGCAAGAGAAAGTAAGTCGTACCAAAGTCTATGTATTGACTGTTGAACATCATCATTTGTTGGACACTTGCGCCGCAAACCACACACCTGATCATGATTGACAACAGGAGTGCAGCAATACAGTGCTGCCAACACCACTGCCACACACAGTGTCCTCACACCACTCACTGGCCAACACAACACAAGCTGGTGTTTACGTGCAGCCACACAGTTCAGTATACGTTTGAACATGAAGTTTTGAAAGGTCCAATAAAATTGGCCACAGGTGACTCTTGCAGATAAATTTTGTACTGGCATGATCAGAAAGACATAAGGAAATAAAAACAAACAAGTATTAATCAGTAAGAAGTCATTAATTAAGGAAAATAATTAATTTACAAGAGCACGATGTGAATGTGCGTCCTACATCCAACCTGAACCGAGAGAGAGAGAGAGAGGAGAGAGAGAGAGAGAGAGAGAGAGAGAGAGAGAGAGAGAGAGAGAGAGAGAATAACTTTGGGGTTAAGAAGATAAGGCGCCGTCAGTGTCTTTGGCGGTGAAAGTGAGCTCAGGAGGAACAACCACAGATGATGATGACACCCACTGCAATCGTGTGATTCCACTTTTCTTATGGGGCCATCGGAATCAGAGGGGAGATGTTTCTCGCTGTCGCTGGGTCAGTATAGTAGTGTCTGCTATTCAGTTACACTAGCATCTAGACAACCGCTCATGCTCTAGGTACTGGTGGGTGGGGGAAAGCTCAGATTCAGTCAGGTTCATCCATTGTTGGATCGGTGGTCTAGAGGTAACGCACCTGCCTAGAGAGCCAAGTGTGTGGTGGTTCCATCCCCGTTTGTGCCTGACATTTTTCCCCCATCCATTAGACTGTGAATGGTGGTTTGGGTGCTAGCCTTTCGGATGAGACGATAAATTGAGGTCCCATGTGCAACATGCATTTAGCACACGTGAAAGGACCCACGGCAACAAGAGAGTTTGTCCCTGGCAAAAAAATGGTAGTAAAAAAGCCACTCTGATAGGGTAACAAATAAAAATGCAGACACAGGAAAGGGGAAAAAAAATAGGTGGCGCTGCTCTTGTGACGACTCGTTCTCCCCGTAGAGAGCAGCCTGAATTTCACCCAGAAAAATCTGCCGTGACTTGAATGAAGTACAAAAGTGGGATCCAACTAGCAAATCCTCGTTTTCTAGACGGTGACATTACCTGTAGACCATCGATCCAACAGACCTGAGATAGAAATATCTCACATGAATTATGTAATTATGTGTATGGCGAATAACGTGAGTTGTGATTTGGAATGTAGTCCAGTTCTCTCTTTTTAACTTTATATATCACTCTCAACTTCAAGTTTTTGAACCAGATGATTTTTTTTTCTTAACTAGAATTGAACCCAACACCTTGGAGGCAACAATCCACAATGCAGAATGTTACACCGAGGCAGTTACAGCTTCCCTTCATAAGTTTAAAAGCCCAACCGTTAACATCACCCGTTTGAATGCAAATCTGTTTTATAATATTATTGTTCTTTAATCATTATTGCTTTGCAGCCCTTGCTGTTCAAACTGGGCTAAAGGCACTGTGACGCCAGGTTACCGTAAAGAGTTGTGTGTTTCTGATCTGACTGACCCATTTGACACATTCAGTTCACGACTTCCATCACACCTGCACTTTAAAGCTGCCGTTCGGGAAACGTTTTTAATGGTCGTCGCTTAAATCCATGTTTCAGTTTTTAACCTTTTCAAAGCCATCATCGGCCCAGCGTGTCTTTCGGGTTTCAGAGCGCTGTATGGATTTTTTTATGCTTGAAATTTGTATTGTATTGTCTTGTATTGTATTGTATTGTATTGTATTGTATTGTCTTGCTGACAATCACAAAGTGGGTCGGTCATTTTTAAGTGCTGTTGATAAAGTTTCCTCTTCTGCGTGTTATATGTTTGTCTTTTTTAAGTGTTCGTTAGCATTTCGGTGCGTGTGTGTGTGTGTGTGTGTGTGTGTGTGTGTGTGTGTGTGTGTGTGTGTGTGTGTGTGTGTGTGTGTGTGGTGTGTGTGTGTGTTTGAGATAGATAGATATATAGATAGGAAGATAAAAGATAGATAGATAGAGAGAGAGAGAGAGAGAGAGAGAGAGAGAGAGAGAGAGAGAGAGAGAGAGAGAGAGAGAGAGAGAGAGAGAGAGAGAGAGAGAGAGAGAGTCAAGTTGATACTGGAAAATTACGAATTGCTTTCTTTACATTTGTAATGTTTTCAAGTATGTGTGTGTGTGTGTGTGCGTGCGTGCTCGCGTGTGTGTGTTTGTGTGTGTCTGTGTGTGTTCTGTATAGCTTTTTCCTGTTCTTTGTTCAATCAATTTTTTCTATTTTTTAATTGTTAACAACTATACCTACCTGTAGATCAGGCATGTAGATCATACAAATATGAGATGATGATTACAGTCTCATCAAGTGTTGTCAGTTTCTGTCACGAAAAGGACTGCTACAACTACTACTAGTACTACTACTACTACTACTACTACTACTACTACTACTACTACTACTACTACTACTGCTGCTGCTGCTGCTGCTGCTGCTGCTGCTGCTGCTGCTGCTACTGCTGCTACTTCTACCACTGCTGCTGCTACTACTACTACTACTACTACTTCATCATCATCATCATCATCATCATCATCATCATCATCGTCATCATTATTCTTGTTATTGTTATCATTATTACCACCACCACCACCACTACTACTACTACTACTACTACTACTACTACTACTACTACTACTACTACTACTTACTACTACTACTACTACTAGCACCATCACCACCACCACCACCACCAATACTACTACTACTACTACTACTACTACTACTACTACTACTACATACTACTACTACTGGTACTGCTGCTGCTACTACTGGTACTGCTGCTGCTGCTGCTGCTGCTACTACTACTACTACTACTACTACTACTACTACTACTACTACTACTACTACTACTGCTGCTGCTGCTGCTGCTGCTGCTGCTGCTGCTACTTCTACTACTACTACTACTACTACTGCTTCTACTACTACTACTGCTACTACTTCTATTGCTACTACTAGTACTTCCGTGATTACTCTCTTATCAAGCATTGAAATTAATTTTTCGGTCACGAAAAGTTCTGCTGCTTCTGCTGTTGCTACTACTACTATTGGTGCTGCTGCTGCTGCTGCTGCTGCAGATGATGATGATGATGATGATGATGATGATGATGATGATGATGATGATGATGATGATGATGATGATGATGATGATGATGATGGTGATGATGATGATGATTGAGGAGGAGGAAGAGTAGGGCAAGATACTTTTATCGTACTGTTATCAGTGTGGAGTGGAAACTGTGAGCTGAATAAGTTGTAGAGTGAGGTAATAGGCGGGCGAATGGATGGGGGGGGGGGGGGGGGGGGGGCAGAAGAGAGAGAAATGGAGTGTGGACTGGGTAACCAGCTCCTCAGTGGAGCACTGGAGGACCCTATGACAGGTCTGTCTGTCTCTCTGTCTATCCGCTGATAGGACTGCGTGTGATACCAGTGATAGAGATACCTCCCAGGGTCAGTGATGTACCTGTGTGTGTGTGTGTGTGTGTGTGTGTGTGGTGTGGTGTGTGTGTGGTGTGTGTGTGTGTGTGTGTGTGTGTGTGTGTGTGTGTGTGTGTGCGTGTGTGTGTGTGTCTGTGTGTGTGTCTGTGTGTGTGTTTGTGTGTGTGTGTGTGTGTTGTCTTGAGTCTTTAATATTGTTTGTTTATCGTTTTGCGATGAATTCTTGCTTTTCAGTTCCTGTTGGCATTGATAATACTTTTGGATGTATTGCTGTTAGTTTTTTTTCTCTTGTTGAACTTGTTTGTGATCCTCCATGCCCCCAAAAGTCGTGAAAGGAATTAAATCTTGAATTTTGTTTGTGTGTGGTTAAAATCTTCCTTGTAAAAAAAAATTACCCATCCGTATTCGTCTAACTTGGGTAGATTTCCTGATTATTTTTACACAAGAAACCAAGCCCCACACGAAATGTAGGAGGTTTTTAAGTAGAACTCTTTGAGGACATAATATCACCCCCCACGGTGTTGAATAACCTAAGAGCTGCTTACACCGACCTTTCGCTGTAACTTCTCTTCCCGGTGATAAGAACAAAGCCGGATCCATTTCAAGTCTGGGAGAGAGTAGGGGGAGGGAGGGATTGATACATCTTCACTCAGCCCTTCCCTGGCCGATAAACGTTGACAGTAAGTCCTCGGTCAGTGGTACACGTGTGGGATGGGAAGAGAAAAAGAGGCGGCTTGTAGAGCACAAAGCAAAACGTGAGGTGGTCGGTCTCTGTACTGGCGCAGCCTGGATGGACAGGAATGCTGGCTGGCAACGTCAGAAGGATGGGCCTGAAAGGGATCATCAGATAGCAGGGGATCAACAGGGGATAATAAGCAGGAATGGGATTCACGTGTGATACACCTGATATACCCCTTGTGCCTTTTGTCAGGGGGGGGGCGAGTGATAAGTGTTGCTAGTTTGTTGTTAAGCTGACGGTGTATATGTCTGGGAGAGGCTGTCTGCCTTGTGACAGCTGATACAGCTTGATAACTGTGCCCTATTCTCAAGCTGACAGTTTATAGTCCCTCACAGCTTTTCTCCCGTTCTGAGCTCGAACGCTGATCTGCTACATTGTCAGTGTTTAGTACTTAAAGCCGACAGTTTTCCTTGTCGATTCCGTTGACAGCGATCGTTCAGTATATCAGTGAGGTGGCACCATCCTAACAGCGGTATTATCATCAGAGCGACGTTCAGAAAAAAGGCTGGTGTCACAGAAACTGTACGTTCACCCCGAGTTCAGTCTGGTAGGTTTGCCGGTTCAAACCTCACCGGCAGCACTACGTCTACAACCCCCCACCCCCACCCCCGGTCCCCATTCCAGGCAAGGTGCATTACCTGTAGACCCCCTATCCACTTTCAGGCTTTTTCCATGGTCATGGTATTGGAGCTATGCACCCCAATCAGGAAATGTTGAGGAAGTCAATCCTCCAGTGATAATACTAGTGTTGAAGATGATGATGATGATGATGATGATGATAGTGGCAGTGATGTTGATGATGATGATGATGTGTTGTT
This sequence comes from Stramonita haemastoma, assembly GCA_030674155.1. Classification (NCBI taxonomy): domain Eukaryota; kingdom Metazoa; phylum Mollusca; class Gastropoda; order Neogastropoda; family Muricidae; genus Stramonita; species Stramonita haemastoma. Next base: position 31,739,405 of record CM060337.1, read on the forward strand.
GGTGATGATGATGGTGATGGTGACGTCAGGAAGTCAACACACGGATCTGATGGTGTCCAAACTGCCAAGGGTTTTTTTGTTTTTTTTCTCTGTGTGTATGTGTGTGTGTGTGTGTGTGTGTGTGTGTGTGTGTGTGTGTGTGTGTGTGTGTGTGTGTGTGTGTGTGTGTGTGTGTGTGTGTGTGCGGGACCTGCCTTCCAGCCTGAAGGGCTTTGATCTCCACTGCTTTGACAGAAAATCACTAACACTTGCGTGAGGCCCTGTCTCTTTCAGACCCCGGGGACAAGTTGAAATCCCACTTGAGCCGTCGGCAGTCAAGCTTACTAGAGAGGAGGTGGATTTGTGGCGGGGGGGGGGGGGGGCGGGAGAATGGGTGTGGGGGGGGTGGGCGCAGAGAGAGAGAGAGAGAGAGAGAGAGAGAGAGAGGAGAGAGAGAGAGAGAGAACTGTAACAACTTTTATTGCCATTGCTCAGAAACACAGACAGACAGACAGACGGACAGAGACAGACAGACAGACAGAGGAGAGAGAGAGAGAGAGAGGAGAGAGAGAGAGAGAGAGAGAGAGAGAGAGAGAGAGAGAGAGAGAGAGAGAGAGAGAGTGAGTGAGTGAGTGACAGAGACACACAGACAGAGACACACAGACAGACACAAAGACAGAGACATATGGAGAGAGACAGAGATCTTGACCCCAAAGGAACAGGCACATGTACACAACAGCTTCCTACATCTCTCCTCCTCCTCCTCTTCCTCTTCTCCTCATCCTCCTCTTCTCCATCCTCACCACCACCAGCACCCCCACCCCCGCCCCAAAGGAAATGGCAAATCAAGTAATATCAAAGAAAATCATCAAAGAGAAAGCGGTCAGTCGTGCAAATGCAAAAACAAACACCAAAAGGACGTAATATTCAATCATGAAAGAAACAAGGCAGGCAGAGAGAGAGAGAGGGGGGGGAGAGAGAGAGAGAGAGAGAGAGAGAGAGAGAGAGAGAGAGAGAGAGAGAGAGAGAGGGGAGAGAGAGAGAGAGTTATTTTTATGATTTGTTTGCACAAAGTTACAAAAACCAAGATACTTTGTAGTGGCAAGGATGGTCAACAGTTTGTGCATGTGCGTGCGGTGTGTGTGTGGTGTGTGTGTGTGGTGTGTGTGTGGTGTGTGTGTGTGTGTGTGTTGTGTGTGGTGAGATAGTTTGAGTGATGTTAGTAGTAGGTGATGATTGGGGAGAGAGAGAGAGAGAGATGAGAGGAGAGAGAGAGGAGATGAGAGAGAGAGAGAGAGGAGTGATAGGATGAGAGTGAGAGGAGAGAGAGAGGGAGAAGAGAGAGAGAGAGATAGAGAGAGAGAGATCTAACATGGTGAACATAATCAACATAGCCACAACAAGCCAGTAGCTTATATTGTGCTCAAGAACAACATCAACACACAAATGGCAGCTTTTAAAGTGTAGTTAGTTCAATCGTTTTGTTTTTCCTCATTTCTGTTGTTCAAATTTCTCCTTTTTGCCCACCAATACACGTGATATTCTTACACTTTTTTCTATCCCTTTTCAGAAAAAAATTCGTTGTTTAAAAGTAGTCCTTTTTTTCTGTGTATTACTATTTAATTTTTTTTCTTTTTTTTCTTTCTTCTTCAGCAACACCCCCCCCCCCCCCTCAAAAAACAACAAAAAAACCCTAAAAACTTACCATTCCCAGACTTCTCATTGGTCAGATTCTCTCCCCCCCCCCCAATCCATGTTACTTGCTTCCCCATCGTTCTTAAGGTTGCCACACTCAGACTTCATAGATGATGTCTAAACGTGACACCAGCTGCCACGTTTAGATTTTGTCACGAATTCTTCTTTACACGTGATATCCGTTCTTTGAAAAGTGGGATAGGATTTTGACATGGAAGAAACGATGGTACATTCCCAGGATTGAAGACATGGAATATTGGGAAAGGAAAGTATTTTTTGTTGGTTAGTTTGTTGGGGTTTTTTCGT
>CM060337.1:31746384-31748884 GCA_030674155.1 Stramonita haemastoma
CTCTCTCTCTCTCTCCTCTCTCTCTCTCTCTCGGTTCGAAACGGCCGCATACGCAAAATCTCACCATTGGCGAACCTCGGAGCTTTAGCCCTGGAACGAAAAAAAAAATCTACAAGAAAATGGAAAAGTAGGAAGAAGACAGAGGAGTAAGGTGTCTGTGTTGTGTGTGTGTGTGTGTTGTATGTATGTATGTATGTATGTATGTATGTATGTATGTATGTAGTATGTATGTATGTATGTATGTATGATGTATGTATGTATGTATGTATGTATGTATGTATGTATGTATGATGTATGTATGATGTATGTATGATGTATGTATGATGTATGTATGATGTATGTATGATGTATGTATGTATGTATGTATGTATGTATGTATGTATGTATGTATGTATGTATGTGGTGTGTGTGTGTGTGTGTGTGGTGTATGTGTGTGCGTGTATGTGTGTGCGTGTATGTGTGTGCGTGTGTGTGTTTGTGTGTGTTTGTGTATGTGTGTATGTGTTTGTGTTTGTGCTCGGAGGTGGTGGTTTACGTCGTGTTATTATTATAACAGGGTGTAAGAGTATAACATAAAAAGACATCGTCAACAAGAACCAAAACCACAGCCATCGAGGTCAGTACCCTCCCCCTCCCCCCCACCCACCCATCCACCCACCTCAACCCTGGCCACCCTTCTCTCTTCCTCTCTCCCCACCCCTTCTCCTGTAGTAGGGGGCAGGTAGATATGAGGGTCACCACCTAGCTGCTTATGTACAGGAAGTGCGCTCTCCACTAAAGTGACTCAGAGAACTTAAGCACATATTTATCACCACCCCAGCCAGCAAAAGGGTCACCAATGGAGAGAGATTTTTTTTCGTGGATCTTTTTTTTTTGTTTTGGTATAGTTTTTTTTCTTTTCTTTTCTTTTCTTCTTTTTCTTAGCCCTTATTCTTATTCTTGTTGTTTGGGGACTTGGGGCGGTTGGGTGGGTGGGGGGGGTGAGAGTTGGGTGGTGGGGGAGGGGGTGTTCTGAAGTATATAGTTAAGGTGAAGGGCGTTTGGACTTTTAAGATTTATGTTGACGATTTTGGGGGGAGGGGGGTGTTTTTTGTTTTTTGTTAGGGGGAGGGTGGGGGTAAAGTTTTGAGGAAAGGGTCCAGAGAGTCGCACTCTTGAGTATTTCTTATTACTGACGATGATGTACAAATTTTGCCAGGAGAAAACAAGTTTGTTATGAAACCAAAAAAAGTGAAGAGGAGATTTTGCTGTGCAGTTCTTCTTTCTACTGTGACGGCTAATGATAAATCATTCTGCGCTCTCCTGTCTGTTTTATGGTACAAGACTTATCTCTTTAAAACCGGGTTAAGGGACAGGGAACAGGGAACAAACAGTACAACACACAATATCCTTGGTAAACAACTCGGAAAAGGATAGCCAAAGCCTGTTTAGTCCACAACCTGCAGTCGCCTCCCCTTTGTAACCTTTGCAGTCACCTCCCTTTTATAATGTTTGCAGTCATCCCCCCTTGGTAACGTTTGCAGTTCTCTCCTCTCTGTAACCTTTGCAGTCACCCCCCCACCCCCCCCCCCCTTTGTAAGTTTTGCAGTCACCTCCCCTTTGCAACGGCTGCAGTCACCTTACCTACGTAAGGTTTGCAATCACCTCCCCTTTGTAATGTTTGATGAAGGTCGTTGGTACTGGTGGCTGTTCCTAGTCTTCGGGACTCTGGATAAAGTGGATATAGTTTCATTAGAAATCTACCAGTCCTCTGGTTTACAACTGAAGAGGCTAATGGTATTAGTAGTGCTTGCATTTGTGTCATGCTTACATCTTTTTGGGGGGAGGGGGGGGGGGTCAAAATGAGGGCATTGGGGTTTCCCGATTACACGACTAAGAGGCAAAAAGGGGATGCTTCAGTTTTGTACGTTTTTAAATCAGAAAAGCAACATTTTAGCTCTCGAAAAGGTGTGATATTTTTCAAATATACATAGATCTTTGTGTTTCTCTAAGAGTAAAGACGAAACATAAACATTTTTTTATAAAATATGAATGTGTCTAATATCACAGAAACACATTCTCAAGGAGATTAACTGTTTTGTTTTTTATTTTAACAGAGGATATCTTCCATTATTCTGCCTTTTGTTGTTAAGTATTAGAGGTTGCCCTCCAACCCACCCCCATTATAAAGTAATGACCTGTTTGAGCTGTCAGCTGTGGGATGAAATTGAAGTGGCCTAAAGAAGAAATGTGCAGGTTTTGCAATAAAGCATTCAAAACAGACAGAGACAATAAACTGAAAAAATTATTTCTGGTCAAGGACAGATAATAACTTTAAAGTTAACTTACTTTTTAATGCCAGATTCTTTTACCAGAGAATTTCATACCTCCCACTAAAACCTGATTATTTAGCGCGTGTAAAAGAACCCAAGGCAACAAGAGAGTACTAGTTGCAGAAAACAGCCAGCCAGTCTAATGGGAAACAAACACAGTTGTATACAGGAAAAAAAAATAATGGGTT
>CM060337.1:31756384-31761384 GCA_030674155.1 Stramonita haemastoma
AAATGGCCATGTCAAGTTTTGTTTTGTGGAAAACAAAACAAAAAAACAACACTAGTTTACATATTAGAGGGAAACACATGAATTTTGGAGAGAGAAAAAATATTGTGGTACAAAATCAAGAAATGAAAATAAATCGCGTGATTAAATTTTCTTTTCGTTCCTCGGCTAGGTATAAATCTCCCAGGTTCACTAATGGTGAAGTTTTTACGCATGGACCGCGCAACGTGCACAAGTGCGTAAACACACAGGTCAGACTAGTGTAGAGTCGTCTTCGCGAAAAAATAGACACCCAGTTTGATTTTTCCCATCGAACTGAGAGGAGAGGGCAAGACTGGGAATTGAACTCAAAACCTCACGATTTACTTGTCAGGGAGGGGAACAACTTAACCGTCCTTCCACCTTACTTTTTAAGAAAACTTGACCATCAGTGGAGAAACCGGCCGCCGGAATTTAAGACACGGATCAACAGTAAAAAGAGTCCGGTCTAAAATAAATTGATAAATACATTTAAAAACAAAAGGAAAAGGTAGATATTGCCCTTCTCTGTTATTAACCCTGAAAGTATATCAGTTTATCGTTTCATCCAAAAGACAAGCACCCAGACCACCACTCACGATCTAGTGGAATGGAGGGGGGTGGCGGTTTCGGTCACAACAAGGATCGAACCTGTCCTTCTCGCTTTCTAGGCGCGTGCGTTACATCTGGAACTCTGTTTGTGTGTGTGTGTGTGTGTGTGTCGTGTGTGTGTGTGTGTGTGTGTGTGTGTGTGTGTGTGTGTGTGTGTGTGTGTGTGTGGCGCGCGCGCGCGCGCGTGTATATGTATGTGTGTGTGTCTGTGTGTGTGTGCGTGCACGTGTATGTGTGTGTGTCTGTGCCTGCACATGTGTGTGTGTGTGTTTTCTATGTGTGTGTGTATGTGTGTAAGGGAGGTATACCGGGAGATGGGGGGGAGAGAAAATCTTCTTAAATCTAAATGGTGCGAGCATTGAAAGTGCCTTAAGAAGTGGAAAAGAGGTTACAGGCAGTAAAGAAGCGCACAAACGAGGAAGTGGACTGCCAACGGGGAAAAACAGATACCAGGAATAGGGGGACGATTGAACGAGTTTTCCATTTATATTATCAGAGTCATCTATAAATGCATAAATCTTGGGAAATAGAAGAACGCACCCACGCACGTACGCACAAACACACGCGCACGCACGCACACGCACGCACGCACACACACACATTAAGACGTTAAATAAATTTGAACTCTCTCTCTCTCTCTCTCTCTCTCTCTCTCTCTCTCTCTCTCTCTCTCTCTCTCTCTCTCTCTCTCTCCACACACACACACACACACACACACACACACCACACACGCACGCACGCACGCACACACACACACATTCACATTAATTTTTATCCTCCCCTTGACAGTGCTACATTTCTGACAAAAAAGAGAAGTGTGTGCGTTATCACTTAGCTGACAGATCACACACGCTCTGCACATGAATACATCATGAAACTGACATGACCCGTCATCCTGAACACAACGCACACATGCTACTGTCGTAGTTTACCAATGTCTTTAATGTCGGGTATTTCCTTTTTGCCACTTTTTTTTTTTTTGTAAGTGTACTTTCTTTCTTTCTTGTTTTGTCTTTTTTTTTTTCCCGTATCATCTTTTGATAGTAGATTTAGTAGGCCACAGGATTATCATGTCACATTCAGAACCTGTGAATTTCCCGCTGTGGGTGGGGATGACAGGGACCTTTCAGTAGAAACAGCATCCCCACAATTTCTGGAAACGCTGTGCTAGGAATCCCCTCTTTTCTATCCCTTTCTAAGTTTCTGCCGCGTTCCTATTCTTCCTGTCACCACCTCCTTGTTTTCTGCCCACTTGGTCCTTTCTCCTACTTTAAAAAAAAAAAAAAAAAAACTTTAAAGATAACAATTTTTGCCCACTCTGAAGTCGAATGTGTTAGACCTGACTTGACTTGTCAGGCGCTTAACGTAAGGGCAGTACAGCGCATTTTCGCTCCTATGACAAGACAACAGTAACTAGCTGTCTGAGTGGTCCACGAAGAAAAAGACTGTGAATATGGAGAAACAGACTTTGCCAGTGCGTTTGTGCGTCTCTGCAGGTTCCATTCCGTCTTTAGCTGCTGGTTCAAGTACTGTCTTCTATATAGTGCTAGCTACTCAAACATCTAGTGTTCCTTTCCCCCTTTTTTTAACACTTAGTGTTCATGTTAAAGGTTTGTTAAAGTCGTGGGGGAAAAAATTAATGCACTGTGTGATTGTTCTGAGGGTTGAGGGAATAGAGTATTACTTGGATTATCGCTGCGAGTAGTTCTGCTGGACAAGATTCAGTTCTGAAAGCATGCCTTTAATTATTATGACTAATATAATTATATTGCCAGACAGTCTGGAGCATGCTGGAAAGGTTCATCATTTGAAGATTGCTTGAGATAATAACAACAATAATAAAACATGGCATTTGTAAAGCGCTCACACGATCCTCCAACACTTAAGATCCCCGTACATGTATGTTGTGGGTGGGAGACTGCCACGTGATGAAGGAGAGGGTGCATTGTTTGAAACACCCCACCCCCTCCAATAAAACCCCATTCTTCAAAAAATCACACTTTCCAAATTAAAAAAAAATTACACGAGTTGTGAATCACGTGCTAGTCTTTAACCATTTTTTTTAATTTTAGGGCAGGTAATAGTAAGTTCTGTAGAGATAGAGAGAGGGAGAGAGAGAGAGAGAGAGGTAGGTAGGTAGGTAGGTAGGTAGGTAGGTAGGTAGGTAGGTAGGTAGGTAGTAGATAGATAGATAGATAGATAGATAGATAGATAGATAGATAGATAGATAGATAGATAGATAGATAGATAGGTTATAGTGAAAACAGTAGGAAATTGGCCAAAAACTAAAGCTGGAGTATGGCTGCGGAGACTTGCCGCCGAAGGTTCGTCCAGGGACCGTAACTCATGTCAGATCAGGGAAAAGTAATGTCCCGTGTCGCGAAGTCATTGAAAACATTGTCCTTAGTAGATTTTGTAATTTGACAGATTTAAAAAAAAAATCAATGTTGTAACGATTAGAAGACTATTAATGATTGCTACCGTAAAATGTCTTCTGGCTATTTACACATTACACACTGAGGTCTCTGACGCCTCGCTTCCCTAGGACCACACAGGTTGTGGGACACCTTTACCTTTTACCTTTACATTACACACACACACACACACACACACACACACACACACACACACACACCACACACACACACACACACTTTTCCCTACTGCTTAAATGCGTCACACCCACGAGTTGATACAAAATGCTTTTTTTCCTCGCTCATTGACCTCCCCTCTATGTGGAAAGCTTATCTTCCTGTATGGATTTAGCATACGTGACCGGATGCCATTGAACTGCCTATTTTTACCGTTGTCCAAATAGTTTGGTAGCCTATCGAGCTGCCCAGGTATCGTTTCCCTTTACTTAACGCTATGGAGGGGGTATGTGTATGTGATGTGGAAGTTGCAAAATTAGGACTACTTTGTGCTGTTGGCTGCGTGAAATTCGGGCTGTTCTCCCCGGAGAGAATGTGTCGCCACAAGAGCAACACCATCCTTTTTTTTTTCTTTTCCCGTATGCAACTGTATTTGTTCCCATATCAGAGTGGCTTTTTTTCTACAGAGTTTTGCCAGGGACAACTCCCTTGTTGCCGTGGGTTCTTTCACGTGCGCTGAATAATTACGTACAACACACGGGACCTCGGTTTATTGTCTCATTCGAAAGGCTAGCACCCAGACCCCCACTCACGGTATTAGTGGATGGGGGGAAAGTTTCAAGCTTAAAGATTGATCAACCACCACACACTTCGAACCCGGACTTCTCGCTTTCTAGCCAGGTGTGTTTGTAACCTCCAGACCACCGATCCACCCAAGGAGTTTTAACGTATGCACAAGATGTTTAGCGTGCGTTCGTGCACACGGCATCTCAGGTTGATTTTTTAGTCCCATCCGAAGAACGGTCCGGAGGGAGAGAACGGGGAGGGGGGGGGAAGAAATCAGGAAGAAATCACGCAGGAAGAAATCTAGAACGAGCGTCTGGATGTTGGCTCAAACCCGCGCCGTCAGATCGCGAGCTACACGTTCTAACCACTAAGCTATCCCGCCCCCGCATCCTCCCCCCCCCCCCAATCCCCCTTTCTCCATTACTAATGAATATTTTAGGATCAACTCCTTATGATGACTATGACAAACGAAGCAAACTATACAATACACAAAGGCTTAGAGGCGCAATAAACTTGCAATTGTTGGGTTGAGGGTTTTGGGGGTGTTTTGTTTCGTTCCTCTGCTAAACCTCAGATGTTCAACCATGGTGACGTTTGCCTACACTAGCGTTTTTGCCCACCATGAAGGTAGCCGTATTCCGACTTCGGGGATGTATATGCCGGGTATGTTCCTGTTTCCGTGACCCACCGAATGCCGACATGAATTGCGAGATCTTCAACATGGATGTTTGATCTTTGCATGTGTAAAAGGGAATTATGGCACTGGCAGGTCTGCGCTTGGAGTTGACGTGGAAGATGGTTAAAAAAAAATCCTTACTTCACCAGACACCGCCGATAATCGAACCCCCGACTTCATGGACCCATGGGATTGAAGTCAAACGGTCTTAACCACTCGCGTATAGCGTCCCTCTAACTCGCAAATTATTCGTAATTCCTGTTTTTAAATTTTCCACTGCACTGAAGATCAGGTCTTTTTCTTTTGTTAAAAGGTTATCATCTCTCTGTCTCTGTATGTCTGTCTTTTCTCTGTCTCTCTGTCTGTCTGTCTCTGTCTCTCCCTCCCTCTCTCTCTGTCCATCTGTGTGTGTGTGTGCGTGTGTGTGTGCGAGCGTATGTGTGTGCGTGCGTGCGTGCGTGTATGAGTGTGAGAGAGAGAGAGAGAGAGAGAGAGAGAGAGAGAGAGAGAGAGAGAGAGAGAAGAGAATATCAACATTT
>CM060337.1:31771384-31781384 GCA_030674155.1 Stramonita haemastoma
CTCTCTCTCTCTCTCTCTCACACACACACACACACACACATACACACACACACTATTCTGAACTGTTATGTAGGTTGCTTGGGTTGTTGTTTTTTACCAGCTCTGCGCACGTTTAGAAACTGTATATGTAAATTGGTTTTAAACAATTTAATCAGAAAAGAAACATCATCATACTACACACAGCCATTTGGAGGGAACAACCAACAACAAGCTTACAGTATAAACGCAGGTCATCATGTCTTGCACGTTTTAACACCGTGTTTACGCTGCTACTATACGACTAGCCTGCATAGGCCGTGTGTGTGTATATCTCTGTAGGCTATACATAGGCAGTGTAGATTATCCAATAATTGGAGGGGCACAATTGCTGTCGTTATCCATGCTGACCCAGACTCATCAGGCACAGGTGCCCGAGTCATAAAGACAGCAGCAAACTGCGCACTGCTGCCATGGACATGCATGCACTTTGTCTTCTTCCTCTCGCATGTTTGTACCTACGTGCATGCACACGCTGGGGCGTGCGCAGGTGTAAAAAGAAGGCGGGGGACAGGTGGACATAGTGTATTCGAAAATTGCATTACAGTGTCGGTTATTTTTCTCTCTGCTTGTGGTTATTATACAAGCCATTCTTTGTTATAGAGGTAGCTTGCAGAATCCACAGAGGCTGTAAAACTCTTATAGATGTTTCATACTTTACATAGAATTCGAGTTTTTACACACCAACCCCCATCTTACCCTTGCCTTTACACACACACACACACAAGCGCACAGTCTGTGCAATCTACATGATTACTTCCCATTTCCATGAGGCGTAACTCATAATATTGCTAAACATACACTTTATAAAGTATAACCACGTGTAAAAAAAAAGAATCTCCACAAGGTCAAGCTTATGTCATATTCGTACTATACCAATTTTTTTTTTATAAATCAAATCCAAGATTACGCGCTAAGAACAATCATGGCTCGAAACCACGCACAAAGTTTGGGGTTTTTTTTAAGGGGGGTAACTTTTTGCTTGGCAGCAGTGTGGACAGTAGTGAAGTGACAGCCAGTCCTGGACCCTATGTCCATCCCAGCCCTAGAGTGCAGAAGGGCGGGATTGCAGTAGTAGGCTATGCTAGCGAGCTGAGCTGATCGGTGGCTGCTGGAGATCCCAAAGGGATAGATCCCAGATCCCCTTCTTACTACAGTCAGGGATTTAAGGCGCTAAGCTAGTTGTCAAACCACACAGGCGCGACAAGCAGCAAGCGAGGCAGCAGTACCGGCAAAGGGGGAAAAACTTATGCCTGTGTGTCGTGTGTGTGTCGTCACATGGGCTGCCGAGACCGCGCACCTGCCCATGGTATGTCTCTTTGTTACCTATGGACCGGGGGAGAGGGGCTGGAAGGGGGATGAGGGGGGAGGGGGTGTTGCTCTTGTCAAGGTTAGCTCACTTGCTGGCAGGTGGCGGAGTTAGGGGCTGCTGTCTTTGACATAGCCTAGACCCCACTTTCTCTCCTCCTACCCCCTACCTCCCCCTAAAACCCACTCTCTACTCTCACTATATCCCTAGTTCACTTACATGTCTTGTACAGTTAATACGAATATAAAGTCAGTTTTTTGTTTGTTGTTTTGTTGTTGTGTTTTGTGGGGGGTTTGTTTTGTTTTGTTGTTGGTTTTTTTTTGTTTGTTCGTTTTTTTTGGGGGGGGAGAAGAGGGTTGTTGTGTATGTCTTTTTTTGGGTTCCTTTTTAAAGTGTACTTCTTTTTGTGTTGATTAATAATGCGAAAATTACTGTTTGAAGTCAGGATGAGAACCGTGCAATGCTTTACAAAAACATTCCCGCCATTCGCGTAAATTCGCACCAAGTTAATGTGTGATGTATGAGTTAGCTTGGTTTTTTTTGACAAATCGTAAGAAAAATAAATAGAGAGGGAAAAAATCCACAGTTCCTAAGAATCACGTCAAGAGTTAGAGACATTGAATTGTGAAAACGTTGGCATGAAAGGAAGGGTACTTACGTCCACTAACGACAACCAGGTTAAAGAAGGAAAGATACCTAGACACGGATCAATTACTGTTCCTTTAATTCACTTTTTAAAAAAAATATTGGGGGTTGTTTTTGCCCCCCCCCCCCCCCCCCCTATTCAAAACTGACGGTATTGAAGTTGTATATTGGTAATTTTAGCGCTGACTTGGAAATGACAGCTGTACTGCCGTAATAAACCGTTGCTTGTCATTTCCCATTCTGTCTGTTGTCTGTTATGGAATTATGCCTCGTGCATACATAATTATTATATAGCCATGCAGCCCCATCGGGAGGGTGCCCGTATGATCAGTGAAGGAATAATACATACTGACTGCATCAGCACATTGGCTAGGAAGGTACGCTGGGGATTTTTGTTATTTATTAGTATTATCTAGTATATAAACATTGTCCTTACCTTTTGGGAATCATGTTGTGGAATGTACTCCTTTCGGCCCTTTTCTTTTAAAATTGTCGTTTTGGGGTTTGTTTGTTTCTTCTTCTTTTTTAATACTTAACGTCTGTTTCTTTTTTTCTCTCTCTTGACATTCCATTCATCTCGTTTTGGATTTTTTTTTTTAATGAAATCCCAACAGAAGTGGCAATTGGACAGGGTTGGTTGGTTGGTTTGTTTTTATAGGCTATCCAGTAGGCATTATTATGTGGTATGCATGTATCTTTCAGAGCGCGTGTTGTCATGCTGTTTACGTTTTGGGTTTTGCCATGAAAATTGAGGTAACCATGGTAGAACAATTGATATTATCGGAGTTTTCTTACCGGGAATAATTATGTTGCGATGCCTACATCAGTAGTTTTTTTTCCTAGCTTCGTTCAGGTTGTTGTAGGGGGGGGGGGATTTTTTTTTTTTTGGGGTAGTTGTTTTTGCTTAGTGCAGATGCACATGGTCTTGGCAGTTGGGCGAGCATTGAAGTCAAGCCATATCATAATAATTATATATGTAAGAAATATAGTTAAGACAATAGGCTGAGAGGGTGTGTTCCATAGTAGGCTAGTAATCAAGTGTGTTTTCACAGACTGGTGTGACATGACTGAAATTACTGCAGTTTTCTTTTCAACCCGGATCTTTTGCTCTAAAAACGGCCTTCAAAACACACACACACACACACACACACACACACACACACACACACACACACACACACACACACAACACACCCGAGTCTTTATCAGCGCATAATGAAATGACGCATGTTCAGTCCCCATGACGCGGGGTCGGATATGACATCACCGGCAGTGTCCATATTTCCCCCTACCACCAGATAAATCTAATAATCACTGCTCGGGGTAAAATAAAAATGTTAAGAGTTCATTTTTTTCTTCAGAAAAAAGGGGGGGGAATGTAAATATAGGGCAACACTTCCCCCGTTTTTATTAACAAAGAACATGGTCGGTGACATCATCACTCCTACCCCCACCCCAATGTGAATGAACCGAACTGAACACACCCCGCCATAAACCCAAGTACATCCATACACTAAATCAGCCCAGGCCTATCCAGTATGCACACTGCACTGCAGCACGCTTCTGTACAGCATGCAGCCACCGACCTCATATCAATGCAGCAGAGGATTGCGTGATAGAAGGCCAGTGTTGGCGCCCTTTTGGGCTGCGTGACGTGACGTGTGCAAGGCAAGCTACTACAAATTTGTCGTGCAACGGCACATGTCAGGCAGGCCCGGAGCTTGTGAATGGAAAGGGGCTCTGATCTATTCCCGGAAATCTGACTGACTTACCCAATGGCGGGAGGGAGCTAGGGGAGGGGAGCAGAGAGGAGGGGGAGCTAGGGGAGGGGGGAAAGCAAAAACTGAATGGGGAGACGTAACGTAGATTCGTAGTAAACTTCGTGGCTCTGACGTACGAGAGTTGTACGAGAGAAAGAGAGAGTGAGGGAGGGAGGCTCTTTCATCAGCCAGCCCCCTGTGTCCCTCGTAGTGTAGGGAGTGGTGCCCGAGTGAAATTTAAACCCCGGCGATTTTTTGGAGATTAAAAAATAAATTAAATTGGTGACTGAAATTTGAGGCTGTATTTTAGTTCCATATTTTGTGTGAAGCTGCCAAATATAAAGAGTGAGCCGTATTCTTAAAAAAAAAATAATAAATATGACAAGAACAAAGAATGTAGTATTATGGGTCTGGCAATGTAGATCTAGTGCCCTTTTTGAGCTTTCTGTAGCGGAAAAGAAATAATAGAGGCGAGAAGAATTATTTTTAGCAATGAACAAGATAAAAATACAGACCTGTTTCCCTCAAATAAACGAAACGCATAAGTTCAATTCCAATTTGGGCGGGATAGGTAAGTGGTCAGAGCGCTCGCTTTCCCCCAGTCAAGTTAAGCAGCGTCGAACGTAGTTACCAGTTGGATGGGTGACCGTTTGCGCGCCTTGGCTTCAGTACAGTCCCCCCAGTTCACCCAGCGGTAAATGGGTACCTGCCCTCTTTAGGGTCAGGGACGATAAAGCAGCGAGGGAGAGGAGATGGGCGCCCCCTCAATATGCTGGCCCCTAGAGAAGCTGAGGTTTCTGATGCCTCGCTCCCCTAAGACCATCTAGGTCATGGGACACCTTTGCTATTGTCTACAGTGTGCAGTCACCTTGTCAAAACTTCAAAACTGTGCGACTAGATCTATATACAGATTAAAACGGGGTATAAAACCAACTCTACAGTCCTTCCTTGTATTAACTCCCTTATCAACCATAAGGGTCAACCCAGGACGGGCACCGCTCCCTCTCTTTCTCTCTCTCTCTCTCTGGCAAAGGTATCCAATAACCTATGCAGTCGTAGGGGGAGCGAGGCAACAGAGACCCCAGCTTCTTTAGGGGCTAGCATATTGAGGGCGGCGCCCATCTCTCACTTGCTGTTTTACGCGTTAGTGGTTGTTTTAAGCAGGGGATTTCTACTCAGAGTTTGTATCATTTTTGAAGGCTCTAAAACAAATGGTTTATTTTTTACTCCATTAGTTAGGGGTGGTGGTTGTTATTTCTTTTTTAGCTTGGAATTTGTATGAATGAAGACGTGCTTTTGTTTTACACATTTATATCAATATCCGTCTGTATTGAAATTAATCTTTTATTTCCTAAACAGTTGCCATTGATCGATGTAAACTTTTCCCTTACTGCATACTGTGTTGGTTTGTTTTTGCTCTGTCTTGTCTTTGAAATGTTTTCAGAAAAATAAAATAAATACGAAAGCGCATGTGGTCTGACTGATAGTCTACCTGACGTATCAAATTAAATTATCCCCCCCCCCCCCCCCCCCCCCCGAAGTTGCAGAGCAGCTACCTAGTGATGGGTAAAAACGTCGTGAAAATCTCAGCTTTGGTGAACCTCGGAGCTCTAACCAAAGGAAAAAAAAATCTCTCCGGACCACTTAAAGGACATCAGTAAAGGAGATGGAAAGAGAGGAGGAGAAGAAGTCAAAGAATTAAAAGATAAAAAAAAAAAGAAACAACAAAAATAGCTTAGCAGCGAAATCTCATCGTAAATTGTACATGGACTCGACGTTAAGAGAACGGGAATGAATGTCGGAAACTTGTACAAATCAGAGGTGCTTGGTTTTGTTGTTGTTTGTTTTTTCCTTCATCGGTTAAAAGCTCTCGGTTCACCAAGGGTGAGATTTTGTGTATGCGACGGTTTTTTTTATCCACCATGAAGTTAGCCGCATTCGACTTCGGGGATGTATGCTGGATATGTTCGTGTTTCCTAACCCACCAACAGACTGACATGAATTATGAGATCTTTAACGTGTAATATAGTTATCTTCGGCATGCGTATGCACATGAAAGGAATAAAGCAGTGGTGGTGTGCACTTGAAATTGCCAGGGAGATCGTAAAAATCCCCACTTAAATTTACCAGACCCGCCGAGATTCGAACCCACGACTTCATGATTGAAGCCTAACGGTGTTCAAGCCACTCCGCTCTAGCGTCCGTCGATTCGAAGTTTGTTGAGCCCGACATTTGGGAGGAGTTAGACTGTAAATCATGCATTAAAAAATACTTTGAGGATAGTTGAATAAGCACTCAGTGTTTTTTTTATATCCAATCCCCTTGCATATGAGTTTTGCAAATTTTGTCACCCGTTCCCACCGGCACACAATGGTTACACTTTCGAAAAGCAGAACAGGTTTTAGGCTAACGTGTGTGCAAATGTTTTGCGTGCATTCGCCTTCGGGACCTTGGTTTACAATCTCATCCGAAGGACGTTTTAGGGGGAGTGGACTCGGCACTGATATAATTAACTCCATGGGAAAATTTCCCCTTGAACGGGATTCGAACCAGAGTCAGCAGGTCACGAGCGCAATGCGCAACGCTCTAACACAGACAATCCGTCCTCTGACTGATTGCTTTATTCAAGATAACAGAAAGTCAAAACATCAGGATGGATAACAAGAGATTGATAGATCTATACTCTCAGAGGAATAGGGGTGGCACTGCCAGCCAAGAAGCAGTTGAACAGATAATATAGAAAAACAGGGTTCCACTTGTTTCATAGAAAACCAGTTTAGCATCGAGTTTTGCTCCTGTTCAGTCTGAAATAACAGATTAAGGATGGCTCGGTTTTTGAAAGGTAGAACATCAATTCTTTTTTTAAATGGTTGAACACTTTAACTAGAAGGTTGGGGGGTATTTTTTCGTTTTCAAAGCAAAGAAATCTGTCATTGCCAATTGTGGTGTGGTGGGGGTGCTCTGTTGTAATAAGAAAAGCAAATTGTGTAGAGTATAAAGATGTAAAGAGACTGAAGACATCAAGGTCACCCCTTTATCCATTATTCGTGGAGGCTCTTCGATTTTCCATTATTCTTCTGAACGTTATGTTTGATATGTGTCAGTTAATGCCTGAAAATTACTTTACTGTATAAGGAACATGTGCATTTTTCTCTTTGTCGATGTCGTTAAAAAGATCTCATGATTGATACCATCTTCCTTGGCCATACATGTGCAAGTGGACGAGAATTATGGATAGTTTCTGTTAACGACATGGGAAAATGAAAACTGCCTGGTTTATTAAACACGTCCAATCAAAAGTTTATTATATATACATGTGAATACTGAAAAAAAATCCTTACGTTTTGCTGTCTTTTTTTTTTTCCTTCCCGTGGATTTTATTTTACAGTTTTGTAGAGAGGTTTACATTGCATTTCTTTTTTTAAAAGTCCCGAGTTGAAAAAAAACCCCAACCAAATCTAGTATATTCATAAGTTTTATTCACAGTTCAGCATCGAGTTTTCGTCATGTTAAGTTTGAGAAATGAATTAAGGATGGCCTAAATTTTGAAAGGTGGAACATTGATTTGTCTTATAGTTTAATTAACACCTAAAAACTAGGATTTTTTTTGTCAAAACAAAACGTATATATTTCCAGCACTGTATTATCAATCGTTCAGACAGTATTTCAAATATTCTTTAAAGTCCTTAGGAAAACCGGGGATACGTTGTTGGGTTTTTTATGTTTGTTTTGTTTTCTTTGCTATAAAATATAGAAAATGCTGCTCTGGAAAATTCGCAGGCCAATGTCGACAAATATACACACTTTTCTCCCTTTTTTCCCATGACAATGTCAAAAAGAAAACGACCGCATCAGATTGTAATATTTTCATTTTTACCTTATCTTCGGAATAATGTGAAGTTTGGCATAAGATGTTAGTATGTCTAGCTGTCCCAGTCTATGAGGCAGTGAAGTACAATTCGCAATCAATTTTGGTTGTTTTTTTAAAGATAGGATTAATTTTTTTTTCGTTTGCAAACTTAATTACTCTTTTTAAGGAAATTGAAATTCTGTCAGAAAAAGAAAAACATCGATGTCTCTAACGCACTGTTTTTCAGAACTATGATCAGTCGATTTTGTTTGTTGCTATTTTTTTTGTTTGATTGTTGTTGTTTTGTTTTTTTTGCATAGGAATTGTTGTTGCTTTGAATTCTTTGTGTTTTGTGTTGTGTTTTGTTTGTTTTTGTCGGTTGTTTGTTGGTTGTTTTTTTCCCTGTTGTTTTGTTGTTGTTTTTTGGGGGGTTGTATTTTGCAAACTGCTCTCAGTGTCACATGAAATATGATACACAAATTACCACACTCAAGTTTAACAAGAAAAATAACAAATCAACTCTTAAGGTTTCTGTTCCGTCGACATTCACACCACACACACCACCACCACCACCACCACGCACCACACACACCACACACACACACACGCACACCACACACACACACACACACATACATATATATATATATATATATATATATATATATATATTTTATATATATATATATATATATATATATATATATATATATATTCCACCAACATTTTATGCCATTTTCACCGGTAGCCTGTGTTTGCACATATGTAAACGACTCTATAAGCTTATGCTTGTACTCAAAGTTCATGTATTGCTATGTTGTTAATTAAACACCCGTGTGTGTTTCGATAAACAATGAGAAGAAGAAAAGGAAAAAAAAAAACCACCCCTTTTTTGCTTCCTTAAAATACCCATTTGTCCCCCCACCCCCCCCCAATAAAAAGGGATGTATTTGGTAGTACTTAGTAAAAGTAGGCAGTCTAATATTTCATTCCAGCAAAAACATGTCGGCTTCCGCGCTTTCTACAGATCGCCCAACATAATTGCCAACCTGCCATTCGCAGTTGTAACAAGAAGGCAGAAACGGTGAAAGCCGAGCATTCAAAAGAGAAGAGAGAAAAAAAACACAGTAGGCAATACCTGCAATAAGAGCATTAAAGTGTGTGCGGTGTGCACAGCGCGCGCGCGCGCCGCCACCACACACCACACACCACCACACCACACAGCACACACACACACCACACACACACACACACACACACACACAACACAGTCCTTACTTTATCGTCACAGCTTTTCTGACGTCACTGCAGAGTTTTGTCATGGCTTGGCGGGGGAGAGAAGGAGGAGGAGGGGAGAGAGAGAGAGAGAGAGAGAGAGAGAGAGAGAGAGAGAGAGAGAGAGAAGGGGGGGGTGGATTCTGAAAAGTAATGGATGCAAAGAATAAGATGGGAAGGCGTAAAAAGTGTTTAACAGAGCTAAAAAGAAAATAAGAGAGAGAAAAAAAAAATCGAAGGAAGAAAAAAAAAATTTAAAAGAGAAAAAAAAAGAAAACGGGGGAGAAGAAAGGAAAACTATCGATCAGAAACATGCTTCTCTTCTCTCTTTTTCTTCCTTCTCCCCTTTTTTTTTTTTTTCTTTCTCTTTCCTTCCTTCTGTTCCTCCCTCCCCCTCCTCCCTCTCTTCCCTTCCTCCCCGAAGAGTTCGCTTCTCCTTTGTTTTAACCCATCCCTTTCTCTCCTCCCGCCTCTCCCCCCCCCCCCCCCCCCCCCTTACCACCCCACCCCCACTACCACCACCCACCCCTCCTGTCCTCTGAATCGTACAACTGTCTCGTGGTCTGTTAAGCTTTGAACGTGATTGAGTGCGATTAGGCGCTGCAGCGTTAAGCTGTACAGCAGCATCTTTCTGTGCAGGATTGACTGACTGATGGCACTGGTTTCTCTAACTCCCATCTTTATTCCTTCATGTGTACTGTCCCTCCCTCTCTCCCTCCCTATCATGTTGACGACAGCCAGAAAGACAGAGAGAACGGAACACTGTCTTTGTTTTAGTTTTAGTTGAGTTTTAGTTTACGGGGTTTGTTTGGGGTGGGGTGTTTGGGGTTTGTTGTTGTTTTGTTATTTGTTTTTGGTTTGTTTGGGGGTTGTTGTTGGTGTTTTTTTTTGGTTGTTGTTTTGTTT
Organism: Stramonita haemastoma; assembly: GCA_030674155.1. Taxonomy (NCBI): domain Eukaryota; kingdom Metazoa; phylum Mollusca; class Gastropoda; order Neogastropoda; family Muricidae; genus Stramonita; species Stramonita haemastoma. Next base: position 31,781,166 of record CM060337.1, read on the forward strand.
GTTTGTTGTTTTGTTCGTTTTTGTTTGTTTGCTTGTTGTTGTTTGTTTTTTGGGGGGATAAGGAGGAGGTTGATTTGTTTGTGTGTTGTTTGTTGTGTGTGTGTGTGTGTGTGTGTGTGTGTGTGTGTGTGTTTGATTTTTTTTAACAAGCGTTTTTTTTTATAACTTGGCCATGGTATGAGTTTATGTGTTAAACGTTGTGTGTGCTTTTGTGTGTGC
>CM060337.1:31793884-31798884 GCA_030674155.1 Stramonita haemastoma
AGAAAAGGATCTACAAAGGTGTGAAAATATGTAACGATGGGTGGATTGTCTAAAAGCTTCAATACACCTTAACAATTGTATCAAATCATTGGTGATGCGAAATTTTAGGAGCAAAAAAGTGTTTGGTAACTAGCAACCGTCATGGAGAAGATTGTTTGAACGGGCCATCTCCGTAGGACTTAAGATCTATGTTTGCCATGTTTCGGACATTGTATTGCCATGGCAAAACGGTGGCATGGATAAATTGTATTTCCATGGCAAAACGATGGCATGGATAAATTGTATTTCTATGGCAATACGATAGCATGGATAAATTGTGTTTCCATGGCAAAACGATGGCATGGGTAAATTGTGGTACCACGGCAAAACGGTGGCATGGATAACACCAAACACACCCAGCATGCAGTACGGAGAAGAAAGGAAAGCAGGGGTCCCTCAGGTTGAATTGGCCAAAAAGCCATTTTCAAAAATGTCAGTGAAAAGTGCAGAAAAAATCATGGTGAAACGTAAACACAGCCTTGATGCCTCACTCAGTTCAGTCAAGCAGCTAGTCACAGCGCACCGAACCAAAACCTGAGAGCCGATTATTATCTGAGCCTACTACTGACTTGCCAATGAGGGACTAGCTCTTCGGACCCCTGGAGGGCCTTCAGCGTACCACGGAATTTGTCAGTGCCTCTGGAGTTACTGTCCAAGAAGTCACAGTACACTGCACTGTCAGGAGATCATAAGCCACACGAATATGTGTTTTTTTTAAATAGTACAACATTACGAAATTCATGTGTTTTGTACGGATTTTACTCAAAGTTTCTAAGAAATCATTTAGCAAGTCATTTTTTTAAAAGTTGTAATGCCAGTATGAAATGGAAAACACAAGTATCAGTAACTTGAGTACCATTCGCTGATAACCATGGATATTTTTTTCGAGTAAAAATGAAATAGGTAACCGATTTTTGTAGCCTTGTGTAATATATTTTGTAGCTCTGTTGCGACAAACGTACCTTATTAATTAAGAGTATGAACTGTGGGAAACCTGTCCTCCCGATATATAACAGAAATGTTAAAGAAAAAGATATTGATTATAATCAAGAGGACAGCATCAGTTTCCGCGCTAACAAGCAGCATCGCTGAACAGAAGGAGTAAAACGAGTAGCATGACATGCACTCCACTTAATTCCAAAAACAGACTATTCCGAAGTTAACACACAAACTAAACCCTTTTCCCATGAAAATTCTATAAACAGTACAGCGTAAACACATTATACTCTCACACGAAATACTCAATAACAACAACAACAACAACAACAAACCCACTAGAAAAACACAATATGTTGTCGCCGTAAGGCACGTACATATGGTGACAAACAAAATTAATGGCTTAGACTATTACTTTATTCCAGTCACTACAATCGGATTGTTTGTTGTTCAACTTTACTTCGAATGAAAACAGTCAATCGGATTAACTTTTAGTTAAGGTTATGACAGATAAACCGGTTCAGGTTTAGTTGAAGATAAAGACAAGTAAATAGGTTGATTGAGACAATATTAGCCGAAGTGTTGATCGGTGCGGGAGACAGTGTAACGAACGAGTGGTGATGGTTGGTTAAGCCGGTCACTCACAACAAGCTGATGGTCTGTGTGTCTGTCCAGACAGTGCTGCCCTTCCCACCTTTTATTATGATAATGATATAATAATAATGATATAATAATTGTACTATATATATATATATTTTTATAGTACAATTCGTAAACTATCCAACCTTCCTCGACGCCTGCTATGGCCATCGGAGTGCTTGTATGCAATACTTTTTTTTTTCTTTTTTTTTAATAAACCAGCACCTCTTTGTCTCGGTCTGCCTTTGTCTCTGTCTCTGTCTGTCTGTCTGTCTGTCTGTCCGTTTGTCTGTCTGTCTGTCCGTTTGTCTGTCTGTCCGTCCATCTGTCTCTCTGTCTGTTGTCTCTATCTCTCCATCTCTCTTTCTCTTTCTCTCTCTCTCTCTCTCTCTCTCTCTCTCTCTCTCTCTCTCTCTCTCTCTCTCTCTCTCTCTCTCTCTCTCTCTCTCTCTCTGGTTGTAAAAAAACATGTTTGCTTATGCCATTACCCTCTTTAAATAAAATGTATTCAATTAATTCAATTCAATTCTCTCTGTCTCTGTCTCTGTCTCTCTGTCTCTCTCTGTCTCTCTGTCTCTCTCTCTCTCTGTCTCTCTCTCTGTCTCTCTCTCTGTCTCTCTCTGTCTCTCTCTCTGTCTCTCTCTGTCTCTCTTCTCTCTCTCTCTCTCTCTCTCTCTCTCTCTCTCTCTCTCTCTCTCTCTCTCTCTCTCTCTCTCTCTCTGTGTGTGTGTGTGTGTGTGTTGTTTATTTTTTTATTATTTTTTTTTTATTCTTTTATATCGAGGATAACAGAATAAGCAATCATGTGCTTTTTTTCATCCGGTCCCCGTGTGTATGCAGTTTTGTAAATATTGTCATCTGTTCCCACCGGCACACGATGGCCTACTCTTACGAAAAGCGGAACAGGATTTAACGTGTGCGCAAGATGTTCTGCGTGCGTTCGCACACGGGGCCTCGGTTTAAAGTCTCATCCGAAGGACTTGTGTGTGTGTGTGTGTGTGTGTGTGTGTGTGTGTGTGTGTGTGTGTGTGTGTGTGTGTGTAATCCTCCTTCCCATCTCTCCCCTTCTTTAAAACATAAATCTTAGGGGAGTGATAATTTTTTTAAAAGATGATTTGTTAACTCATTACTTTTATTTTGTTATTCTTTCTTTGTAATTAACTTGCAAATCTCCCCCCTCACCGACGTCAATATGCGGGTTTTGATTTATCTGTTTATAACCTGAAGCTTATGTAGTTTGAAGAGTTCGTCTGGGTGATACAGTTTTATGTTTGTTTTGTTAGGTTTTTCCATTTTGTTTTTTGAATAGTCCACAGATGGAAATCTTCTAATCTTTTAGTAGACAGCTTAACCAAGGTAAACAATACCAAATATGACTAAAACTTGACAATAAAAAAAAATAATAATAAATAAGGGTACGGGATTGACCGAATGTTTTTATTGTCGCACATCTTTGTACACGTGTTTCATAATCCTCTCTTGTTTGTCTGACTGTCTGGGGAACGAGTGTTTATACTGCTCGTTACGCTGTCCGCACGATATTATCATCATCATCATCATCACTACAGTGCCCGTCTGCCTGTCTGTCTGTCTGTCTGTCTGTCTGTCTGCCTGCCTGCCTGTCTGCCTATCTGTCTGCCTGCCTGTCTGCCTGCCGCGGCACGATTAAACTGACAGCCTGCTACTTAACTGTGTGACGCGCGGCGCTAATGACATTGCACATCTTAGAGCCTGTTTTTGTTTTTTGGTGTTTTGTGTCTTTATTATTATTATTACTAATCTAATTTGGCTCATTACCTGTACAGTCCCACGATAGACCTTGTCCACACGGGCGGTCAGTGACTTTACGTGATAGGTTTACCGATGTGCGTGTGGAGTTAATCACTTCGACCTGATAATATGGAAGGGGTGGGGTGGGGGGGGGGGCATCATTTAAAAAAAAAGAAATCACTAACTGCCTGACTAGACTACAAGGGAAAGGAGGGTAGATATTGCGTGGAAAACAAAACGGAAAGAACATAAACTGTAAATGGGGAGTGTGGCCAAACAGACGAAGTTTATATTTATTTATTTATACCGCTTATGTCACAGCATATTTCTCTGCGTGAAATTCGGGCTGCTCTCCCCGGGGAGAGCACGCCGCCACAAGTGCAGCGCCACCCATTTTTTTTCTTGTTCCTGTCTGCGACTGTATTTGTTTCCTATCAGAGTGGCTTTTTTCTGCAGAATTCTGTAAGGGACAACCCTCTTGTTGCCATGGGTTCTTTTACGTGTAACACGGGACCTCGGTTCATCGTCTCATCCAAAAGACTAGCACCCAGACCACCACTCATGGTCTAATGGATGGGAGAAAAGTTTCGGGCCTAAACGGGACTCTCTCTCTGTCTCTCTGTCTCTGTCTGTCTGTCTGTCTGTCTGTCTGTCTGTCTGTCTGTCTGTCTCTCTCTCTCTCTCTCTCTCTCTCTCTCTCTCTCTCTCTCTCTCTCTCTCTCTCTCTCTCCTCTCTCTCTCTCATATATCCACTGAAAAGCGATATCAGACAGATTGTGTGCGTGCGTGCGTGCGTGCGCGCGCGCGTGCGCGCGTGCGCGCGTGCGCGCGTGCGCGCGTGCACGCGCGCGCGCGCGCGCGCGCGGGCGTGTGTGTGTGTGTGTGTGTGTGTGTGTGTGTGTGTGTGTGTGTGTGTGTGTGAAGGTTTATGTACGTATCAAGGAAAGGGTAGACATAAAACCTAACAGGTTACGATTCTCCCCTGAACTAAAAAGTGGAGGAAGTAGCATATAAAACTCTTGAGGGCTTGATTGTGCCTGGAACCCCTGTCTGTAGTGGAGGGTATGGCTCCTTTGTAGTCAGTCAGTGTGCCACACTATCAGCCCATGTCGGTAATGACTACAGGCCCGGCTTCAATCTCTGGCGGTCCCTGTCTTACATCAAAAGAAAAGGATAGATGGGGGGGATAGACACTTTTCTAAGAGTAAAGAGGGTTATGTGTGGTCCAGGCTTTGGGTGGGGGGATAGCAGCACCATCTCTTGTCCAGTTTTACGGCACTCGGCTGATGGGCTGACCAGTCAGTGACCATTGAGGCGGCGGGCAGACAGACAGACAGACAGCTTGAAAACATTGATGACCCCATAACACTTGCTCCTCTATAGCCCTCCCTCTGGGTAGGCTAAGAGAGCAGGCCCACCACACCTGCCTGCCTGCCCGCAGTAAGGCTCTGTCTGTCTGTCCAGGCACAAGCTTTTGACACCTTGGGTGTGAAGTGAAGTGACCACTGGCCGTGTTTTACCCAACAGAGACCTAGGTACCTAGGCCTACCTCGCTGCCGCTGTGTTGTGGTGAAGTGGTGGTTGATGGTGGTGGTTGATGGTTGATGGTGGTGGTG
>CM060337.1:31803884-31806384 GCA_030674155.1 Stramonita haemastoma
GTGGGTAGTTGTCCGGCTGTTTGCTCAAGCGCACTGCAAGGTCTTTTCTCCACTGCCTCCCTCCTGCCTGCCATAATAACAGAAGTAAGGAAGCAGCAACGCAGCAGCAGCAGCAGAAGGCAGTCTGCAAGTTCACTTGCATGGAGAGGAGAGAGAGGACGGGGGCAAAAGTTCAGGACAAAAGGTCAGGTCACATTGATGGGGGAGAGAGAGAGACAAAGGAAGGCGGGTAGGCACTGACAAGGAAAGGCTCCCTTGTTTTTCAATCCTACTCCCCCTACTCCCCCCCCCCCCCCCCCCCCCCCCCAACCCTGCACCTCCCTTCTTACCACCCTCTCTTGTTCAATAAGAAGGACGGGAAGGAGGAGGGGGGGAGGAGGACCATTCTGTGATTGCGTTGAATGGTGTCGGAAGGAAGGGAGGAGGGGAATGGTGACAGGGTAAAAGAAAGGGGGGGGGGTTAGTGGGGGGGACTATGCACGCACTCTTGCGATACCCCTGGGGAGAGCGCTGGGAGAGTGATTGTGTTTGAAAGCACAAATGTTTTGTCTGCAATTAAGTCTTTTTTTGTTCTTTCTTTGTACAGGTTATGAAAACGATGTATTTTTATTTAAAGTGACTGTTGTGTGTACATTTTGCTGTCTGCACTTTTGTTGTTTTTTTTTTTTCCTTTTTCAGCATATTTTTTCTTTCATAAATCATTTGCTGACGATGTCTCATCATCATTATTTTGGATACATCTTGTTCGAACAGCACGACCCTGCAAAATGACCGATCTTGATAAAACTGCAAGTTTGCAGCCTTCCACCATCCCCGCCTCCTCTCCCCTCTCTCTCTCTCTTGTGGGAGAGCTGGTCTCTTGAGCTTCTCGGCTGTCCAGTGCCGAGTTTCAGATTTCTGTGGCACCGCAACCTAGGTCATATTTACCGCTGACCTTCAAAGCTGTTGTTTTGTGCGTGCCTGTCCGCTCTGTGAAAACACTACATGTGCCGTTTTCTGTTTTTCCTAGCGGTAGGTGGGTTTGGTGAAAAAGGGATGGGGGTGGGGGAGGGGGGGGGAGGGAGAGCGGGAGGAAGTACCGGAAAGGTCATCATCTGCCTGCCACGCATGAATGTTACTTCCGGTTGCAAATGCAGATTGTAAAATCAGATTCTCGGAGCTGGCTGGCCGCTTTCAGACAGCACCGCAGCTGTGCTCTGGGAGAGATAGTGCATGTCTTTTGTTGTCCTCTTGTGTTGTTGTCGTCTTTTGTTGTTGGTGGTGGTGGTGGCGGTGGTGGTCGGCCTGTGTTGTTGTTTTGTCTGTCAAGCTGGTTGGGTTTATTGCTGTCAAAATGGCGGCTACGACGCATTTTCGCTTGTAACATCGAAGTTAAACCGTTCAGATTGCATGAAAAAAAAAATTAAGGTGATGATTAACCCTCGTCAGTGAATTAAGTGTAGAATGTTTATTGAATGTGGTTAGAGCGTTGGCATTGCGCTTGCAGTCTGCCGGTCTAGGGTTCAAATCTCGTTTGAGGGGATTTTTCCCTCAGTAACATAGTGCCGACTCCACTTCTCGGAAAGTCCTTCCAACAGACAGCAAACCGAGGTCCAGAAAGCGAGCGCACGCAGAACATCTTGCGCACAAGTTAAAACCTTTTCTGCTTTTCGGAAGAGTAGGCCACTGTGTGCCGGTGGGAAGGACTTAAAATTGACAGGTTGTAATTGTGTCAAATTTCCCTGTAACCATGCTTTGCCGCTTTCCTTGGGTGGTACACTTTGTGTTGAGTGTGGAAACTCCGCTTTCGGTACGACTTCATAATTCATTATTAGCAAACTGAAATAGAACGTTTGTAGTCTTACTCCTTTTCATTTCAAGTTTTGAAAGCATCTGTTCCCATGTAATAATGATACTCACCGGAGTCTTGGCAAGGTCGTAGACTTTCCTATTGCACAACGGAGTTTTTTTGACGTGTCTGAAATGGAGACTAATGACAGTGGCCCCCAATCCCCAAGCTTGACACCCTAATCCTAAGTATTTTCATTGATGTCAGGGTAACCTTGGACCTTTTCTCGGGGTGGATTTCTTTGAGAAAAAGAGGTTGGGAGCCCAGAAGATGGGGGCGCGCGTGGGGGGGGTTGGGGGGGGGGGTGAGTGAAGCACAGTAGTAGGATTCAGATGTGGGTGTTTGAAGTCCTGACTCCCTGACAAGCTAGTTGTTGTTTACTGGTGGTGATGGTAGGGGGAGGATGTCGGGGCAGGCCTGTGACTCTCACGGCTAATCCCCTAACGAGGCCCGCACGGCCCATTCCAGTCCATTGGCGTAAATAAGGTAGAGCAGTAGTACAGAGGGGGATGGCGGAACTGAAGTAACCTGCCATGACTTACTACTGTTGTCCGGAGACAAATGAAGCCGGCCCCTTATGTAATTCTCCCTGCTGGCCCCACATGTCTCCCTCCCTCCCTTCCTTCCTCCTCCGCCCCTAGCTAGGTCAGAAGGAAAAGGGCGGGGCTGAGA
>CM060337.1:31811384-31816384 GCA_030674155.1 Stramonita haemastoma
TTGTTTTTATAGAGTGTTTTTTTCTGTTTTGGTTTGGGTTTTTTCTTTTTTTTTCTTTTTTTTTCTTTTTGTCGTTGCAATCTTAGCTGTTTTGGTTGGTTTGGTTTTGTGGTGGAGATTGTTTTTTTGTCATTTATGAATTCAGAACTTTTATAGTTTTGGGTGCCCTTATCCCTCCGTTTTGGCAAGCTCTAATTACAGGGATCACTAGTGCATTTTTAACTGCAGAATTAAGGACGTGTGGTTTGTATTCTAGGGTATCCAAGTTGTACATTCTGCTATTTGCATTAGTCTTTTGTTTGTCTGTACGTCATCTCTGTTTGTCTGTCTGTTTATCTCTCTGTCTGTTTGTCTGTCTGTCTCTGTCTGTCTGTCTCTCTCTGTCTCTCTGTCTCTCTGTCTCTGTCTCTCTCTCTCTCTCTCTCTCTCTCTCTCTCTCCTCTCTCTCTCTCTCTCTCCATCTATCTATCTATCTATCTATCTATCTATCTATCTCTGAGCCTACTTTCGTTTGGTTCACACGTTTGGATAGACCAGTGCTATATGAGTCATACACCTACAACATCATCATCATCATCATCATCATCATCATCGTCGTCGTCGTCATCATGATTATTATTAGCATTGTTTTCATCATCATTCTCATCATCATTATCAATATTTCACTATGATTAATATTGAAGAAACATTCTGAACTGAACGACACCCTGTGGGGTGCAGACAGTCAATACTGAAGGAGCCTGCACTTACTTGCACCAGCAGCAGTGAATGATCAACAATGGTCAAGGGGAGAAAAACGCCTGTTAGAGAGAGAGAGAGAGAGAGAGAGAGAGAGAGAGAGAGAGAGAGAGGTGGTAATCAGATGACGTTGTTCTCAACTGGACCTTGGCCAGAAAGAAGACAAGGGGAGGGGAGGAGAGAGAAGGGGAGGAGAGGGGGAGATGTTGGATAAAAGCCACCGTCTGTCGCCTTCTTCAGGCTTTAATACAGGCTCCTCCATCCCCTCCCCCCCCCCCACCCCCATTCCTCTGCCTGCATCATCGTCACCTCTCGGCGCCCATTCAAACACCACCCTGTATAAAAAATAAAAAAAAACCCAACCCTTTTTTTAATGATTATAAAGGGGGGAAAAGTGCAGAGTAAGACGATGAGATGGATGAAGAAAGGGGTGGGGAGATTGGGGGGGGGGAGATCACAGGTTGTGAGGTCAACGTGAACCCCACCTCCTCCCTCTTTCCTCCTTCCTTCCTTCTTTCCTTTTCCCCTCATCTACCCCTCATCTACAGCCACCCCCCCCCCTCAACCCACCCACCACCCCACCCTCCCTACTGTTACCCCCTGCCGGCCTTCCTGACCTCTCGCTCTTATGTCATGTGCTAGGGGCTGGCCTCTGCCCAGGGGTAGTAGAGAGGAACAGATGGGGTACGGACCTGCAAAACACTGACCCATGGCTTCTCCCCAGAAAAAGAAAAGAATGAAAAAAAATAATGGCATAAAGACAGGGTTTTTAAGAACTATCGCCTTGGAAAGAAAAAGGAATAGACTTCTTCCATCATCTGTGCAGACGTAGCGGAGGGTTTGGGGAGGGAGGAGGGAAGGGAAGGTGGGTGGAGGTAACGGCCATCTAACGACCACTTGCTATTGACGGCTCAAAGAAGAAGGTGTCGAGATGGGGAGGGGTGGGGGGGAGGGGGGTGAAGGGGGGGGGGGGAGGGGAGGGTTGTGAAAGGAGAGAGGGGCCCGCCACAAGGGTGGACAAAGGAAAAAGCCAAGGTCTGGAAAAAGAAGACTTGGCCGCGTGTCTTGGGCAGTTGCGAGTGACCAGAGGGGCAAGGGGTGGGGGGAGGGGAGAAGAAAGGGGAGGAGGAGGAGGAAAGCTAAGATGATCTTAGGCAGAAGAAAACGTTTTGTGCCACGCGAGGGAGGAGGGGGGGGGGGGGGTGACGTGATGGGGAGATAGAAAATTGAAGGGAGGGGATGGAGGTGGGGGAGGGTCAACAAAGCATGTGAGAGGTGGGTGGGGAAAAAAAAGAGAGGAGAAGAAAAAAAAATGAATAAAAGAGGAGGAGGGTGTAAGACTGAAGTCGGGAGTTGGAGAAACGATTACTCTTTTTTTTTTCAATGAGTATGGCGAAGACAGGAGGGAGGTAAGGTAAAGGAGTAGGGAGGGGGTGAGTAATGGTGTGTGTGTGTGTTATTTGGGGGGAGGGAAGAGAGGGTGAATGAGAATGAGGAGGCATTGCAACCACCTGAGGAGATGACCCCTGTCTGCTTGTGTCATCAGCTGCCTTCTGCTCACTTTCCAGCCCTGTTCAAGAGACGGGGTAGCTAGCTAGGCCTAGCGCTCACTCCTGTCCCACTCCGTTCAGATCTGATGTTCGTGACGATAATTGTTTGTTTGGGTGGCTCGTCTACCTTCGTAAAACGATGCACGATTGATGATGAGCTGCAAAACCGCCCAAGAAATAATGGCGTTTTGTTGTTGATTTTGTTGTTGTTTAGCGTGACATGAGACAGTCATTCAATAACGAAACAAAAGATTTTAGACATATATATATATATGTGTGTATATATATATATATATTTATTTATTAGATATATTTTAGACATATATATACATACATACATACATACATACATACATACATACATACATACATACATACATACATATATATATATATATATATATATATATATATATATATATATATATATAATATATATTAGATATATATTTTAGACATATATATACATACATACATATATATATATATTAGATATATTTTAGACATATATATACATACATACATACATACATACATACATACATACATACATACATACATACATACATACATATATACATACATACATACATATATATATATTGTTAATCGCGATACTTCTTTCCATTATTTCCATTTTCAACCAGCGAGGATTTCAACATCATATTAATCATAATGCCTTACTCCAGATTTTATTATAAACATTGCTTTCTTTCTTTCTTTCTTTCTTTTTATTTTGCATGCATTGTCAAAACAGTGAGCAACCGTTGTTTTTATGGGGAGAGGGGGGGATTCTTGATTCAGTTTGGGTTTGTTTGTTTTCTTGTTGCTGTAGTACCTGCACATGTTTTGTCAGGAAGTAACAATGCTTATATAGCAGGTCCTTGAGGCAGGTAAACACTTTTTAGGTCGCTATATTTAGGCCGGTTCATCCAAAGCAGAAAGTCGTTGGCGAGCCCAGACTGTGCATATTTACGTATTCGTTAGTTTCGCTGCCTGACTGCCTGCCGTTGCATCATCATCACCCTGTCCGTGTATGCTGCAGCAACCTATGCTTAATTACGCCTCTGATCTTTGGCTCCCTCTTGGCTTCTTCCTTTTCGGCACGGCAATTGCACCAGACAGAAAGAGAGAGAAAGAAAGAGAAAGAAAGAAGCAAAGAGAGAGGAAAATGGTAACAGAAACAGTCGTCATATACATCTCTTCTAGAATGGTATTCTGCTTGAATTCCGTTGATGTTTTGCCGATGATTTGGCTGGATGGGTTGCTAAGTGTTGCATTATACACATGCACACGCACGCACGCAGGCGTGCGCGCAGGCACGCGCACACACACACACACACATGCACTCGCACGCACGCACGCACACACACACACGTACGCACGCACGCACGCACGCACACACACACACACACACACACACACACACACTCACACACACACACACACGTTGTGAAGTTTTTTTGGCTTTTTTTGGAGGTGGTAAGAGTCTGTTTTTGTGTTTCTGTTATATGTTTTGTTCTGGATTTATTTGGTGTGGGATTTTGTTGTTAATTTAGTATGTTTTTAGAGTTGAAACAGTTTACTTGTTGTTCTTGACACATCCAATAGCTGTCGCCCCCATTTCAGACCTGCAGCTTCTGACACTTCTGGATGCCATAGTTTTGCTGGGGGTCTTTTCCTCTTTGGTTGGCTGATTGATTTTGACTTTTTAAGATTAAAAAAAAAAAGTCCATTCAGTTTTCTGACCGTTACCACTGAGTAATGTCTAACTGGAATTTTTGAAAGCTTCTTTTTGTAGTTTCTGTGAAATGGAACACTTACCAGCAGTTATTAACCCCCCCCCCCCCCCTCTCGCCCAACTACCTTTAAGAATCTGTCATCTTCACTCATAACTTACGGCAGACAATTACAACAGTTACTGCTGTCTGAGCGTTCGACGACGAAAAAGAGGAAGAAGAAGATTTTGTATAGTTTTTGTCTATGATACAATGGATTGCAGAAACACAACAACATGCACACTTCACCTCACACTTGACCAGCGTATTTGATTATGCAGTTGGTGACAGATCTGCTCACCGATTTGTTTTTGTTGTCGTGTTCAAAAGTTTGCCTTAGTGCATAGAGGCAGTATTCTGCTTGCTGTGCATGTAACGTACTCTTTAGCAGAAGATACAGCCGGAATTTTTTAAAAATAATAATAATACATGGAATTTATATTATAACGCACTCTTTAGCAAAAGATACAGCCGGAGGTTGTTGTTTTTCTAAAATCAAACTTAAGATGAAAACGTCGCCCTCAAGGGAGGGAGGGTGGCTGTAATCAAAGTGACCTTGCTGTCTGGCACTGAACCTGACATCACAATGGTCAGGGAGACTGAGCGAGGCCAGCCGGCCAGATGCGGCATAAAAAGAAACACTTGGGCGATGTTGAAAAAATCTGATCTTTGAAAAATAATCTCCCGTTCTTTTCATTTCTTTACCTCCCCCCCCCCCCCCATTTTACCTTCCTCGTTTCTTAAGCCCCCCTGTCCTCCCCCTCCCCTTCACCCCTTTCCTCCTGTCTCTTCCCTGAACCCTCTCATTGGTCGTTCCAGCCTCCCTCCCTCCCTCCTTCCTTATCCTGTCCATTTGTTCCTGTCTCCTCCTCCCTACACCCTCTTCACAATTTACAACACAGTTTCTTTATCTGCTCTCGTTCTGGACTAACCA
>CM060337.1:31826384-31833884 GCA_030674155.1 Stramonita haemastoma
GGGGATGCTGAGAGGTTCGCTTCGTTCTTTTTTCTTTCTTTCTCTTTCTCTCTTTCTCTGTTTTCTCTCTCTCTCTGTCTGTATCCAAAGAGCGGAGGAGGAGGCAGGTGGGGTGGGGTGGTAGTACATAAGGGTTGTGGGTACTTGACTGGGGAGAGTTGAGGGGTCAGCAGAGGCAGGGGTTTGAATTCTCTTTGGCCATTATGACAGTGATGATGACGATGGTCGCGAGTCACACACGTCCTCCATCTTTGTTAGGTTTCGCTTTCCTTCTCCATCTTCTTTAGGCGTATTGTTTGTGTTGTCTGTTGGTGTGTAACCACGCTGACTGACCAGGTAATGAAGGAGAGGAGTTTGCTCCCCCTGAAGCCAGGGTAAAATGGGTACAAAGGGGTTGGGAGGGGGAGGGGGGTTCACTTGGTATTTTGGAATTGTTGTAAAAAATCACTGGATATTTTGGAATTGTAGTTAAAATCACTTGGTATTATGGAATTGTAGTGAAGATCTGTAGTGAATTATAGTGGGGGAAAGTTAAGATTGTCTGTTTAGTCAAAACTCATTACTAATACCAATGAAAGACCTCCAGTCCTATCCAGTCTTGTTGGTTCATAGCCCCGCCGACCACAGAGGCTGTATCGGGGCTGAAATGGAAGACATAAAAAGGACATCAACGTATAGACCTATAAATGTTTCTACATCGCTAGTGAATCGTTTTGCTTGATCTTTGAGAGAGAAAAAAGTCTCACATACACAATTTTCAAGCAGGAGCATGTTCCTTTGCTATTAAAGCAGTACTATTTCATTACAGCAGTACTGTTGCATTAAAAGCAGTTCTATTATATCAAAGCAGTTCTATCATATTAAACCAGCACTACTAGATTTATATTAAAGCAGTACTTTTCTATCAAAGCAGTTCTATTGCATTCAAGCAATACAAGTACAGAACGCGTCCACTGGCGGGACGAGGTATTACATCTCCGGTGTCCTCTTCTTCCTCTCACAATCGTTCTCCCTAGTCTCTGTAGAGAGTGCTGTTTCATCAAGCCATTAAGCTCTCCCCGCCTTCTCAGGGCTGTTGTCCATCCCTGCCTCCCTACCTGCTTGCTGTCATGACTGCATTCATGGCCTATCAGGCAGACAGAAAGCTTCAGTTACAGACACAGCCTGTATTCCTTAGCAATTTTTATTTTACTCCGAGCACAGACTGCGTTGGTCTGCAAAGGCAGATCGAGGAAACACGGACGAGGGTTGTCATGCATAGATGGGAAGGGCTTTGACAATCATATTTTGCATCGCTTCAGAGGTGGGCTGTAATAGAAAGAAGAGACTAAAGCCCAAACGTTTTGCTACGGTTGGTTGTGTATTTTCTGCTCCCATACGTTTTTTTGGTTTGGTTTGGTTTGGTTTGTTGTTGATTTCTTTTCAACCCCATAGTCTTATGCAGGGTTTTTCGTTTTATTTTGTTCCTCTTGGGCCTCCAGTACTGAGGTACAAGTTACTGAAGTAAGTAGGCACATCCGTGGCTTTTACATTCTACGCCTGTGTGGTATGGAGGCTCTCTCTCTCTCTCTCTCTCTTCTCTCTCTCTCTCCTCTCTCTCTCTCTCTCTCTCTCTCTCTCTCTCTCTCTCTCTCTCTCTCTCTCTCTCTCTCTCTCAGAGGATGGTTTACAAAAAAGCAAAAAAAACATCATTCAGTTTCTTCCAAGAACTACATCATCGTGACTTAGTCTAATTTTTCCTACCACTCCAGTTGACTAACCGATTTTTTTTTCTCCCTGTGGACTCCAACTCCAAGCCTTAAAAGCAGAAATGAACAGATCACAGCCAGCAGTGTCTTTCGTCCTCTGAAACCCTCAGCGTACAGGGAACGAAGAACGCCGCTAAAGCACACAGCCTGTGACTGTGTCCTCCCCCCATCCATTCAGCAAGGACTGACATTGGTGGTTTGTTGTCTCCGAGATGGCGAAGCCAGAAATGTGTCACCTGATAGTCTGAAGCCAGTGACGTGCCACCATTTTCTCTTTCTTTTTTTTTCTTTTTTTTTTTTTTTCTTCCCTCTTCGCGTACGGGCAGGGGTAGTTTACCTAAAGCCATTTATTCCCCCCGTTTGGCGGGATTCCCTTTCCCATTTATTCTAACGGTTCGGCAAGGTTCCCTCGCCCGAAGCCGTGATCTATCGTACTTTTCTGTCCACGTCTCATCGATCGCCGCTCAAAACGAATGGACAAGAGGAGTGTACTATTGCCACACTCTTGTTCCTTTTGGCCAAGTCTTTCTTTTTTTTTCTTTCTTTTTTTTTTTCTTTTTTTTTAGTTCTGGACATAAATTCTCTTGTCATTGGATGTAATTACGTTTCTTGCCCGCTGCTGAGAATGGGCTCTGTGCCTTTGGGGGGCTTCTGTGGACAAGGGGTATGATTTGTGCCAGATTGCGGCCGCTTGGCGGGATTTCAGCCTCTGTGCTGCTACTGCTGCTGCTGCTAGCTGCCAGAATGTGATTGTCCTTTCTGGAGACTGGAGCTGGCTCACGGAAGGACCGGAGGAGGAGGAGAGAGAGAGAGAGAGAGAGAGAGAGAGAGAGAGAGAGAGAGAGAGACGGGGGGAGGGCTCACAAAGATAGGGAAGAATGTGTATGACAAAGAGAGAGGGAGGGAGGGTGAAGAGAGAGAGAGAGAGAGAGAGAGAGAGAGAGAGAGAGAGAGAGAGAGAGAGAGAGAGAGAGAAGATCGTCTTTTCTGGTTGCTCAAATTTGCTTGCAAAAGGATTAGAGAGAAGAAGAGGAGAAGGAGGAGGGCCTGGGAAGATAGGGAGGACTGAGAGGGGGGAGAGAGACAGAAACAGAGAGAGACAGAGAGAGAGAGAAGAGATGAGAAGATGGGGAGGGAAGGGAGGAAGAAAAGCTTTGGTTTTGTTTTGGAAAGGTGATCAGAAGGAGGAAGTTAATGACTCCAACGAAAACCGCGGCTGTCGCTTAATTCTTCGGCCAGATTGAAAAGTTAATGAGGGTCTCTGTCCTCAGCCACTCTCAAAAGTTATCGGGCAAAATAATATTCTCCGTTTGTTGTTTTTTAACCTTTCACAATGTTAATGACAATCAAATCAAGTTTCTTGAACTGACTTGCAAGATGAAATATCAATTCAAAAAGAAAAAAGGAAAAAAAGATTGTCATTCAGTCATTCCAGTGCAAGTTAATCAAGCATATCCCTTTAAATTTAAGTCTGGTTTGTCTGTAGGTACATCATCAGTATACACATCCTCTCTCTCTCTCTGTCTCTGTCTCTGTCTCTCTCTGTCTCTGTCTCTCTCTCTCACACAAACAAACAAACAAACAAACGTTATATATGTAGATATATATAGAGAGACATATTCATAATTATATGAAGGTTGTCATGCGGCTGTTGTTCTTCTTTGCCTTCAACCCCTTCACGGTACTCTTGGTAACGGCACATACCGTCACTTTAAAACAAGACGGAAAGATGACTCAACGTAGCTAGCAGTTGACTGCAGACACCTCGTCATATTCGTGTCAGTTGTGGTAACCACCGTAATGATAATAATGATAATATCGTATGGAATTTAAATAGCGCTGACTCTTGTAAAGAAAACCAACCAAAGCCTTTGCATCCAAATCATTCACGCGCATGCAACCTCTCTGTAATGTCAGAAGAAGGACTTGTGCGCGCGTATAACTGAAGAACACGCCACACCACCCAGACACAGCAACAACCACTTTTAGCCTAGTGCCTATCTCGTGTCTCTAGACCCCTGCTCGCATTCACATCTAAAAGTTCAATGTTTATTCATCATGTCTATGTATTCCTTACATTACAGATTTTCTAGAAGATTGAAAAAAAAAGATTGTTTGAAAAAAATAAAAACCAACATCGGCATACAATCCAGCCAACGCCAAATATGTCTGGCCTGTCCAGAAAAGGGCAGAAGGAAGAACCGGTTACTTCCCCATGACTCACACACACACACACACACACACACACACACACACACACACACACACACACCACACACACACACACACACACACACACACACACACACACCACACACACACACACACAACACACACACACACACACACACACACACACACACACACACACACACACACACACACAGAGTTCTGAACAAAAAAGTCTTGGTCATCTAGCCTTACTACTAGGGTCTATAGGCCTACCAGTACTACTACCTAGAACCCTGCACAAAGTGAAGGAAGGCGGGTGGCCTATTAGCGGCCGTAAATCGTGGCGGTTATTTCTCTCCCCTTCTGGCCGTTAATACAGGGAGTAGGTGTGGCGGGCGGTGTCATCCATTGTAACAACTGTCTCCTGTCCCTGACAATCTTTTCCCCCCATTCCTCCACCCCCCCCCCCCCCCTTCTCCACCTCCCTCCCCCCCCCCCTTCCCACCCCCCCCTCCCCTCCCTCTCCCTCCCATCCCATCCCAATTCACCTTTTACCCATGTCTAGTCTTTCTAGCTGTCTTGCCGTCCACTTGTAAACAAGGGGCAAATAAGCAGTTTGGTTGTTCCCCCTGTCATTGTAGACCTCCCTCTCTTTGTAGGTCTGTGTCTAGGACCTGTCCTGTCTCCCTCTGCTTGTTACCTTTGCAGGTAGTTAGGGCCTGCCTGGTGGCAGAAAGCATTGGGGGAAGGGGAGGGGAGAAAGAGAGAGAGAGAGAGAGAGAGAGAGAGAGAGAGAGAGAGAGAGAGAGAGAGAGAGAGAGAGAGAGAGAGAGAGCGCACACAGACAGACCACACACACACACACACACGCACGCACGCACGCACGCACGCACGCACACACACACACACACACACACACACACACACACACACACACACACACACACACACACACACACACGCTCGACTTTAGTGGGGACGTTTTAATAAACGGATGGGAAATAATTAGATCTATATCGCTCTCTTGCTGGAGTATGTTCCTGTATGAGTCCGTCAGTGTTCATTCTTCTGTGGATGTATTGCGTGTTTCTTTGTTCGTTGATAAGAATACTCTCTCTCTCTCTCTCTCTCTCTCTCTCTCTCTCTCTCTCTCTCTCTCTCTCTCTCTCTCTCTCCTCTCTCCTCTCTCTCGTATTTAAAAACAGTGGAGTTATACAGAGAATTAATCACACTTGCGTGCAAGATTCCCCTCCTCTTCTCACCCCCCCCCCCCCCTCCCTTCACCACCATTTCTCAATGTGAACATTTAAAAAAAATTTAAAACCAAGTAAGTCACCTACTTTTTTTTCTCTCTTTTTTTTTTTTTTTATAACTTTGAGCCCACTCGGTGTACCGTGCTTTGACAATCCTTTTAGCCCATGCGTGTGGAGGTTTTGACTTTTGAGTGGGAGTTTCCGGCAATGGCATCCAGTCTTATCAGTTCAAAAAACGCTTGCACACACGCACGTGCGCAAGCTCAAGGTCAGTGCATAAAATGGGAATGTTTGTAGAGTTTTATTTATCAACATTTTATATATTATTATTTCTTTTTAGTGAACGATGATATATATCAATTAATATGTTTGTACGTATGTTTGGTCTCTTTGACTGAAGAACAGGGACGAATGAACTAGATGAATGATATTGGTCTGAAAATTCCATGTAATATTTATCATTATTATTAATTTTTTTTATTATCATCATCATTATCATCAACCTCATCAACCTCATCATCATCATCATCATCATCATCAATGCTGTTTTGACTGTAAATCACACTGGAGAGATGGAGACAGGTGCATTTTTGGTTTATTTCATGGGGACATTCAGGAGCTAGCTTACCTTCGGTGAACGTACCAGCCTTTTAGCTGTACACTTTTTTTTTTCATTTTCTGTTGGTACTGGTGATATTCTTAAAGCCATCTCTCTCTCTCTCTCTCTCTCTCTCTCTCTCTCTCTCCTCTCTCTCTCTCTCTCTCTCTCATCTCTCTCTCTCTCTCTCTCTCTCCATATAATATATATATATGTATGTATACATTACAATTTTACTTGTTCTATTATTGTTAGGTTATAAGCTTACATCTTTATATTTTACCTTAATACTGAAGTGTCACTTTTCTTGTGGCGTATACTTTTATTTGAGGAAAGGGGTTGTTTTTCTTTTCTTCTCTCCCTCCTCCCCCCCCCCCCCCCACCCCCCCCCCTCTCCTTTTTCCCACCCACTTGTCTCCTATCTGACATAACCTCTGATGTAGGCAGGATGTTAAGTTTTCAGTGAACAGGGTCTGAATTATAGACTGCTTATCAGTGAAGGATGAAGAGAATTAGTGCTTTGTGCTTCCTTCCATCCTCTCTTCCGCGCTTCCCCCATCCCTTAGCCTACCCCTTTCATGTTTTTGCTGCTTGGCCCGCATGCTACTACAGGGCCAATAGATCCATCCATCCATCCGCCTGTCCCTCCACTATCACCCCAGCCTGTGACAGCTCGGTGTGAGGCTGATAACGGTGTGGAAGCGACAAGATGAAGGCATCAGGCGTGTCGACTCAATGGCCATTCTGACGATTGGGGACCATCCCCTCGCTCGTCAACTCCGAAAATGGCGGCCTTGTGGGTGCGCACGCGCGCGCGTGAGGAAATTGCGTCACTGCATGACACGGTGTCTGTCATCAAGCTGGCCGCTGATTGGTCCGTCCCTTTCCCGATTCCGGCCAGCTCGGAAAATGGCCGCTTTTGTCGTGTGCGTGACTTGCGCGAGAGGAAATGGCGTCACACGAGTTGTGTGTGTGTGTGGCGTCTTTTTTTGTTGTTCAGATTATATATTATTTCTGCAGGCCTTCTTCGGGAGGTTTCTCTTGACACAGGTGTAGAGAGCTGAGAAACCATGTACTGTACAGCCTGCAACAACCGCCAAAGATTTGATGACAACAGAGACTTTATTTCAGTGGGATCATTCTTGAAGTAAACATAATTATGTCAGTCAAACTGATACGGGCTGTATAGTGCTCCTTTTGCGGCGTGCAAATATTGCTGTTATGGCTGGTGGACCCTTTCCCTGAATCGAATTTTTATATCAAAAGTGCGTCAAAGTCTTAAGTCAAAATTTTATGTATAGATGGTACATTGAATAAACAATGCATTTGCTTTTTTTCATCAAGCCACCTATCTAGGAACAAACAGATAAACTTTTATGGTATTTAAGTACAAACATTATTACAACAATCCATGACAATTCTGTGTGGTGTGTGCGCGTATGCGCGCATGTTTGCTCGTGCTTTTTCCAACACAAAGCCCACAAAACTTGCCCCTACAACAACCTCCCCACCCCCCCTAAATAAATAACAGCAACTGACGTGTTTAAGCGAAACTTTATAAATAAGAGAGCTGACACTTTTCTAATAAGTCCAATCCTTTTAGCACAAGAGAGCTAAAACCATCAAACAGAAAACGACACGGAAAGTTCAGGTTAACTTTAGACAATGGCGCCTACTTTCTCTTGGAGCTCAAGATACCATTCTCCCCTCTTGTCCTCACCGCCTGTCT
>CM060337.1:31838884-31843884 GCA_030674155.1 Stramonita haemastoma
GGGAGAGACAGGCAAGACAGAGACAGACAGATAGATGAGACAGATAGAGAGAGACAGAGACAGACAGAGACAGACAGATAGAGGAGACAGGTAGAGAGACGGATAGAGACAGACAGAGACAGACAGATAGAGGAGACAGGTAGAGAGACGGACAGAGAGAGACAGAGAGGGCTTTATGACAAGAGAAGAGAAGGCGTTTATGGTGTGATGATGGCTGAGCCGGTTCCATCCATTTTATTGGTACCTGACGGGTTGTAGTTGTGTTTTTTTTGGTTGTTGTTTCTTTCTTTCTCTTTTTTTCTCCCCACCCAGCAAAGTCACACACACGCACACACACAACATAACACATAAACACCCCTGCTTTCTAGGTCAGAGTCATGAAGTACCACTGTCTCTTCTACAACCCTTTTGTGCCGATTGCGCAGGTCTCTTGTTCTCTGCAATAAACAGGGATTCGCGTGAATATGTTATGTACGTGATAATCATGTGTACATGCACTACGTTGTATTTTTTCCCCCTGCCGATTGCGTGGTTGCTGGGATTGCGTGAATGCGCGTGAATTTTGTTACGTAAGTGTCATAAGGCAGCAGAGGGTTTTGTGTATTTTTGTTTGTGTCTTTGTTTGTTTGTTTCTTTCTTTGCCGTTTGCACAGGTATTGGGATTGTTAGGGCAGAAATAGTAGTGGAGGAAAAAACATGCAGGTAACCACTTAAAACTTCTTAATCATTTTGAAAATGATTTATCCAAACAAATTTTTTTAAGATATTGGGATTTAAGGTCTTGGGATTATGATCAATTTATAATTATGATTATGTGTGTCTTACATATCTGTGGAATTACTATGAACTCGTTATATACATGTTGAAAAAAAAAAAAAAAAGAAGAAAAAAATGTAGACTAGATCTATATACTATTGCGTGTAGGGAGTAACAGACCACAGTTTTAAAAAAAACAACAAAAAAACGCATGCACATTGGTGTCGTGTTTAGACATCATCCCCGAAGTCGGAATGCAGCTACTTTGGTTGTTGGGATCGGGGTGGGGGCACATAGTATGCAATATGACTTTCTTTGTTTTTTTGTGGGTTTTTTGTTCTTGGTTGGATTCTACATCATTATTCCAAGAATATGTTCAAAGTCAATAGAGCCGCTTTTTACTAACTTACAATCTCTGTCTCTGTCCGTCTTTCTGTCTCTGTCTCTCTCTCTGTCTCTGTCTGTCTGTCTGTCTGTCTGTCTCTCTCTCTCTCTCTCTCTCTCTCTCTCTCTCTCTCTCTCTCTCTCCTCTCTCTCTCTCTCTCTCTCTCTCTCTATCTATCTATCTATCTATCTATCTATCTATATATCTAGAAAAAAACCACATGATTGCTTATTCTGTTATCCTCGATATAAAAGAATAAATAAGTAAATATCTCTATCTATCTATCTATCTATCTATCTATCTATCTATCTATCTATCTATCTATCTATCTATCTATCTCTCTCAGAGGGGGAGGAGGCACGTTCCTCAAAATAATGGCATATTAAAAGAGCAGGGTGCCTGCCTGCCTGCCTGTCGTGTAAGTGTAAACACAATTTGTACTTGTAACCCTAACGGGCCGAATAGCCTTCACATCAGATAGTGTTAAACGGCATTATCTATTCATGGCTTGACGATCAGGGCACAGCTGTCTTGTTCAACCTTCCTTTGTTTTTTTTCCCTTCCGTATTTTTTTCGGGGGGAGGAGGGTGGGGGTGCGTGTTCTTTACATTTTGGGTAGAACAGGCATGTATAACTGTGTGTATTATAATCCTGTTTGAGTTTTTTTTATGACCATCTGTCAGAGTCATATGGGATTCAGAATTTCTGACCCGCAAGGTGACGGTATTCTTTGTTACCCTTGTCCATGATTTTATCTGCGTTTGTGTGAACATTTGCTGTAACATAAAAGGTAAAGAAGCTCCCATAATCTAGACAGTTGTGGGCGGGGGGGGGGGGGGGGGGGGGGGGGGGGGGGGGGGGGGGGGGGGGGGGGGGGGAGGTGTCAGAGACCACAGCTTCGCTAGGGACCAGCATATTGAAGGCGGTGCCCATCTCCTCTCCTGTCCCTCGTTGCTTTTAGCCTCCCCTGCCCCTCTAAAGAGGGCAGGTACCCATTCATAGCTGGGTGAACTGTACTGAAGCCAAGGCGCGCGAACAGCCACCCCATCTACCCTAAGTGATAACATAGCGAGAATCAAAGCGTTGTCAGTTGACAAAAATACACATTTTGATTTGCTGGTGCGCCTGTAACAGTGAACGCATGTCCTTGTCAGTAAGTATTGAAGCTTCGAAAGGAATTTGATTCTCTAGAAGAATCTGTGCGCGCGCACACACACACACACACACACACACACACAGTGAAGGGACTTGTTTGCTTGTTGTCACCGTACGGAAAACCTGTGGTGTTTTCACTTTTTTTGTTTCGTTATTGTTTATATATATATATATAAGAGAGAGAGAGAGAGAGAGAGAGAGACAGAGAGAGACAGAGAGACAGAGAGAGAGAGACAGAGAGAGACAGAGAGAGACAGAGAGAGAGACCGAGAGAGAGACCGAGAGAGAGAGTCGCTGACAGATGTGGTGGCTGTTCCAATGATATCAAATCAACAGGAGTCAACCCCTGACGCTGTCAGACGCCTCTCACAGTATTGACAATGAAACAAAGCAGTAACCTCAACTTTGTCACTTTGGTACAAAGCCTGCACACACATACACACACACACACACACACACACACACACACACACACACACACACACACACACACACACACACTCACTCACTCACTCACTCACTCACTCACTCACTCACTCTCACACACACACACACACACACACACACACACTCACTCACTCTCTCTCTCTCTCTCTCTCTCACACACACACACACACACACACACACACACACACACACACACACACACACACACACACACACACACACACACACACACACACACCTGTCTTCATGGCGCTACGTTCGCAAGCTCTCCCCACCCCCCACCCCCCACCCCACCCCACCCCACCCCACTCCCAGCGCAACAATACTATCGACAGCATCGCAACTTCTGTTCGTCATGATTTCTTTTCTTCTTGCCTTCTTCCTCTTTCCCCGGAGAAAAAAAAAATGATGAGCATAATGGAGTTGAACCCATTCAAAATGCGTTCGTTCGTTCGTTTTTTTTTTTCGCTTTGTGGCTGTTCTATCCACAGATTATCGGCAGCAGCAGCAGGATTTATTTTCCTCAAAAGCAACAAGGACGTGATTGCTGTAGGAGAGAGAGAGAGAGAGAGAGAGAGAGAGAGAGAGAGAGAGAGAGAGAGAGAGAGAGAGAGAGAGAGAGAGAAAAGAAGAAAGTCGATTATCAGAAAAGCCCTGGAACACACTTTTAGGGGTGGACAGACAAAAACAACGACAACGGCGACGACGATACGGCCGAGAAGAGGGCAGGCAAATTTGACCATATGTCTTCCTTCCAGCAGGCAGGCAGGCAGGAGAAAAAAAAAGAAACCGCGATATGAAAACAAAACAACAACAAACAAAAAAACACCAAGTTGAGCGGCATGCAGAAAACACTGGGCCTGCAAAAACGGTCACAAATTAAACCAATTTATCTTCTTGGCAAACGATGATTTCGCCGTAAAACGCGGCACAAAAACAGTGGAGGAAAAAAAGACACATGAAATCAGCCACCCTTTCCTCCCAATTCTGCGGTGGCACCGAGACAATTTGGCTTTATTCAGAGAAAAAGCCGGTTTTTTTGGTTTTGTTGCTCTCTCTCTCTCTCTCTCTCTCTCTCTCTCTCTCTCTCCCTCTCTCTCTCTCTCTCTCTCTCTGTGCCGGCCCCTTTCCGTTAGCCTAGCAGGAGCAGATCATACCGGCTTCAGGCTGGCTGGCACAACGCACGGTGGGAGACGATCGAGGAAGAGAGAGAGACAGAGAGAGAGAGACAGAGAGAGAAGGAGGCAAGACAAGGGATGTGGCGATGGCAGCCCCCTAACGGAATGAGTCACCGGACGATTAATGAGATTCAAATGAGGATAATCGCCTCACAATGCTAGCAGGTGTTCTTGAACACCCACCCACCCTCTCTCCCTCTCCCTCCCTCTCTCCCCCTTCCCTCCTCCCCCCTCTATCTCTCTCCTAGATCGATACCAAGCCGCTTGCAGAAGGAAAGGAAAGAAGTAGCATAGGATAAAAAACAAAAAACAAAGAGGATATAAAAAAAGGAAAGTGGTAGTAGGACGTTCGCTGGCAGTGGGACGGTTTATTCCAGGTGTACTTTTTTTTTTTTGCTCTCTCTCTCTCTCTCTCCTCTCCTCCTCCTCCTCCTCTCCGCTGCTTGTTTAGTTATCTGTCTTCTCCAGCAAAAGCATGTCTCCGGGAAAGAAAAAAAAGAAAATGTCACCGTGGACAGGAAAAGCATCAACAATGCGCGTTTAATAATGTGTAAGAGTGGGGGGGGGGGGGGGGCGAGCATGTTAGCCTACAAGCTGTTTAGGCCTAGCTGCTTGTCGCTCTTAGCAAAAGTGTGTATAATGTAATGTCTTTGTTTCTTTCTGAGCAAAATAGAATCTATTTAAGGGGCATATAGGGTGTAGGTATATATATCTTTTGTCATGAAATCGTGTCTGTTTGGGGCTGGATCAGTAATGGCTCACAGCTGAGAGAGAGAGATGGGGGGGGGGGGGGGGGGGGGGGGGGGGGGGGGGGGGGGGGGGGGGGGGGGGGGGGGGGGGGGGGGGGGGGGGGGGAGGGGGGGGGGGGAGAGGGGGGGGGAGAGGGAGCTGATGACTTGTTGGAGTCCGTAGGGAGGGATGGAAGAGAGAGAGAGAGAGAGAGAGAAGAGAAACTCGATCATCTGTTCCTCCTATGGCAGGTTAATAAAAATAGATTGAGACGTTATCTGTCCTCTGGCAGTTCGTTTGTTATGTATGCAGTGTGTGTGTATGTATGCAAGTGTGTGTGTGTGGTGTGT
>CM060337.1:31856384-31873884 GCA_030674155.1 Stramonita haemastoma
CCATCCTGGTATTCATAAACATCTTTTGTTGTTGTTGTTGGGTTTTTCTTTTTCTCACCCACACAGTCTGTAACACTTAGCGGGTGAGGTAAGCAAACAGATAAACAGTTATTCCTCTGTTTTTATAGTTGTTTTTGTTGTTTTCTGGTTTTGATGCCAAGCCCAAGCATTGTCTTTGATTCTAATTTGAAATCTTGCAACATTTATTCAGTTAAAAGGGGAAAATAGCCCCCCCCCCCAAAAAAAAAAAAAAAAAAAAAAACAACAACAAAAAAACCCACAAAACAAAACAAAAACAAACAAACAAAAGGTGTATTGATGGATATACCAGAAAACAAAGTAAACTTTTTAAAAACGGTTCATCAAAGTGTTCGTAAAGTTAATGGTAACTGTGTCAAAGGAGCGATCTATGCATGCACACTTTTAACAATAAAGAAATCAAAGTGGATCCCTGATAAACAAGTAAGAAGATCTATCCAAGTCTTCGCTATTTTAACGCGTTACGGCGACTGGAGGACAGAAGACGAAGTGTGCTCACTGTGACGCCTCCGGCATTGTCGCTGAACTAAACTAAGGATGCCAGTGTGAAGTTGCCGTAACTCAGCTCTGCTGCCTGCCTGCCCTGTATGGTATGGTATGGTATGGCAGCGCTCTCTCTCTCTCTCTCTCCAGGGAGGGAGGGGGGACTAGGCTGCCTTGCCCTGCGTGGAATATATTGCCTACTTGAGTCACGGCGGCTGCCGCAAATGGTCCAGTCACTGAAACCAACTTATTGATCGGTGAACGTAACGCTTGTCATTCCCACTCCTAAACAAACGGCCAATCCTTTCTCTGTCTCCTCTGTGTGTGTGTGTGTGTGCGTGTGTGTATGTGTGTCTCACTCTCTGTGTGTCTCCCGGGCCATTCTAACTACTAACTGCGGCATTGGCCAATCTCTGTCTGTCCCTGCCTCTCTCTGTGTGTCTCTGTGTCTCTGTCTCCGTATGCAGGTTATTCATCGCAGGTCTCGGGCACTGCTTATCAGTATTATTCCTTCTACGTCCGCAGATGGCGGTTGTAACGTGCGGCCGGGTCCTTTGTCTTGTGGAGAGTGTTCCACCTGCTGTTTGTACAGTTTCTTGTCGCCGCTTGTTTGGGACCTTGTTTTGAAGACCTCTTACTGCCTGCCTGCCTGCCTGCTTTGCCTACCTCGGGGGGGCCCTGTTTCACTTAGTTAGCCTGCTTACGCGGAATTGTGGTTGTTTTAACTGCTGGAGTTTGCGGTGGGACTTATTCTGTGATAGGCTAGGCAGCAAGCTCTCTTCTTGCGGATATTCTGGAACAAAGCCTGACAACTAACTAACTCCTTCAATCACTGACTGACGGCTGGCTGGCAGGCTTGTCTTTGCAAACTGCCCTGGAGCTGAAATGGGTGCTTACATGTACAGCTAGCGGGTCTGTTTTCCAGGTAGGTGTTTCACGTGTCTTGTTTCTGTGCTTGTTTGATGTTTGCTTTGAAGTGAGGTAAGTATAAACTGCTACTGCTGCTGCTGCTGCTGTTGGTGTTGGTGTTGCTGGATGCGGCGTATTCTTTGTATGACCCGGCAGACGTCCCAGTCGGCTTCGTTTACATACTTTTATTTGTCATGGGACCAAGGCACTGGCGCCGTGCGTGTCTGTCATCTGTCTCTCTTCTTGTTTCCCATTGACTAACTTTTTTTATGTGTGTGTTATCCGTTATGTGAAGAGATTGCGGCTGTGTGGTGACTTTTTTTTTGTTCATGGTTTGGTTTGCGGGGTTCAAAACTTGTCGGCACTTTTATCTGTTAAACTGTTAGTGATTTTGAGACATTGATTTTTTTTTGGTTCCAGTTCTCTTTTCTTTTTGTTTAGTTAACCATTGATTTCTGTGTACTTAACTTCGTTCTGTGTGTGTGTGTGTGTGTGTGTGTGTGTGTGTGTGTGGTGTGTGTGTGTGTGTGTGTGTGTGTGTGTGTGTGTGTGTGCAAGTAAGAAAACGTATTTATTTGCAGATGTTTCTTTTTTCTCCGTTTTTCAGAAACTGCCAATAGTGTTCTCTCTCTCTCTCTCTCTCTCTCTCTCTCCTCTCTCTCTCTCTCTCTCTCTCTCTCTCTCTCTCTCCTCTCTCTCTCTCTCTCTCTCTCTCTCTCTCTCTCTCTCTTCTGCTCTCTCTCTCTCTCTCTCTCTCTCTCTCCTCTCTCTCTCTCTCTCTCTCTCTCTCCTCTCTCTCTCTCCTTCTCTCTCTCTCTCTCTCTCTTATTCTCACTCACTTACTCACACACACACACACACACACACACACACACCACACACACACACACACACACACACACACACACACAAAGTGCACTTGTGTGTGCGATGTTATAGACAGTATGTTTTATATATATATATATATATATATATATATATATATATATATATATATATATATATATATATATATATATATGGGTTTTGGGAGGGGGTGGTTTGTAAAGAAAGTCCTGAGAAAGTCAGTACAAATAATTTCATAAACAAAAGCTTTAGGGGGGTGTATTTTAGGGTTTTTTTATTTGCTTTTTTCTGTTGTTTGTTCGTTGTTGTTGTTTGGGGGGTGGTATTCTTTGGCTACAGCTCCGAGGTTCAGCAATGCTAAGATTTTGCGCCTGCGACCGTTTGCTCACCATTGAGGTAACCGCATACCAACTTCGGGAATAATATATAAAAAAAAGCTAAACCGACTGAATGTTTAGTTTACATACATCGATACCCTCTCAGAATAATTATTATTTGACTCCTTTCTCCTCCCCTTTCACCATCTGTCGCCGTCTGTCTGTCATAGTGCCATCATCGCCCTCCCTCTCTCCCTCCCCATCCCACCTTATCGGCAATTCTTTGTCACAGAA
Organism: Stramonita haemastoma; assembly: GCA_030674155.1. Lineage (NCBI taxonomy): Eukaryota > Metazoa > Mollusca > Gastropoda > Neogastropoda > Muricidae > Stramonita > Stramonita haemastoma. The sequence continues at coordinate 31,859,273 of CM060337.1, forward strand.
AGATGATGGTAAGTGATTGTGAATCATAGCGGAGGTCTGAGAGGGGAAGGGAGGGGAGGGGAAGGGGGATGAATCAGAACTACGAACGTTGCTCTCTGCTCAAAAAGTGAGTGCCCAGGGAATTTCCATCCAGGAGAAGGAGGGGTTGGGGAGGGAAGAGGAGGGAATTGGGGGAGGTAGGAGGTAAGGGTGTGTGTGGGGGGGGGGGGTTGGTGAGTATCACTTGGATGGGTTTGTATTCTGTATTATATTCCGGGAGGTCGACCATCCAGCGTGGATTCTGGAATTGTGTTGACTTCCAGGTCCGTCCTGAGGGAAGTCATTTATTTGAAAGATGAACAAAGCCAAGGGAAGGGAAGGGTCTTTAGTGTTCGAGTTGTCTTAGATGGCATAATATTCTTAGATGGCATATTATATTCTTAGGTGGTATTATATTCTTAAATGGTAGACGATTCTTAGATGTCACATTCTTAGATGGTGTAATATTTTTTAGATGGTATGATGTTCCTAGATGGCATATGCTTTGAGAGAATTTTGTCTTTTTTTTGCGGTTCTGTTCTTGTCTCTTTGTCTGTCTGTCTGTCTGTCTGTCTATCTGTCTCTGCCTGTCGGTCTGTCTGTCTGTCTGTCTGTCTGTCTGTCTGTCTGTCTGTTTGTCTCTCTCTCCTCTCTCTCCTCTCCTCTCTCTCTCCTCTCACTCTCTCTCTCTCTCTCTCTCTCTCTCTCTCTCTCCTCCTCTCTCTCTCTCTCTCTCTCTCTCTCTCTCTGTCTATCTGTCTCTGCCTGTCGGTCTGTCTGTCTGTCTGTCTGTCTTCTGTCTGTCCGTCTTCTCTCTCTCTCTCTCTCTCTCTCTCTCTCTCTCTCTCTCTCTCTCCTCTCTCTCTCTCTCTCTCTCCCCCTCTCTCTCCTCTCTCCTCTCTCTCTCTTATGAAAACTTAAGTTTTGTTGCTTTTTTTTCTTTTCGAGTTTCTTTTTTCTTTTTTCAGAACAAGTCTTAGCGCTGTGGCTGTGGGATTTGCTTGGTATTCATTGCTACAGATCATCAACTTTACCGTGTGTTCTTAGTGTCAATTATGAATGTGTGCTGCAACCCCTTTATGAATGGCCGAGCCAATGGCCTCTTTATGAATAAATCATGGTCAGAGTTCTCTCTCTCTCTCTCTGTCTCTCTGTCTCTGTCTCTCCCTATGTCTCTCCCTCTGTCTCTGTCTCTGTCTGTCTGTCCGTCTGTCTCTCTGTCTCTCTCTCTGTCTCTGTCTCTTGCTCTCGCTTTGGTGTGTGTTTAACTCTCTCGTCTTCTCTGTCTCTGTCTCTTCTCTCTCTCTGTCTCTCCTCTCTCTCTCGTCTCTCTCTCTCTCTCTCTCTCTCTCTCTCTCTCTCTCTCTCTCCTTGCTCTCGCTTTGTGTGTGTTTAACTCTCTTACTGTCTGTCTGTCTGTCTCTCTGTCTCTGTCTTTGTTTCTCTCTCTCTCTCTCTCTCTCTCTCTCTCTCTCTCCTCTCTCTCTCTCCTCTCTCTCTCCTCCTCCTCTCTCTCTCTCTCTCTCTCCTCTCTCTCTCTCTCTTCTTCTCTCTCTCTCTCTCTCTCTGACTGTCTGTCCCCCCCCTCTCTCTTCTCTCTCTGCTGTCTTCCCCCCTCTCTCTCTCTCTCTCTCTCTCTCTCTCTCTCTCTCTCTCTCCTCTCTCTCACTACTCCCTCTCCTCTCCTCCTCCTCATATGCCCATCACTACTCCCTCCAGTCACAAAATGCATCATGTACATATAATTCCTACTTTGTAATTGCGCAAACATTCTCTGATGCCGCTGTGCACATGATTCATCTATCTTAGTCTTGTGTGTGTGTGAGCGTGTGTGCGTGCGTGCGTTGTGTGTGTGAGTGTGGAGTGAGTGTGTGTGTGTGTGTGTGTGTGTGTGAATAATTCCAGCCTTGTTGAATACACCTGCTCTCAGAGAAGTCCGCCAGGCTGTCTGTGTGTGTGTCCATTCCATTGCATGCATACATACATACATGTATACACGTCTATCAGAACAGCTCATCACCACACCAGTCACAAAGTCAGACTCATCTTGTAGTATGAGTAGGAAAGAAAAAGAAAGGAGCAACGATGTGTGATTCAGGCAGTTGAGTCAGCTGTGTGTGAATCATGTTTAGTCAGCCATACACTGTCTTCAGCTGTGTCATCTCCTGTACACTAACAGATCGTATCGTCTGCTTCTGTACAGGGAGGGAGAGGAAGGGAGGGATCATCAGCCACAAGGAAGAGAACGACACCTCCAGCTTGTAAATTAAAGCCCATAGCCAACAGCCAGTGTTCGAAGATTGTCATGTACTACTGCACAATTAGTGGTGTGAGGCTAGTTCACCATCTTCTTTTACTTTGATCACTTGGAAGTTTCTGAGAATCTTGGTCTGAACAAGGCAGAAAAGAGAGAGAGAAGGGGGGGGGACATACACAGAGAGAGAGAGAGAGAGAGAGAGAGAGAGAGAGAGAGAGAGAGAGAGAGAGAGAGAGAGAGAGAGAGAGAAGAGAGAAAGAGAGAGAGAGAATAAAGGATGTTCCAGTTTAGGATCATTTTCATCCCCATAACCTCGTGTTCTGATGATTGTCATAAATCAAAGCCACAGTTATTTCAGTATGTAGTAAATAAACCCTCCTCAATAAAACTTTGGAGGTGTTCTTTTAAAAATAAAATCTATAAACAAGTTTACAACATAAACAAAATAATGAAAAGGAGAATTGATCCACTTTCCAGCCACGCCGATCGTTTATGTACATCACCAAAATTGTCTTGATTAATAACAAGATGAAAGAAACAAAAAACAGCAACACACACACACACACACACACACACACACACACACACACACACACACACACACACACACACACACACACACACACACAGAATATCGTTCATCAGCAACATCATTCCTTTACAACAATACACCTGGAACACAGATAGCTTGTCCACTTCATTCTCAATGAGAGCTGATACAATGCCACCTATACCTACAAAGTAAGGTCACACAGAGCGTTTTTAACACCAAATTCGAAAAAGACAAAACTCATAAAATATCTATACATGACTATCATGGGAATAATCCAGTTGGGTAAAGATAATAATAATTATTATATTATTATTAATAATATAATAATAATAATAATAATAACGATAATTTAATAATATTAATCATAATAATATTATTATTAATAACACAATAACATAATAACAATAATAATAACAATAATAATAATAATAATAATAATAATAATAATATAATAATAATAATAACCCAGCTGGGTGAATGAGTGTCTTCACACATTCTAGGAATCGTCTGCAATGGCCAACGCATTCAGAAAAAAGACAAGAAAACAAAACAAAACTGTAGCAACAACAAAATAAACCAAACCAAAACAAAACAAAAAACAAAACACAAACAATGACGGTGTTGTGACTGGACGGTAAACGGAAAGGGGAACGGTCGCGACGTCCACAACTTCCCAACTTTTACCTTCTCTACAACCCCCCCCCCCCCCCCCTCTCTCTCTCTCTCTCTCCTCTCTCCTCTCTCTCTCTCTCTCTCTCTCTCTCTGTCTCCCTCCCTTTCCTCCTCCACTCCTTCCCCTCCTTTCTTTTTCCATTCCAAATTCAGCGATGACTCGTCGCCGTCTAGCCCATTTTCTTTAAACAGTTCAATACTTCGCAAAAGGAAGAGGTATTACAAATACAAAAAAAAAGGAAAGGAAAGAGAAGAAAAAGAAAAGAAGAAAAAAAAAGAAGATGGGACTCCACACACCCTCTGATTCAATTTGGATGTCACTCTAAACTTCGTTTTACCACATCTCCCAAACCTCTCTCGCCAAACCCCACCACCCAACCTCCCTCCACCACCTTTACCAGCCTTTCCCCATCCACCAAACGTATAAAAAAAAAAAGGAAAGAAAAGGGGAGAAAACCACCGCGCTGTACCAGAGTAGCCTCCTCCTCTTTTTTCTGTTCTATTTTTTTTTTCTTCTTTTTCTTTTTTTTTTTTAATTCTTTCTTTCTCGTCTCTGGCATTGGCTTTCCCGTGTTTTATGCAACGGTGCCTGTGGGTGCCCTTGGGGACGGGGAGAGGAGGGAAGGAGAGAGAGATGGAGGGTGGGGTGGGGGGAGATAGGGATGGAGGGAGGGAGGCTGTCGCCCGGCGCTGCCCCCTCCCCCTCCCCCTCCTGAGGAGGACAGGAGCTGGAGACAACAAACATCTATTACTCACTCCCCCACAAGGGTCAAGGTCAGGTCCGCTGAGGAGCACAGAGACCTTGCTTAGAGAGAGAGAGAGAGAGAGAGAGAGAGAGAGAGAGAGAGAGAGAGAGAAGAGAACTCAGGGAACTTTTCATTCATTGAGACGAGGGCTGGCCTTGCTCTTACTCTTTTCTTTTTTTTTTCTTTTTCTTTTTACTTTCTTAACTTGTTATAACTTTTTTTCTTTTCTTTTTTTTTTTTTTTTTTTTTTTTACTTTAAACTTTTTTTAGTTTTGGCGTGTGCTTCTTTTCTGACCTTTTCCTCAAGTGCATTTTATATCTTAGGATGATGATTGTGATTTGTTTTTGTTTTTTTAGAACGAGAAAGATGGGGTTTGGGTGTATGTGAGCAAGGAGAGAGTGAGAGAGAGAGAGGGACGGACGGACGGACAGAGAGAGAGAGAGAGAAGAGAGAAGAAGAGAGAGAAGAAGAGAGAGAGAGAGAAAGCTCTTGAATTCTGGAATGATTTATTTCATTAAGAAGTCTCTGACCCATACATGGAAATGGTTGCTAGACACATCAATGAAAGAATTATACCGTGAAATACAGCGGTCACAAACGTAGACAAAATCAAAACAAACCACTATCAGAAACTAAAAAAACTACAGAGGAGAAGAAGAAAAAAAAGCACCATAGGACTTCATAATGCTCTTGTTCTAAAGGCTCTCAATGAAATATAAAGTATTGAAAGTCATATTAGGACTAGTGCAAGCAAGGAGAAAGCATAGACTAGAATGCATTAGGCTAGCGAGCTTTTTTTTTTTTTTTTAGCTGGGAGACATATATTTTCCTCTCTCTGTATTGTTTACTTGCTGAACAACCTAAGATAAAAAAAAAAATGCACTCCATCCTCCATTGAACTCATGACATGAAGGGTATGTTGTAATGATATTCACTCTGCATTTTGTATCTAAGAATAGAAATAAATACATCTATATTTGACACACCAGCCTGAATTTAGCCCTCATCTTTTTTTTCTTTTTTTTAATGCGTATTGGTGTCAAGCTTTAGATAAGGTTTGACGTCATGTAAGTTTATAAGTTGTTGTCTTACTGTATTCTTTATCTATCACGAGACTGCTTAAGATCGTTCCGTCGCTGCCAATGACAATAAATGAGTCTTGTAGTTTGAAGACTGTCAGTACGCGCTAGGGCAGCTTGAGTTGATGATGATATTGTCACTCCTTCTCATATCCTGAAAAAAGGGAGAAGGCATGGGATCTCAGTCCCACAGGCGTTAATGGCAGTATAGTAGGACCTCGGCATTAATGGCAGTATAGTGGGACCTCGGCATTAATGGCAGTATAGTGGGACCTCGGCATTAATGGCAGTATAGTGGGACCTCGGCATTAATGGCAGTATAGTGGGACTTTGGCAGTCCCACAGGCATTAATGGCAGTATAGTAGGACCTCAGCATTAATGGCAGTATCGTGGGACCTCGGCATTAATGGCAGTATAGTAGACTTTGGCAGTCCCACAGGCATTAATGGCAGTATAGTAGGACTTTGGCAGTCCCACAGACGTTTAATCAATGGCAGTATAGTGGGATCTTGGCAGTCCCACAGGCCTTGATGCAGGCAGTATACTGGGACCTTCAGACCTTGGCCTGCAGCCACAGAGACCAGGAAATGGGAGGGATGGAGGGAGGGAGCCAGCAGAGCGGCAGGTTCTGACAGGGGAAAGACAGCAGTAAAGTGGCGGATACATGTGTCGTCTGCTGCCTCTCTCTGCCCTCTGATCGGATTGCGATGGTGATGGCGGTGATGCTAATGGTGGTGGTGATGATGATGGTGCCGGCGATGGTGCCGAGGTCTCCCAGTCATTTTGTGGGTCATGACGGCTGGTGACTGGGTTGTTACAGCTCTAGGAGTTGATTGACACTTGTTGTGTGTGTGTGTGTGTGTGTGTTGTGTGTGTGTGTGTGTGTGTGTGATGTGATGCTGCAGAGGTTAATAGGATCTCAGTAGAACTCGCCCGCTTTCGGCTAACAACTCCCCTCCTCCTCCTCCCCTCCCCTATCCCCTCCCCCTAAAAAAAAATGTTGGGAGCAGAATAGTAATATGGTCAAAGTGTGGGACTCGTGATGTGATGGTTATCTTGGGCTGGGGGTTTGAATCTTGTCACGGAGCAGAGAGAGAGAGAAAGATGAGACAGAGACAGAGACAGAAGAAAACAGACACAAAGAGAGACAGACAGAGAGACAGACGGATACGAAGAGACAGACAGACAGACAGACAGACAGACAAAGATAGTAAAGAAGAAAACAAGCCCATGGGGAGGGAGCAGTACTAGTAACTAAGGGAGGCAGCCTAACCAGGGCAGGCAGGGTGTATAGCAAGCAGCATGTCATGGTTAATAAAGGCGCTTTGCCTGCAAGACACGTAGACTGTAGCCTACTGTCAATTGTCACACCCCCAGGCCTGTGGCATCTTGATGGTCTCGCTCTGCGTGGCAATGCACTTCGCTTGGCACTCCGGGCTTCTCTCTTTCTTCTCCTCCTCCTCCCCATCCCCCCCACACAACAACACACTATACATTATGTAATTTTATTATATATCTCTCTCTCTCCTCATCATCTCTCTCTCTCCTCATCTCTCTCTCTTCTCCTCTCATCTCATCTCTCTCTCTACCCTCATCTTTCTCTATCTCTCTCTCTTATATATATATATATATGTATATATATATATATTATCCATATGTGTATGCATGCATGATATATTATTTATGTATGTATAATGTATACACGCAAAGCAGCGTACTTTGTGCAGCCGATCTCCGTGACAGGAGATCCGACATATTCTACAACTTTAAACATTTTGGATAATCTTCTTCAGCTTCTTCTTCTTCGTCGTCGTCGTCAAGGGCCCACTCAGACAGCAACTATTGCTGTCTACCACATAAGCGAAAATGAGTTGCGCTCTGCCTTAAGCGCCTGACAAGTCAGGCCCAGCGCATCCGACGACTTGAGTATGGGAGGGAACTGTTATCCATTATGTCTTTCTGGGGGGAAAAGGCAGGAGAAGGAACCAAGACGGCAAAAAACAAATATATATATATATAGATCTTTCAGGAGAGACAGGAAGAAACGGACCAAGGCAGTAACAAAGAGAGGGATAGAAAGAAAAGAGTGAATTCCTAGCACAGAATTTCCAGATGCTCTTTAGGGGGAGATTTTTGGGATAGAAGTACTAGGATAAGATTACCCAATTTATAAAGAGTTCTGAACTTTCATGCTCTTCTCTCTCTCTCTCTCTCTCTCTCTCTCTCTCTCTCTCTCTCTCTCTCTCTCTCCCTCTCTCTCTCTCTCTCTCTCTCTCTCTCTCTCTCTGACACACACACACACACACACACACACACACACACACACACACACACACACACACACACAAGAGGACAGGACAGGACAGGACAAGAAGAGGAGGAGGAGAGCTGAAGGCGGCGATGGTGTAGGCTGTAGCGGTAGCGGTAGGGTAAGGGCCTTGCTTGTGGCACCAACCGGATAGGCCTGAGCAGTGGTTTGGCCAAATCTATTACCGCTGCTATTGATTGTCGCCATTATAGCCTTACAGCCCGCGCTGCCACTGCCACCGCTACTAGGCTACTGCGCTGCTGCTGCTGCTGCTGCTTCTGCTGATGAAACATGAAAAGAAGATGGGGGAAGGAGGGAGGGGAGGAGAGAATTGATGGTGTGGGTGAGAGAGAGAGAATAGAAAGGCCTGAGGATGTGGGTGTGGGGGTGTTTTGGGGGGGAGGGGGGGGGGGTGTTGTAGAAGAGACAGGTTGAGAATAGGAAGATGTAAAGGGGTGTTGGTGACTTATCTGTCAGTAAGCCTGTGTGTATGTGTCACTGCGGGCAAGACTGCTGGACAGACTTGGTGTACTTTAAAAGATTTGTTATCAATTTGTAAGCCACCCCTATCCTCACCTTGTAACTGTACAGCCGCAAAAAAGTGGGGCCGGGGAAGAAGCAGAGAGAGAGAAAAGGCAACACACACACACACACACACACACACACACACACACACACACACACACACACACACACACACACACACACACACAGGGGTAAAAAGGTCGTATAAACGGCCTTGGTAAGAAAAGAGCACGAACCCTCCCCCCCCCCCCCCCATCTCTTTTTATGTATAGAACTATCACAGGAAAAATAGACCAAGGGACTCTCCTCTCTCTCTCTCTCTCTCTCATCATCACTCACTCTTTCTCTCTTCTCTCACACACACACACACACACACACACACACACACACACACACACACACACACACACACAACACACAACAAGAATTATTCCAGATTTTTTTTTTTACTCTCTTTTCCGGTACCTCTCTTCTCCCCCCCCCCCCCTCCCCTCTCCTCTCCCCTCCCCACCCCCCCACCCCCTAACAACCGCAAGTGACGGATGTAACAAAGGGAAACGATGAGCTGCGCTGCCAAGCCATTGTGTCCATTGTGGGAGGCTCGGTGAGTGGAGGTGAATCCTCCTCCTACAGGAATACATCCCGCCCGGGCCTGCCGGTATAGTATAGTATAGTGGCCCACAGCACACAGGCCACTCTGTCTTCCCCGCTAGCTGGATGTAGATTCAATAACGGCAGGCCCGGGGGAAAAGCAGGTTGCTATACAACCTGCCCCACTAGGGGGGCTCTGTTGAAAGAAGAAAGTAAGGTGTAGGTGTATAGGTGGAATGTGAACAATATCCACTTCACTTTTGTCCTCCGCTCATCCTCTCTTCCCTTTTTTTCTTCCTTCCCTTGTTGTGTGGCCTTGTAAGATTTAGATAGAGTGTGGGGGTAGGTGTGTGTATACACCTTTGGCTGATTTGGGGTGGAGTTTGAGGGGGGGGGGGTTGTTAATGCATGGTGGTCAAGGTTGAAGGATGTTATTTTGTTCAGGGTGGTAGTGATAGTGGTCTCTGGGGGTCTTTTATCAATTCTTTTTTTTTTTACAAGACAACGAAAGCTTTCTCACGACAAGATAGCTCTAGATGATTATAATGGAAGTGATAAATTAATGGTGATGTGTGAAATATCAGCGCTGTGTTTGCTGCTTTGAAATGGTGGCCTGTGTGCATAGTACATTAGTAGGCTACTTGTAGCCATCTCCAGTTTTCTCTTGTAATCTTAATTCGAACAAAAACCAAATCAACATGAAAACAACAAAAGATCAGCATCATGGGAAAAATAAGGGGAGAGATGTGCTCCTGTACCTAATGTACGGAGACTGGATGTAAAAAAAAAAAGCACACTAGTGCTTATTCCATTATCCTCGATATAAAAGAATAAATAAATAAATAATTGTGTAGTCAGCAAGAGGCGGGGATCTCATATGGCGGGATGAGTTTGTTTGTCAGTGTTTTTTTTTTATTCGTTGTTTGTTGTTGTTTTTTAGTTTTTATACTGGCAAGCACTTTGAATAAATGCATATGAGCCTCACCTCATCCAACTTCTTGACTAACAAAGGGAAAGTCAGAAATACCCCGCACCCCACCCTCGATAAGCGATAAGCCAAAAACAAGCTCAGAAAGCCACAAGCTTCAAAGCTTGGTTCCAGATCTTCTGGTGGATTGCCGTGTAACTAACCAGTGGATGCTTCGCCTTGACCACCGTGATCTGGTTTTTCCAAGGATTGGTCAGATGACAGAGACAGGATAGGGAAACTGCTGAAGAGAGAGAGAGAGAAGGAGAGAGAGAGAGAGAGAGAGAGAGAGAGAGAGAGAGAGAGAGAGTACAGACAGACAAGACAGACAGACAGACAGACAAGACACAGACAGATGGAGAAAACCTACGAAACACCAAAGAAAATGATACGAAGACGGGAATGGTGACAGATGAACTAAAGGCTTGGTAGATGTGTTTATGATTCTTCCGTCATGTGGTGCCATCATGTCGGAAAAACCACTCTCAATCCTTTGCGCTCTCTCTCTCTCTCTCTCTCCTCTCTCTCTCTCTCTCTCTCTCTCTCTCTCTCTCTCTCTCTCTCTCCCTCTCCCTCTCTCTCCTCTCTCTCTCTCTCTCTCTCTCCTCTCTCTCTCTCCTCTCTCTCCTCTCTCTCTCCCCTCCCTCTCTCTCTCTGAGAACAAACAAAAAACCAAGGCCGGAGACAGGAGAAACATATGGAAGTGATTGAGTGACTGAAGGCAGTAACTGACTATACATGTACAGATTTTTTCTTTGTTCTTGCTTTAGAGCCCTAACTTTGAGCACTGCGACGTGATATTTTCACCTAATTAATTATGTGCGTGTTAGCTGAGGGAGCCTTTTTTTTATTATATTGGACATTACGATTACAATATTATTTTTAAGTCATTGGAACTAGGGCAGTTTTGTTTTTTTTTTGACAGATTTTCTTTCTTCTTCTTTTTTCAAATGAAGATAATATTTTTGTGATTGAACTATTCATTTCAGCAAAAAAGTTGCTTACGATGGTACAGTCCGGTATGTTTAAGTGCGTTTTTAGTTAGTTACTTACTTAATTATTAGTTAGTTAGTTATTAGTTAGATTAGTTAGTGTTGTTGTGTCTGTCTCGTCTTCTGCCTGTCTCTTTTATGTGTGCGCACGCGTGCGTGCATGCATGAGCACATGGTTTCTCCGTGCTCTTTCCAAAAAAAAAAAACTGTCCCCACTCCCTGCCCTACGCACTCTTTGTATAAAATCTTATAAGCTTCTCAGATACCACAAGGAGAAAAAGGGGAGAGGGATAGAAAGAAAAAAGAAAAGAAAGAAAGAGGAGCAGTTGGGGGGGGGGGAGGTTAAAAAGATAGGGGCGTGTCAGTCAAGACATCATCTGTACAGACGTGATCGACACTGGCTTGAGGGTTGAAGAGGGAGCAGCAGAGAGAGAGAGGGGGGGGGGGAGAGAGAGGGAGGAAGAGGAGAGAGAGAAACACACAGACACAGAGAGAGAATCAGAATTTGGAGGGGCGGGGGAGAAAGGTTAGAGGGGGGAGACAAGAGGGCAGTAGGGGAGGGGGCGAAGGTGCATGGGAGGGGGGGAGGGGGCAGGGGGGTGATGGAGGGGGGGGGGTGAGGGGAGTTAGGGAGTGTAATAATCGTTTTGCACCAAGCGTGGTTGCTGCTGGCCCGAGGGGTAGCAGATGAGAGGCAATGTCACTCCACTTTCTTGTCAATGACAGGTTGCTTGCTTTGCTTTGCTTTTTGCTTTGGTTGGTTGGTGGTGGTGGTGGTGTGTAGAGGGGAAACAGAAAAACGACTTGCTTTTTTTTTTCTTTGTGTTTGAGGTTGGGTTGGTTGTTTATGTTTGTTTGTTCTTGTTCTTCTTTGTTTCCTGTAAGTGGGCTTTTTCGGAGGTTTGGGGGGGGGGGGGGGTTGGTTGGTTTTTATTTGTTTTTGTTGTTGTTGTTGTTTTGGGGGAGGTCTGTTTGGGTTTGGTTTTGTTCGGTTGGTTTGGGGGTGGTTGTGTTGTTGTGTTGTTTTTTTTGGGGGGTTGGGGGGGGGGAGAATTTCTTTGTTGTTATATGTATTTTCCCGTACTTTGTCATAATTTTGATTGCTTTTTGGTTTCTTAATTTTCATTTAGAGAGCTAGTTCTCTCTCTCTCTTCTCTCTCTCTCTTCTCTCTCTCTTCTCTCTCTCTCTCTCTCTCTCTCTCTCTCTTCTCCTCTCCCCTCTCTCTCCTCTCTCTCTTCTCTCTCTCTCTTAGTAGTAGGTATTTCTTGTTATGTTTTATATTTACTTTCCGTGATAAGTGGGATTTTATTTTTTGCTTGTCAAAGGTCTTCTACAATCATAAATCCTTTGCAAACAAAAGCTAGTGTCATGAATTTTAGAGAGCTACATCTTACGTGTAAAATACGGAAATAATGTATAACCAGAACGACCAAACACGTTACTATAGGCGCGCGACCATTACTAAAAGATCATATCTAAAATGGTGTCGAATCAAAACGGGCAACCTTTTCCAGATCAATGTCAGCAGAACTGTACAGACAAGGAGAGAGAAAAACTAATGAATACGGAAACTCATAAAAAAACAGAGAAAAGAAATTATACATGAAGCGAAATGAAATGGGACCCTCTTCGTTACGACTTCCACCTGCAATATCTGACAGCTATATCTCTACACAGCTCTTAGCTTCCTCCCTGTCACATGACCTGCTTGCTGTCTCTGATTGGCCGACGGGCTGAGTGAGGCCTGTAGCCTGCAGAGCTTCCGGTCCCTCGATTCCGTCATTACCGAAGCTAGGCAGGGGGACTTAACTGCTGAGGACTCAACAGGATGGATCTGTTGCTGGCTGGGTTGGACAAGGGAAGGTTTTGATTGGTTCCTGCCTGGCTGTATCATGGCGGAAAGGTGACCAGATCATGGAAACACAGGTTCTTGGAGTAGGGAGAGAGGATTTGGATGGTTGGGGAGAGGATGAGGTTGTGGAGAGGAGAGAAGGAGAGAGAGAGAGAGAGAGGGAGGAGAGAGAGAGGAGAGGAGAGAGGAGTAGACGAGGAGAGAGAGATTGGGGAGGAGAGGAGGGATTGAGTAGAAGACGGGTAGCATGGAGTATGTGGTGTCGTCAGAAAAGAGCCCGTTATAGGATGAGGAGGAGACAGGAACAACGGGCAGCATGCAGAGGAGGCAGGTCAAGTCGCATCATTGATGACATCCCGCCTCCCTGCTCTTCTCCTCCTTCCCATGTCCATCTCCCTCTCTCTTCCCCTCCCCTCCCTCTCTTGTCCCAGGCCTGTCTGTCTGTCTGTCTGTCTCTTCTCATCACTTTATTTCTTACGCCAGCTAGGCCAGGCTACAGGCAGACAGACCCTCCTCTTTCCTGTTTCTGACCCATGCCTGCCCACCTCCCTTACTGTCCCTTCCTCCTCTTCTCCTCCCCCCCCCCCCTCTCCAACAACTCCTATCTTCAGTATCCTCCCAGTCCCTCCTCCCAACGATTGTTGTTCGTTCCTTGCCCCCCCTCCCCCTGTTGAGTGTGAGCTCGGGGGTTTGTGCCCTTCCTTCCCTTTTACCACTGCTCTCCCAAACTTGGGGGGCAGGCAGGGGACTGGCAGATGTCGCCTGTTTGTTGAATACACAATACCCACCTGCCCCCCCATCCCCCTTTTGCCCCCTCCCCTCCTCATCCCTACTCTCTTCTCTCTTCCTCCCTACCTCTCTATCTCTTTAGCGCTTGACCCTCGCTGTCCACCTCCATCCCACCCCCACCCCCTTACCGCCACCATCCCATCACCAGCTTTTACCCCCACCTCCGACCCCCCCTCTAACGCTCGCTTTTTCACTGTTTGGCGATTGCGAGGGAGCCAGCATCATTCTGTCCCGAGTTGTGAATGGATAGGAGCAGCAGCAGCAGCAGCAGCAGTAGCCTAGTAGCTAGACAGCCAGCCGTGCCCTACTAGGTGGGAAGCAGGTAGGGATGGGACAGCAGGGCTTCCTTCAGTGTCTGTAGGGGAGCAGGTAGCCAGCAGCCAGCCAGGTGGTAGATAGGTGAAGCAGTGGTGCGGGTGGTGTGTGTACTTGACAGCAAGAGGAGGTGATTCTACGTTCTGACTTGCAGGCATTACCAGGTGTGTGTATGGTTTTATAATTCTTTTTTTTCGGAGGATAACAGAATAAGCACTCATTTGCTGCTTTTTTTAACATCTTGTTCCCTGTGTAGGGTTGTAAAAAAAATATTTCATCGTCCCCAGCTGGCACACAGTGGCCTACTTTTCCGAAAGGCGGAATGGGTTTTACGTGATGCGCAAGATGTTCTGCGTGCGTTTCGCACACGGGACCTCGGTTTATAGTCTCACCCGAGGGACATGATATACTTGTTTGCCCAATCGGATGTAGATCTAGCGCTTTTGATATGTGGATGACATTTCTTTGGTGGTTGTTTCGGCCGTTTAAAGTTTTTTTGAAGTACTTTTGAAAGTTGAGGGACGGTTTACTTACATGATTGTGTATCTTTTAGTACTTGATTCACTGAACGATATTAAGGGGAAAACGAAACAAGCTCAAGAAAATGTTAACAAACTTAAGAAGACTGAGGCTCATCGGAGTCATTCCTTTTTGAAAAGAAAAAAATCTGCTGGTAAATAGAAACGATCATTATGACTGTCAAGTATGCAAGCCTGGGAAAACAAGATCATTTGCTTTGGGGGGGGGGGGGGGGGGGGGGAGGGGTTGGTTGTTTTTTCTTCTTCTTCTTCTTGTTTTGGGAGGGGTCTTTCTTTTAACATAGGTATTAAGATTTTTTTTTCGCGGCTGCGTTTGCCTGACCGTGATGACAAGAATTACTTTGATAAGAGGAAGGATGAGGGAGGGAGAGAGAGAGGCATTGCCCAAAGAAGCAGACTTAGGTAT